>SJYX01007959.1:245510-354079 GCA_006410675.1 Oreotragus oreotragus | reverse complement strand
TTAATTTCATGGCTGCAGTCACCATCTGCAGTGATTTTGGAGCCCAAAAAAATAAAGTCTGACACTGTTTCCACTGTTTTCCCATCTATTTCCCATGAAGAGATGGAACCAGATGCCATGATCTTCATTTTCTGAATCATACAAAATGCAGGACTGGATGAGTACAAGCTGGAGTCAAGATTGCTGGGAGAAATATCAATGACCTCAGACATGCAGATGACACCACCCTTTGGCAGAAAGCAAAGAAGTAAAGAGTCTCTTGATGAAAGTGAAAAAGGAGAGTGAAAAAGCTGGCTTAAAACTCAACATTCAAAAAACTGTAATCATGGCATCCAGTCCTACCACTTCATGGCAAATAAATGGGGAAACAATGGAAACAGTTACAGACTTTTTTTTCTTAGGCTTCAAAATCACTGCAGATGGTGATTGTAGCCATGAAATTAAAAGACACTTGATCCTTGGAAGAAAAGCTATGACCAATCTAGACAGCATATTAAAAAGCAGAGATATTACTTTGCCAACAAAGGTCTTTCTAGTCAAAGCTATGGTTTTTCTAGTAGTCACGTATGGATGTGAGAGTTGGACTATAAAGAAAGCTGAGCACCGAAGAACTGATGCTTTTGAACTGTGGTGTTGGAGAAGACTCTTGCAAGTCCCTTGAACTGCAAGGAGATCCAACCAGCCCATCCTAAAGGAAATCAGTCCTGAATATTCATTGGAAGGACTGATGCTGAAGCTGAAATTGCAATACTTTGGCCACCTGGTGTGAAGAACTGACTCATTTGAAAAGACCCTGATGCTGGGAAAGATTGAAGGTGGGAGGAGAAGGGGATGACAGAGGATGAGATAGCTGGATGGCATCACCAACTCAATGGACATGAGTTTGTGTAAGCTCTGGAGTTGGTGATGGACAGGGAGGCCTGGTGTGCTGCAGTCCATGGGGTCGCAAAGAGTTGGACACAACTGAACGACTGAACTGAACTGATATGGACTGAACTCAGTCCATAGAAAACTGTTGGTGCTTATAAAATTCAAGCACCGCTTAAAAAATTCCTTTCTCCAAGAGATCAAACAATCAAAGATTGAAAATCATATTCCAGCAACAGTATTTTCTAGACTTGGATTTATTTTTTCATCTGAGATGTGTGGCATGTGGAATCCTAGTTCCACGATCAGAGATGGAACCCATGACCCCTGCAGTGGAAGTGCAGAGTCCTAACCACTGTAAGTCCTTGGACTCATATTTTTTTTTTCATATTTTCCTAATTTCTCATACCCATAGCTTCCAAATTTTCAGATTTCATGGATCAGCAAAATATCTAAAACCATATGGCAATCAACATAAGATTTCTAACTTTTTGTTTAGAAAATTAAGGACATGAGAAACAAACAAATAAACATATAAAATATGTCAATATCTTCATTTAGTAAAAGAAGACATTTTAACAACAAAAAATGTGTGAATGACTTAATTTCAAAAATCATCCTTGAGCTTGAATTAATTTAGCTTTATGAATTGACTCTGTTGTCTTTATTTTCTTATTTTAAAACTTCTGATGAAAAATTCGTATGGCAGGGCATCAGAGGAGGGGGTCAAGACTTGGAAACCAGTGCTCTGAGCTGCCTAAGCACATTGTTTATTGCAGTTTGAAAGAAGTGACTAAAACAGCCACTTTAGAGTTTCTCCTGTGAAACAGGTGATATTTGATGGTTGACTAAGGTCAGGATCTTCCATTTTTGCTGCATATGAAAGCCACCCAGAGAATTTCTTATACTCTTGAGGCCCAGGCCATAATTTCTATCAATTTCGTCAGAAAAATATAATCTCTAGAGGTGCAGCCTACTGATCATCACTTTTTAAGACTTTCCAGGAAATTCCAGTGTGCAGCCAAGGTTAAGAACCAAAGCTGGAACCTCACTGCTCACATCAACAGTATCAGCATCTAACCTGGGGCTTATTAGCAGAATCGCAGGCCCCACCCTCAATCAAAATCTGTATGTTAACATGGTTTCCAGGTGATCCATTTGCATATTAAAATTCGAGACTCCTTATAAAGAGGAAATTGATGCCACCATATTTTCAAAAGTACCATCCATTCTTTTTTTTGAAACCTAACCAGCCTCACCCCACTCCACAGAAATCAAGAGATCAAGGGATGGCAGCCCACAATGACAGAGGACTTTGTCCACAATCTCATTGGCAAAGAATGCTTTCTAGTTCAGTTGAAAGAAAAAAGCACCTCAAATCCTGAAAAATGAATCATTTACCCTCTTCCATTAAAGCCTCCATCTTTAGAGTAACCACCTAGGTTGATTAATCTCATGCCCTGAGGCAATGGTTCGCAAACTTGGGTGTATATTAGAACTAAATGAATAATAAACCACAGAGGTCCAAGCTCCTGAAGTAGAGTAGGCTGGGTCTTTGTACTTTTACCAAGTTCCCCAAGTAACTCAGACAACCTTTCAAAGTTTTTGAACCATTAAGACATAGGCTATTATATTAAAAGAATTTTAGATCTTCTCCCCTTTTTTCAAGATCACAGTACAACTTTCCTTCACAGTGAAGAAATACTGACATTTCATACTACATAATACAGGTTTTTAACTCTATGTTGGGAAAGTTATTTAGATTGTGGTAGATATCCCAATAAGGTCTATAATTATAAACAATTATCAATTTCCTTTTTCAGAAGAATTAATTTTATGATAGTTAAAATCCTATCAGAGAGCAGTAGAGGGGTGTTTGACCCCAAAGGACATCTTTAAATATGCGTCACTTCCCTCAGAGTGTAGAGATGGGATTAAAAAAAAATCTGGATTAGCAGATTGCAGTTGACTTTCTGGAATCTCCCAGTCAGAAAAACTGATCTGACTTCTGTTGTAGCCTCTCAGATAGTTTTAGGGAACTAGTACTGTAGGCTGCCAACCTCTTGGTTCATGAACTCTACAATGCTCTGTTTTGTAAATGTTATCTTAATCTCATAGTTGAGAAAACCAAGAGCTTTTGAAAGCTTTGAAGTAATTACAGCAAGGTTAGGAAAGATTGAAGAAAGGTGAAGCTGACAAAGGGAAACACTGGGAGAGCAACAGAGAAGTCAACGCCCTATACACTTGAAATTTTCAAGAATATTGAAAAAGGGCAGTTATCATTCCCTGCCTTGAACAATCCCAAGAGTTCTGTAAGCAAAGAAGCCAACAGGCAAGCAGGTATTTACTTGCCCTGTTTATAACTTGGACTTTGTATCCCTGGGACCTTTATGGTATAATCTCATAAAATAGTGACTGGTCTGCTTTTTGAGGTTGCCCAACACCTCCTAGAAGTGTTCTTGACCTTGGCTGATGACCTATGAAGGTGTACAAATGCTGATGCCATAGTCAGCCCTTTGGAAGTTTAAACCAGAAGGTGTGGTGGGGGATTCATATCCATATTTGTGAAGCTCTCCAAGTTAGTCCGATCTACAGACAAGGCTGAGAACCATCGTCCTAGAAAACAGAGATAGTGAGGAGATGGCAGAAGAATGGGATACTCTGCTTCTGGGTGGAACAATGGATCAGTGTAGAGGAGGAAAGTCTTGGTAGTGGCTGAACTCTCAGACTTTAAGAAAAGTAAGGGATAATGACACAATATGTTATACTGGAAAGAACAAGATCTCATACACATAAAAAAAGTACAGCTGACCCTTGAACAAAGTGGGTTTGAACTGCAGAAGTCCACTTGTAAGTGCATCTTTTCAACAGTAAATACTAGAATATAGTCCATGGTTGGTTGAATCCATGGATGCTGAGGAATCACAGATACAGAGGGTAGACTGTAAGTTATATGTGGATTAACTTCTGTGTTGTTCAAGGGTCTGCTGTATTTTCCTTTCAGTTCAGTTGAAGAAGGAATTCATAGGGCCTGGACTCCATCTTAGGCCTGTTCATGCTGATCATGCTCAGCCACCTTTCCAATGGACTCTGAACTCTGTGTTTAGTGCCTATGAAAACAACAACAGAAGGAAGGATAAGACCCCCTCCAGACAGGGGAACCTTGAAGATCGTATCTAGGTTACTCATCGCCTAAGAGAAAACATACACTAATCACCTCTTCCTCCAGACAGTCCATAGTAACCTTGGGTTTATTGATTATTGGATAATTGTTTGACTGTTTGAGCACATGAGCACATAGCACGTGAATGATGGGGTTATTGGGATTGTATTTTCCTTGGTTTATGTAAGTCTCAAGGAATTTGGAGTGGTGGGTTCGGACACGTACACACGGGGTATAAAAGATTTTCACAAATGCTGGTCGGGGTCCTTGGCTAAGAGGAGACTCTGCCTTGGGCCTGCCGGTGTAATAAACTGCACTCCACTATCTGCATTGTCCTGAGTGAGTTTGGCTCCCGGAACGCATGGCTACAACACAGTCACTACCAAGGGCAGTGCCATGGCAGTGGCGATAGCTGTAATCTTTTCTCCCCTCAACATTTGTAAGCATCCCTAGTGCCCAAATTTTGGTCTTAATACTGTGCTATACCTAAAAAAGGAACCACAAACCAGAGGCTAGTTGATTCCATGTCCTTCGACAGGATAAAACCAGTATAGTCTGTAACACCCTGTTGTTGCTAGGAAGCCAAAGATATTTTTAAAATAGCAGGGGCAGTGCTAAAAGGAAAAAAGGACCAGCTTAACCGTTTGTCACATTGTGAGCATTTACAGCAAATGTCATTAAGTAAAGCAAGCTGTGCTTATAAAAAGGCCATGAAGCTCATAAGAGTGAATATAAAGAAAATGTACAAAAATATAATTGTAATGTCAAAGAAGGATGACTATTACCATTACATTTAAATGTATTTACTCAAGTAAGTAGGAAAATGCTTATATGTAACTGTGTAGATACAGATAGATATTTTGTGGGTTTTTGTTAAGTATATTTCTGTTCACAAAGTATAGATATCTGCCATTTTTAGTGTGTGTAAACCACAATTAATTAAGACAACTTAGAAGTCAAATTGTCCTAGAAATAGTAGGAGCTATAGCATGAATGGAAAAGCCCCATCAGCATTTGTGGTCTTACATGGAGTGATGTATAAGAAGAATCCTGCAGCCAACTAGCACCGGTTGTCATACTCAATTTCCAATTAGAAAGATGATTTATTCCAATATAAATATTTAGTTTACTGTCCTGAAGAAGAAATCTAAATTTTCAAACTCACTCTCCTGTCACTCTGGGAGTGAATCCTCTTGGTGACCCAACTAATTATAAAACAATGCCAATCAGAAAGGCATATAGTTTAAAACATTGAAATCAGGCCAAGTTAATAAAGCATAAAAATATTACAATGAGTCATGTCCTGCCAGAGACTGAAAACAAATAAAAATTGAATGATACCCAGTCTTTTAACTTCTTTAATAAATGAGAATTTATATGAAAAACAGAAGCAAGGATCCTATGGAAGACAGGATGAGCCCCTCTACCCCTACAGGATTCTTGTCCTAATACCCAGAGCCTGTGAGTGTTACCTTACATGACAATGGAAATTTTCCATGTGTGATTCAGTTAAGGATCTTGAGATGGGGAGATTATCCTGGGTTGGGTCTAATCTAAGAGAGAGGTTCCTTATAAGAGAGCAGCAGGAGGGAGGCATCCCCGGTGGTCCAGAGGTTGGGGTTTTGTGCTTCTGCTGCAGGAGGTATGGGTTCAATCCCTGGTTGAGGAAGTAAGACACTGTAAGCTGCACAGTGAGGCAAAAAAAAAAAAAAAAAAAAATGGCTAAGAGGAGACTCTGCCTTGGGCCTGCCGGTGTAATAAACTGCACTCCACTATCTGCATTGTCCTGAGTGAGTTTGGCTCCCGGAACGCATGGCTACAACACAGTCACTACCAAGGGCAGTGCCATGGCAGTGGCGATAGCTGTAATCTTTTCTCCCCTCAACATTTGTAAGCATCCCTAGTGCCCAAATTTTGGTCTTAATACTGTGCTATACCTAAAAAAGGAACCACAAACCAGAGGCTAGTTGATTCCATGTCCTTCGACAGGATAAAACCAGTATAGTCTGTAACACCCTGTTGTTGCTAGGAAGCCAAAGATATTTTTAAAATAGCAGGGGCAGTGCTAAAAGGAAAAAAGGACCAGCTTAACCGTTTGTCACATTGTGAGCATTTACAGCAAATGTCATTAAGTAAAGCAAGCTGTGCTTATAAAAAGGCCATGAAGCTCATAAGAGTGAATATAAAGAAAATGTACAAAAATATAATTGTAATGTCAAAGAAGGATGACTATTACCATTACATTTAAATGTATTTACTCAAGTAAGTAGGAAAATGCTTATATGTAACTGTGTAGATACAGATAGATATTTTGTGGGTTTTTGTTAAGTATATTTCTGTTCACAAAGTATAGATATCTGCCATTTTTAGTGTGTGTAAACCACAATTAATTAAGACAACTTAGAAGTCAAATTGTCCTAGAAATAGTAGGAGCTATAGCATGAATGGAAAAGCCCCATCAGCATTTGTGGTCTTACATGGAGTGATGTATAAGAAGAATCCTGCAGCCAACTAGCACCGGTTGTCATACTCAATTTCCAATTAGAAAGATGATTTATTCCAATATAAATATTTAGTTTACTGTCCTGAAGAAGAAATCTAAATTTTCAAACTCACTCTCCTGTCACTCTGGGAGTGAATCCTCTTGGTGACCCAACTAATTATAAAACAATGCCAATCAGAAAGGCATATAGTTTAAAACATTGAAATCAGGCCAAGTTAATAAAGCATAAAAATATTACAATGAGTCATGTCCTGCCAGAGACTGAAAACAAATAAAAATTGAATGATACCCAGTCTTTTAACTTCTTTAATAAATGAGAATTTATATGAAAAACAGAAGCAAGGATCCTATGGAAGACAGGATGAGCCCCTCTACCCCTACAGGATTCTTGTCCTAATACCCAGAGCCTGTGAGTGTTACCTTACATGACAATGGAAATTTTCCATGTGTGATTCAGTTAAGGATCTTGAGATGGGGAGATTATCCTGGGTTGGGTCTAATCTAAGAGAGAGGTTCCTTATAAGAGAGCAGCAGGAGGGAGGCATCCCCGGTGGTCCAGAGGTTGGGGTTTTGTGCTTCTGCTGCAGGAGGTATGGGTTCAATCCCTGGTTGAGGAAGTAAGACACTGTAAGCTGCACAGTGAGGCAAAAAAAAAAAAAAAAAAAAAAGGGAAAGACAGAGAGAAAGCAAAGTGGGAGGTCAGAAAAGAAGATGCTAGCTGTGTTGCTTGCTTTGATATGGAAGAAGGGAACCATGTGCCAAAGAATGTAGGCAACCACTGGAGGCTCGAAAGACCAAGAAATTGGATTCTCCCCTGGAGCCTCCTGATGGAGAAGGCAATGGCACCCTACTCCAGTAATCTTGCCTGGAAAATCCCATGGACGGAGGAGCCTGGTAGGCTGCAGTCCATGGGGTCACTAAGAGTCAGACACGACTGAGCGACTTCACTTTCACTTTTCACTTTCACGCACTGAAGAAGGAAATGGCAACCCACTCCAGTATTCTTGCCTGGAGAATCCCAGGGATGGGGGAGCCTGATCGGCTGCCGTCTATGGGGTCGCGCAGAGTCAGACACGACTGAAGCGACTTAGCAGCAGCAGTAGCAGCTGGAGCCTCCTGAAGGATCACAGTCCTGGGGGGTTCATTTTAGCCCTCTGACTTGCAGAAGTGTAAGATAATAAATCTTGTGTTAAGTCACTAAATGTATGGTAATTCGTTAAAGCAGCAATAGGAAACCAGTATCAGATCCCATTGTTAAAAGTGAAAACTAGGTGATAAAAATATGTTCAAGCTAGTGGATGGCAGCTTGAATTTAGTTCATCTTGAATTTAGCAAGCAGTTCCCTAACCCAACCAAAATTAAGTGATCACCAATCCGCTTAATCTGCATTCCTAGCCTCTTGAGATGATTTTTCTTCTTTCCAGTCTGCTAGAATTACACACACGCATTTAAATTCCAGGATCATGTAAGGATAAGAATAAAAGTAGGAGCAAGAATGTAAACAAAATTAAATCTATGATATTAATAGCATTGTGCTTAGTTTTATTGTTAAAAAATTAATCAGCTCTCTAATGAATGCGGTGTTTTATGTGTATATTTTCCTTTTTAAAATATTTAGAGCATTCAGGGAAATTTGAAATGCTAGGCTTGTGATTAAGTTAAATGTTTTAGAGCATTTGATTAAGTTGCAATCAGTGTTTAAATGGTTGATGAGACTTGTTTTGTTCATTTAATATGTATTTGATTTAGTGGCTGTATAAGTTAGTATGTGACCATTTAAAGCAATTGCTCTGAAACTTAAACACAACATCAGAATCACCAGGAGGGCTTATTAGAACACAGCCAACTGTGTTTCTGATTCAGTAGGTCTGGTTGTTGTTTTAGGGGCCTCCAAAATTTGCATTTCTAACAAGCTGCCACATGCTGCTTATGCTGCTGGTTTGGGGAGACCACACTTTGAAAACCATTGAGGAATATGAGAAATGGAATATTCCCTGCAGTATCAGTAAACAAAGGATATCACAGTCATCAGTGATTAAAGCTACCACGGATGGTGAGCTGGTGAGCCCTGAAAAAACTCAGGATGTGAAAACACAAGGTACTGGCCCCAGACAACTGAGGAGCATATCAAAGGAATGATTTCAGTGAGCCAGACTCTTACATCTTCCCATACATGGAAAACCACTAAATTCCTTAACTTGGGATATCTGACTTTCTACATTCAGACTATCTGCCCTTTGTTGCAAAACTTCTATATAACCTGTCTCCTCCGAGCAGTTTTCTCGGGGTTACTTGAGATGCTGCCTCCTGGGCTTGAAGTCACAAAAGTTCCTGCACAATAAAGCATAACTCTCAACTTTTAGGTTGTGAATATTTTTAAAGTCCATAACATTTTTCTAATGTTTGCTCTTTTATGTTTATTGAAGTGCTAAATTCATAAGAATATTATATTGGACTTCCCTGGTCCAAAAATATTTGCTCTTTTTTCTAATGTTTACCCTTTTTATGTTTATAGAAATGCTAAATTCATAAGATTAAGATATTGAACTGTAAAACAAAGTATAAAGAATAGGGAATATTTCTGTAGACAATAAAAGCCTCTTGGACATTAAAGAATCTATGAACAAGGGGGAGCATGACAAAGCTTAATAGAAAATGTCACTTCAATCCTTCAGCCACAGAAGCTGCAGGTGAAACGGATTCAGTGATATGGGGGAAGGAACAACTCCTAAGCTGTTTTCACATTGGAATCACTTGGGAAAACAAAGATATTAGAGATCTTTAAATAGTCAATATTATTTTGTCAATAATATTGCTTTCTGCTTTATGTTTAAAGGCACTATGAATCATAGAGAAATCACCATTCCTATTTTTCTTCCAGTCTACTAAAAATCTTTTAAAAAAACACTTTTCACTGGAAACAATGACAAACCTGTATTTGGGCTGGACTTACAGGCCCACTAACAGTAATCTGGGCTTTCTGTGTTGTTGTTTAGTTGCTAAGTCACGTTCGACTCGTTTGTGACTCCATGGACTGTCGCCTGCCAGGTTCCTCGGGCCATGGGATTCTCCAGGCAAAAATGCTGGCGTGGTTTACAATTTCCTCCTCCAGGGGACATTCCTGACCCAGGGATCAAACCTGGGTCTCCTGCTTGGCAGGAGAATTCTTTACCATGGATTCACTGGGCTTTCTATATAGCCCTCCAGAAATTTATTATCCCAGCTTTAAATATTGTAAGAGCTGTGTTATGTGTTACAAATGAAAGGTTGACAAAGTTAAAAATACTCTCTGGCTCTGTAATGACTTTTCATTTTGGTCTTTCTTCATTTCCATTGAACATACAGTTTTGTTTGCCTTCCAGTGGATTCCTGCAGCTTTGCAGTCTTAGGAATCTGTCAACAATGGTAGCAAAACAGCTTTTGCAAAATCCAAAGTACCCAAATTTAAAGTTTCTGACACTGATCAATTTGCTCTGGATGTTTAATTAGCTATATGAGGATTTAAAATGAATAGTCAACAAGCTCAAATATTTATTCAACTTGATTTTGCCTAAATGTTTTAAAATGGCAACTATTTTCCACCATTGTCTCTTTTTCTGTTGTTTAGAAAAAGGAGGAGCATGACATAGGATTTTAAATGGGAAGATAGTTGAGATAAAATGTTAACATTGATTATTTCTGGATGATGGCAGTATTTGTGGTTCTAACTATTTTTAAAATCTCTTTTAGTATTTTTTTTTTTTTTACCAAAAAGAGTATGACTATAATAACCAGAAAAAAACATACCATTCAAAGAAGGAAATTTCTCCCAAACATGATTTTGAAAGTAATTGAAAATGAAATAGGACTTCCTAGAGTAATGGCTAATTCTTGGCTTTAGTGAAGAAATGTGCAAGGGAGTTATCAAAGACTAATAGCGTTATGTCAGAATGACCCAGTAGCCAACTTGAAGACAGATCACACTGGCCAAATAGGGTACAATTTAAGCACCAATAAGAGTATTAACTGCAATGAGTTGAAAGCTTCAAGTATTAATATATTAAAATGTATGAGTTTATCTCATACATTAAAATGTATGAGATACTACAAAACAGAGGAACATTGAGAAGAGCCATAGTAAGATCTATTTTAATTCAATGTAAAAGAGAACTCTCTGTCAGTTTCCATGAATTCTGGTCACAAAAGTTAGACCATACAAAAATGGAACAAGATAGCTCTGTGTATAAAGAATACCCTGATGCTAGGTATTTTCATGCAGGCTAAAGAATGATTTCGAAGGAATGGTGTGGGGGAGGCATGAAAAGACTGGTTGATATAAAATAGCTCATAAAGATCTTTGAAATCTCAAATTTCTATTATTCTTTAATATTTTCGCCTTTGGTATGAAATCAAAACTTGTTTAGGAATTAACTAAAACTCCCAGAAAGCCAAAATAAAGCAAAAAAAAAAAATAAATAAATACCATAAACAAAGTCTCCTAAGGCTGGAGGAAGACCTGATGCAGAGTCCATGTGCGTGGGTAAACAGATACTAAAAACAAACAAACAAAACCCCAAACCCAAATAGTGTGCTGGGCCAGATCTTAAGAGCAAACATGTATATGAATGAGATGGGCAATCACTCAACAATCCTGATATGCTTAGAAAGAGTTGAGTAGATCCTCAGAACATGGTGGATGCATTGCAAAAGCTGAAGGCAGACAGAGGTTGTATTTTCATAGGGTCGTGCCATGCATTCTTTCCTATGTCCCTATCCTGCCTTGAATTACTGTGTGTCCTAGCGTTGACCTAAAAAATATTAACAACCTGAAAGTTGAGAGTTATGTTTTATTTGGTGGGAGTTTTTAGGACTTCAAGGCCGGGAGACAGAATCTCAAATAACCAGGAAAGAACTGCTCCAAGGAGGTGAGGAGCCAGGGTATATAGAAGTTTTGTTAACAAAGGGCAGGTAGTCTGAACATCTGAAGATTGTTGTTAATTAAAAGAAAACCAGGTAACCTAACAAGGAATTCAGTTAACTTAATTCAAAAGTTAACTTAACTTTTCTTTGTATGGAAAAATGCAAGAGTCTGGGCTCACTGAAATCATTCCTTTCATACTCTTCTCAGCTATCTGGGGCCAGTATCCTGTTCTCACATCCTGAGCTTCCTTCCTCAGGGCTCACCTAGGTAGTGGCCGCCATTCTGATGGCTGCTGGATCACAGGTATTCTCCTTCCTGAGTGCCCTTAGAGCTCACCAACTCACATTGGACTGTGACTGTGACTTCCTTGTTTACTGATATGGCAAGAAATATTCCATTTCTCACCCCTAATTTCCAGTATGTTATCACTGATGTCTCTCTCCAGCCAGTTGAATAACTGATTGGCCAACAGTGGGAGGAGTTTTGGGCTGTGTATAATGACACAGTTGAGAACCCTATAATCATTTAAAAATGGGCATTTCCTGTTTTTATTTTTTATGGAAACAGGCTAAGGCCCTAGAGGAGGCATAGACTTTATCCCCAGTGTAAACTGGCCAGGAATAAACTTGCTGACTTAGTCTCCCTCTGGGATAGAGAACATTCCAATGCTCTGATATTCTCTACCCAGGTTATAATTTTAGTTATATCAATATAAGAATGACAAGGAAACAAAATAATACCTTCAGCACACCTAGATTGGCTCCCATCAAAGATGAAAGCCCAGGGATGTTGAATGAAATTGCCATATGAAATTTCTTCAGGGAGGCTTCTATGATGGTCAGACTATTTTGATGTATATGTTAGTTCCTAGTTTTGAAGACCCCGGAGATAAATGGTTAGGGCATAATGGTATTCATAATGACCTCCTCAAAATGTGCTATAGGAATTTCAGTGTTGGGTTAATGTAAACTGACTAGGAGACCACGAAGATGGCCAGAATTGAGTCAGAGCTTCTCCTGAGATTGAATTAGACTGTAACTTGATTCAGTGAAAAATACAGGAATTTCTCCCATGTGCCTGTTCTTTAAAAGCACTATGTGATTTACCCTCATATAACTCGTTGGGATACATATTTGTACATCCATTTTACAACTGAGAAACCTAAGTCTCAGAAGCAACTGGTCCAAACCACAGGGCCAATGTGGTATGAGCTGTGACCTAAAGTCCAACCCTGCTTCAAAGCCCTTACTCTTACACTATGGCAAACTGCCTCTGAACTATATAATATTTCATGTTGTGAACAACTGGCTTTTGTTACTATTTACCCAAGGACATAAAACTGCCATGCTGCTTGGTGGCCTCTGTAAAGATTCATGGAGACATCATATTTCCTATTTAGATACAAAGTTATTAGTATCCAGTTAGGTACACATTTCCCATTATGTGCCAACATTTTAAAACATTTTACCAAGAAATCTAAATAAGATTACCTTTTTTGGTCATAAAATCATTATTATAAATATCTTAGGAACAGTATTCCAGCTTTTCAAAACATTTCTTTCAATATGACAATAGTTTAACTCCTACTCTTTTTTTCACAATTCTACTCTTAAGGACTGTGGCTTATCCACAAATTCCTTTGTAACTTCCATTATTTGAATTACCAGAATGACAATAATCTGAAACCCTTCCATGTTGCTGCAGGGCCATGTGGATATGTGGTTGTGTAGTGGGTTGAATGTTGTTGTTTTTCATGTCTGACTCTTTGCAGCCCCATGGACTGTAGTCTTCCAGGCTCCTCTGTCCATGGGATTTTTCCCAGGCAAGAATACTGGAGTGGGTTGCCATTTCCTTCTCCAGAGGATCTTCCCAACCCAGGGATCAAACCTGTGCCTCCTGCATTGGCAGGTGAATTCTTTACCACTGAGCCACCCCCAAGCCCAGTGGGTTGAATGGTGTCCCCCCAGATTCATATCTACCAGGAAACTGAGAATGGGGCCGAGTTTGGAAGTAGGGTCTTTGTGAATGTTATTAGTTAAGATGAAGTCATGCTGGGGTAGGCTGGACCCTAAATCCAGTGACAGATGTTTTCCTTAGAAGAGGAGAAGAAACACAGAGATATACTGAGAAGATCAAGGTGAAGTCATAGACTGGAGTGACAAGCTACAAGCCAAGCTACAAGCTGAGGCGTGCCAAAGCTTGCTGAGAGCCTCCAGAAGCTAGGAAGAGGTGAGGAAAGATTCTTCCCTAGAGCCTTCAGGGAGAACATGGCCTTGCTGACATGTGGATTTGGGGCTTCTAGCCTCCAGGACTGGAGAAGGCAATGGCACCCCACTTCAGCACTCTTGCCTGGAAAATCCCATGGACAGAGGAGCCTGGTAGGCTGCAGTCCATGGGGTTGCTAAGAGTCAGACACGACTGAAGTGACTTAGCAGCAGCAGCAGGAGGAGCCTCTAGGACTGTGAGAGAATAGATCTGTGTTGTTTCTAAGCCACCAAGTTTGTGGTAATTTGTATGGCAGCCCTAGGAAACTAATACAGTGGTTTATGCTGAGTTTCCTTCCTACTGGTTTTACACTGGCAGAAAACACTTCAGCAATCACTACCATAAGTAAATTACCTCTATAGGGGACTTAATTAGAGTAGAACAATGTTATATTATTTGGTTTTATATGGTGCTTTTCATACACATGTTTCCTGAAGCTGTTTTACTAACTACTGTCTTAAAGTGAAAATGACTGTGAAGCTATTGTATTATGAACCTTTCAATAGTGGACTCAGAGCGTTAGGCATGAACAGCTGTCATTATGGAAGAAACAGAAAGGCTTGAAAGTGGAGTGATAATGTCCCACTGCTGTTGCTAAGTTTCATCCATTTTTAAACTTCCAAAGAATAAGTGATCTGGAGAAGGAAATGGCAACCCACTCCAGTAGTCTTGCCTGGAGAATCCCATGGACAAAGGAGCCTGGTGGGCTACAATCCATGGGGTCACAAAGAGTTGGACAATGACTGAGCAACTAACACACACAAGGTGTCATATCTAAAAAGACAAGCCCGGAGTAAAGGGAAAAATAGAACATCCAACCCTTGACCCTGGTAGAGCACCTGAGAATTAACAAAATCTGAAAATAACACCAAATTTGAAGCAAATGTAATGGAATACATATGTATATCTTTTGTAGGGGTGAAAAAGAGTCACTAAGAGAGACTTTTCTAAAGAGGGAAGTGAGCAATGGTCAATTTTCACCAATGGGAGACTGACCGTACAGGGATCCACACTGAGCTGAGGATCCACACTGAATCTTCGGGCTGTCTTTCCATGGGTGTAGGATACATGTCCTTACTAGTTTAGCAAAATTCAGAAGAGAAATCATAGCCCACTTGTAGGGGAAAAAAAAGAGTTAGACAGCAGTCCTGAGATGGCTGTCTTTAAAAGGCCTGCTTCCTAGCTTGGTCCTTGGCTGGCATCTGGGAACTTGAACTTTGGTGGGAGGGTTTCCACCATTCCCAGAAACGATAAGGATGGCTCACTCCCTAAACTGTTTGTAAAAGTACTATGGATTATGCTGAACAGAATCCTTTTGGGAGTCTAGAAGCTGGCTTCATGCTAGGCAGACGGTGCCTATGTGACCAGTCCCCAATAAAAATCTTATGCACTCTGTGTCTAATGGGCTTCCATGGAAAATAGCATTTCTCACATGTGGTCACAGCTAATTGCTGGGGGAATTAAGCATGAACTGTGTGACCCCACCAGGAGAAGATCCTTACAACCTTGTGCCTGGTCTCCCCTGGCCTTTGCCCATGTGCATTTTCCCTTTGCTTTGTATCCTTTTTTTGTAATGAATCTTGCTGCTGCTGCTGCTGCTGCTAAGTCACTTCAGTCGTGTCCGACTCTGTGTGACCCCATAGACGGCAGCCCACCAGGCTCCCCCATCCCTGGGATTCTCCAGGCAAGAATACTGGAGTGGGTTGCCATTTCCTTCTCCAATGCATGAAAGAGAAAAGTGAAAGTGAAGTCGCTCAGTCTGTCCGACTGTTAGCGACCCCATGGACTGCAGCCCACCAGGCTACTCCGTCCATTGGATTTTCCAGGCAAGAGTACTGGGGTGGGGTGCCATTGTCTTCCCCCATAATGAATCTTAGCCATGACCATATCCTGAGTCATGTGAATCCTCCTAATGGATCATTGAACCTGGGGTTGGTCTTGGGACCCTGACATACCAGCTCCTCCACAATATCAGTCAACAGCTCCATCTGAGCACTCCCTTTCACTCCCCAGTTGTGTCCTCAGATTACATGATACTCAACTGAGACTTAGCTAAAGAAGATTCACTCATGATATATATATATCTATATATGCTGTATATATTGGTTATGCTGTTGTTGTTTAGTCGCCCAGTCATCTCCGACTCTTTGCGACCTCATGGACTGCAGCATGCCAGGCCTCTCTGTCCCTCACTATCTCCTGAAGTTTGCCCAAGTTCTTGTCCATTGCATCAGTGATGCCATATAGCCATCTGATCCTCTGATGCCCTCTTCTCCTCAATCTGATGCCCTCAATCTTTCTAGGCATCAGGGACTTTTCCAATGAGTCAGCTGTATATATATTGGCTGTACCACATGGCATGCAGGGACCTTAGTTCCCTAACCAGGGATCGAATCCATGCCTCTGGAGTCTTGACCACTAGACTGCAAGAGAAGTCTCCTGTCCCCCTCACCCACTATATTTTGACAAGTGAACAGGTTTAATTATTATAATCAAGTAAGAAAAGAGCAATGGGGCTTCCCTTGTGGCTCAGCGATAAAGAATTGGCCTGCAATGCAAGAGCCGCAGGAGATGCAGGTTTGACCCAGGTTGGGAAGATCCCCTAGAGCAGGGCATGGCAAGCTACTCCAGAATTCTTGCCTGCAGCATCCCATGGACAGAGAAGCCTGGTGGGCTACAGTCCAGAGGGTCACAAAGAGTTGGACACGACTGAAGCAACCTAGCATGCATGCAAGAAAAGAGTAATACATTTTATTTTGAATGTGTATTTAGGTCTTTTACTTCTTGATCTGGTTTTTCCTTCTTTTGGTGGCTGAGACAGGACCAGCTTGTAAGGGTACATTGTTTTTTAAATTTGCAAGTTTAAAATCTGTTTATTTGCTGATATAAAAACGTTGCTGACTGACCTTCTGTTCTCCAGTGCATCAAACTTGTTCTTGCCTTAAGCTTTTGTACCAGCAACTCTTCCTGTCTGAGATGCTTTCCCTATAGCCTTGAATACCTCGCTCTATCTTTTCAGTGAGCACTCCCCATAACAGTCACCTCCTCAGAGAGGCCTTCCCTGACCACCCAATCTAAAGGGGCCCCCACTCTACCCACAGATCCCCGCTTTGACTTCATCATAGCACTTATTTCAACCCTCTATTGTATTCATGCTTTATTTTTTGTTTACTGAAAGCCTCTTCCTTCTAGAATAAAATTTCCACTTGAAAAAGTATTTTGTTTGATTTGATCAGCATATTATTCTCAGTGCTAAAACAACACCTGGAAGAAAAATCAGGCATTTGGTAAATATTTTTGAATAAATGAATAATTAAATCATTTGATTAAATAAGTGACATTTTGGAAATTGCACTTAACAGTTTTCAGGACACTGGCCCAATATGTTTTATTTTTTTTTTCTGTTTCCCCATCAGGTTTTTTTCACCAGTGGGAAGTCACTATATCTTTGTTCCACCAGGCCCCCAAAGCAGCCAGACAGGCAGATTAGTGAAGCAACACCGTCAATCAATGTCAGGTGTACGCTTGCCTCAATTCCAAAGGGCCAGCACTATCATTTAAACATCATCCAATCTCTTTGCACCTTACAGAGTTTAACTGCTACAAAAAATGAGGAGGCAATTGCAATGGGTTGTACTGTGCATATTGGCAGGGTCGATGCCATTAAGATTCACTTCCTTGCTTCTCCTGTTCAATTACTTCTGTGCAAGGCGGTGGATTTCCCTTGTCTTCTTCAATTAAGATTTACTGAATTTCTGAATCTCAGCCATATCTTGTTTGTCAGGCATTTGGGTAGATGAAGCAGTGATGGGGTGCACAAAAGAGTCAGATTTCCACAGTATCTACTCTACCCACCCCCCATTTCTGACATCTCCATCACCCATTCCAGCCTCTTATGATATTGCACTACCCTAATTTTCCTTGTACCTTAATAATTTACTCCTGTCCCTCCCTAAGTGTACCTGTCCTTGAGGTTTAGCCTTCTGCAATTCTCCCACAATGAGACGTGTGTGCTTTGTTGCTCAGTCTTGTACAACCTTTTGCAACCCCATGAACTGTAGCCCGCCAGGCTCGTCTATCCATGGGGATTCTCCAGGCAAGAATACCAGAGTGGGTTGCCATGCCCTCCTTCAGGGATCTTCCCAACTCAGGGATCAAACCCATGTCTCTTATGTCTCTTGCATTGGCAGATGGGTTCTTTACCACTAGCGGAACTTGTGAACAGATTGTTTTTCCTAGGATCTGTGTAGAGCTCCTCTAATGAAGGACTTCCAGTGGCAATTGTTGTGTGGTGAGCAAGCACAGAAAAGAACATGTTTAATATCAATAACCTCAGATATGCAGATGACACCACCCTTATGGCAGAAAGTGAGGAGGAGCTAAAAAGCCTCTTGATGAAAGTGAAAGAGGAGAGTGAAAAAGTTGGCTTAAAGCTCAGCATTCAGAAAACGAAGATCATGGCATCTGGTCCTATCACTTCATGGGAAATAGATGGGGAAACAGTGGAAACAGTGTCAGACTTTATTTTTTTGGGCTCCAAAATCACTGCAGATGGTGACTGCAGCCATGAAATTAAAAGACGCTTACTCCTTGGAAGAAAAGTCATGACCAACCTAGAAAGTATATTCAAAAGCAGAGACATTACTTTGCCGACTAAGGTCCGTCTAGTCAAGGCTATAGTTTTTCCTGTGGTCATGTATGGATGTGAGAGTTGGACTGTGAAGAAAGCTGAGCGCCGAAGAATTGATGCTTTTGAACTGTGGTGTTGGAGAAGATTCTTGAGAGTCCCTTGGACTGCAAGGAGATCCAACCAGTCCATTCTTAAGGAGATCAACCCTGGGATTTCTTTGGAGGGAATGATGCTGAAGCTGAAACTCCAGTACTTTGGCCACCTCATGCGAAGAGTTGACTCACTGGAAAAGACCCTGATGCTGGGAGGGATTGGGGGCGGGAGGAGAAGGGGACGACCGAGGATGAGATGGCTGGATGGCATCACGGACTCAATGGATGTGAGTCTGAGTGAACTTCGGGAGATGGTGATAGACAGGGAGGCCTGGCGTGCTGCCATTCATGAGGTCGCAAAGAGTCGGACACGACTGAGCGACTGAACTGACTGACTGACTGACACTCGTCCTCAGCTTTCAAACTTGGCTATTTGTCTCTTGCTTTGTGGGTTCCGCCCACTTCCCTGATTTCTGGGCCCTGACCTCTTTCTGGCTGCCAGTCTGCACTTCTGCACTCTTTCGCTCTCTATTGAATGCTCATCTGTGTCTCCAACTGTACCTTCTTCCAAGCACTAGTTCACATGTGACACTCAGCATCATTCACCTGGTCTTATATAGAGGATCCCCACTGACACTTCTTTCCTGGTTGTGTCCCTGGCTTCATCCCCTAACCAGCTTGTAATATTATTCTGGAACAAAGCATATTTCACTCTGGTGGAAACAGAATTATTAGGCAAATAGAATTCCAAGCAGTGACGGCATATTTAGAAGAAAAACTCTTTTATGTTTATTTATTCTTTTTGTCCCTTGCATCCAGAAGATGAACACAACACAGCTTAATACTAACACTGTCTCATCTGAAATAACATAACTAAAAGTTTTAAAGATGACTTATTTCAGATCTTTTCAGCAATTCAAATGAGGTGGATTCTTTAGTACATACCAGGGTAGCGGCCATAAAAAGCAGGCAGTGTCTGCAGGGAGTTGCTTTATGACATATCGTTTTCAGAAAATAATCATTAGTCTTTGATATCAAGTGTGAGATATAAACAAAGACATTCGCTCTGTATTTCTCTATCAGGCATGATACAATGGTGAGAGCACTGAATGGGGAGTCAGAGGACCCATGTTTCAGTCTCTCATTATAGTATAGCGATTCAGAGCCTTTTCTCACTCTACTTTCATCCAGGTAGGACTGAGCTACTTAGTACTTGCTGATAGAATGTGAGTGGAGGTGATTGTGCTGCTTCCCTGCTAAGGTGGCTTTGAAGTGAGCATCCTCTCCCCAGGCACTCTTCCCTAGTACCTGGCTGGATGTTGACACCCAGGATAACCTTGGAGGCCACATGTTGAAGACAGCAGAGCCATTTTCATCCCTATTCCCTAAGTGAGTGAAGTCACTCAGTCGTGTCCGACTCTTTGCGACCCCATGGACTGTAGCCTATCAGGCTCCTCCGTCCATGGGATTTTCCAGGCAAGAGTGCTGGAGTGGATTGCCATTTCCTTCTCCAGGGGATCTTCCCGACCCAGTAATCGAACCTGGGTCTCCCACATTGCAGGCAGATGCTTCACTGTCTGAGCCACCAGGGAAGTCCCTACATAAATAATCACTCCTTCTGTCTTATCAATCAGGAACATTTGTGCTATGTTAAGCTACTGACATTTTGAGATATTTGTCTTACAGTAGCTAGTATGTCCCTAATAAAGTTGTTTCACTTCTTTATGCCAATCTTTTTGGGTTTTTATAAGGATTAAATGAGTCAGAACAATGCCTTACACATAATAAATGTTCAATAAATGTTAGCTCTCAATATTACTTCCTGCTCTGATGCTAGCAGGTTATGGGTCATTGAACATGTCAATTTCCCTGGCCTTCCATTTCTTCAACTGAAAAACATAAGAGTCATGCTTGATGACTAAATTTCCTGGAGTTTGAAATTCTATAATCAGAAGCCTCTTCAAATTGCTAAGAAAAGAAAGAAAATTAAGCCAAGGAAAGTGGCCAGAAGATGAGAGAAATTCATTCAGGACATCAGGTAAAAAGGCAAAGAATGAAAACAGAACAGTCTAAAGGATGCTGAGAGGGAAAACCACTAGTTAAAGAGAAGCATATTTTCTTTTTAAGATGTATCCATAAATTGTGAAATAAGCTTCCAAGAGAAGATTTACAAACCGGGCTGTATCTGTGAGACTTTCGTTCACACCCAAATGAATATCGTCCGTGGTAAGAAAACAAGGGTGTCCTCCCAGAAGTGCAAAGCCTGCAGTAAAAGAGAGAAAAGAAAGGCTTTTTGAAAAAAAAAAAAGAATTAAAGTAACAAACAAAATCACGAGGACTCAGTACCATCTCAGTTGAAAAGTCAAAATCTTTCAATCTCACCAGCCTCTCTAATATGGAATTCCCAGGGAAAGCAAAATGAGGAACTGAGAGAAGTATATGAGATTTTCTGTACTAGCACTTAACTCTCCTTCAGATGTGTGACCATCTCTCCACCATCTTTTCAGAACTGTGCGATTATGGGCCATTGTTCCTTTCTGGAGGCTATACCTCATTTTTATTCTTTAAATATATAAGTGATGTCCACCAGGAAAATGGGAACATCAACTGTAGTATGGGATGTCATGGATGGCAATGGAATACTGCTCAGTAATTAAAAGAAATGAACTATACACACAATATGCATGAATCTCACAAACATGCTGAATGAAAGAAGCTAGACACAAAAGAGTACATAATGTATAATTCCATTCATGTGAAGTTCTAGAATGTATGAAACAAACATAGAGTGGCTGAAATTAAAACACTTGTTGCTTTTGGAGAGGATGATTAGCTGGGAAAGAGCTTTGGTGAACTTTCTGGGGTAACAGAAGTACTTTATACCTTGACAGAGATGGTAAGGTTACATACCAATACATGGGTATATGTATTCTTCAATACTTACTGAATTGCACACACTTGAGATCTGTGCATTTTCCTATATATACATTATACCTTTTTAAAAAATTGAAAATAAAGAGCATTGAAATGGCAGTTTCAGTTCTCTAAAAATCAGCAAGATCGGACTTCTCTGGTGGTCCAATTGTTCAGAATCCATCTGCCAATGCAGAGGGCATGATTTTAATCCCTGGTCTGGGAGGATCCCACATGCTCTGAGGCAACTAAGCGCATGTGCCACAACTACTGAGCCTACATTTTAGAGTTAGAGCCCGTGAGCCACAGATACTGAAGCCCATGTACTCTGCAACAAGAGAAGCCACCACACTGAGGAGCCTGCGCATCACAGCTGGAGAGTAGCCCCCACTTTCTGCCACTAGAGAGGAGCCTTTATGGAGCAATGAAGACCTAGCCCAGCCAAAAATAAGTAAAATTTCAAAAGTTAGTGAGATCAAAGGTCATCCAACCATTTTATTTATCCTCCAACCAAGACAGAGCTAAGCACCACTTACATATTACCCTCGCCATTTTTCAACCCTCCATGGAATGTGAGATTACTGCAGACATCTAAGCAGATGAAGCTGGCTCCTTTCCCACCCTCATAGCACATCCCATTGGTCTGGGAGGATGACAGACAGGGATCTGCCCCAAGCCATAGCTAAACTCTGTGGGAACAAGGAGAACCCTTTTATCACACACCCTGGGGCAAAATTATGGGAAATAATGACATCCAATCAGAACTTTACTCTCTCATCTGAGACAGGTTCAATAGGCAGGCTTTCTTAGATATATATACATATACAATGTAAAGGTATAATTACAAGATAGAGACTTGTCTGAGGGAGTTTGCAAACATTACTTTTTCCCTCCTTGGAAACATTACTTTTTTACCTAACTTGTCTTTTGGAAAATATGCAACAGTCGCAATTTTCTGATCCTACCTGTTTCCTGTGAGAAAGAGATAAATCATTAATTGCATGGTGAATTGGGTGATAAGGAGTATTAGACCTATGAACGGAAACTCAACCCAAAGTCTCACGAAACAACCCAGTGAAGCCTTTACACATTTTTTTTGGTTTTTCTCTCTTTTTTTTTCATTCCACAGTGAATTTTTTTTTAAATTTTAGAAAGAATGTTCAAACTATTACACAATTGCACTCATCTCACACATTAGCAAAGTAATGCTCAAAATTCTCCAAGCTAGGCTTCAACAGTACAGGAACTGAAAACTTCCAGATGTTCAAGCTGGATTTAGAAAAGGCAGAGGAACCAGAGATCAAATTGCCAACAATCGTTGGATCATTGAAAAAGCAAGAGAGTTCCAGAAAAACATCTACTTCTGCTTTATTGACTACACCAAAGCTTTTGAATGTGTTGATCACAACAAACTGTGGAAAATTCTTCAAGAGATGGGACTACCAGACCACCTTACCTGCCTCCTGAGAAATCTGTATGCAGATCAAGAAGGAACAGTTAGAACCGGACATGGAACAATGGACTGGTTCCAAATTGGGAAAGAAGTACGTCAAGGCTGTATATTGTCACCTTGCTTATTTAAATTATATGCAGAGTACATCATGCAAAATGCCAGGCTGGATGAAGCACAAGCTGGAATCAAGATTGCTGGGAGAAATATCAATAACCTCAGATATACAGATGATCCCACCCTTATGGCAGAAAGCAAAGAGGAACTAAAGAGCCTCTTGATGAGAGTGAAAGAGGAGAGTGAAAAACCTGGCCTAAAACTCAACATTCAAAAAACTAAGATCATGGCATCTAGTCCTATCACTTTATGACAAATAGATGGGGAAACAATGGAAACAGTGACAGACTTTATTTTAGGGGGCTCCAAATTCACTGCAGATGGTGATTGCAGCCATGAAATTAAAAGATGCATGCTCCTTGAAAGAAAAGCTATGACCAACCTAGACAGCATATTAAAAAGCAAAAAGCAGAGACATTACTTTGCTGACAAAGGTTCGTCTAGTCAAAGCTATGGTTTTTCTATCAGTCATGTAGGGATGTGAGAGATGGACCATAAAGAAAGCTAAGTGCCAAAGAATTGATGCTTTTGAACTGTGGTGTTGGAGAAGACTCTTGAGAGTCCCTTGGACTGCAAGGAGATCAAACCAGTCAATCCTAAAGGAAATCAGTTCTGAATATTCTCTGGAAGGACTGATGCTGATGCTGAAGCGGAAGCACCAATACTTTGGCCACCTGATGTGAAGAACTGACTCATTGGGAAAGAACCTGATGCTGGGCAAGATTGAAGGCAGGAGGAAAAGGGGACAACAGAGAATGAGATGGCTGGATGGCATCATTGACTCAATGAACATGAGTTTGAGCACTCTCCAGGAGTTGGTAATAGACAGGGAAGCCTGGTGTGCTGCAGTCCATGGGGTCACAAAGAGTCAGACATGACTTGAGTGACTGAACTGACTGACTGACTTCTAGGTATCTCTGTCACATCTCACTCCCATACTCCAAACTAATACCCAGCAGCCTCTTCATCATCTTTGCTGTGTGTCTAATAGACATACCAAACTTAACACTTCTAAAACTGAACTCCTGATCTTTGTCTCCATCCTGCCTGATTGGCTCTATCCTGCTCCATCCTGCTGACAGGTAGATGGAAACCCTGAAGACAGCCTTCACACCTCTCTTTTACCTGATACATCAGGAATCTTGTTGACTCTCCCTTCAAAATATTTCCTGAATCTAGCCCTCTTATCTGGCCCAAATCTGCCATAACCATGGGCCCAGCCTCTATATACTGTACCTACCTGTTGACAGCTTTCACTGCTTCTATCTTATCTCCACTCCTGAAAAGTGAAAGTCCATCAGTAATGTCTGACTCTTTGCAACCCCATGGACTGTATAGTCCGTGGAATTCTCCACCTCTAGTGCCCTGGTTTATTCTCAACAGAGCAGAGAGATCCATTTAAAATGGAAGTTAGGAGCATCCCTTGTGGTCCAATGGTTAAGACTCCTCACTTCCAATGCAAGAAGCATGGGTCTGATCCCTGTTTGGTTAACTAAGAGCTCATCTGCTGAACTAAGGCCTCACATGCTGTGTGGCATGGCCAAGAAAATAAATTTCTTTTAAATTTAATAAATAAAATGCAAGTTAGACCATGTTCCTCCTCTGTTCAAAACCCTCCAAAGATTCTCCTGTTTACTCAGAGTAAAAGGCAAAGTCCAAATAATAGGATACATATCTTTCCCTCACTTGCAGGCAGTCTTGTCTTTGTTGAGAGCACTGATCACCATCCACCATGATACATCATTCACTTACAATTTATTATGTCTATTGTTTATTGTCCATGTACCAACTAGAATCTCAGCTCCATGAAGGCAGGGATTTTCCTATCTTTTATTCACCAATATGTTATAACCAAGCAGAACCCTTATGGGGCCTTCAGGGACAAGCCTTCTCTTGTATCCTCTGCTTTAGCTCTTCTCTGAAGTACCTAGGTAATGGTATTTGATGCACATTTCCTGAGTTGTTTTGTAGATGTAAAAAGCCATCCTTTCTCCAACAAAGGGGAGGTGTTAAGTACTTGAAGACCTTGAATACAAAGCCCCAGGCCTCCTGGAGCTTAAAGATTGGTAAAGCTTGTGACATCTCCCTGCTCCCTCACCATCTGCTAGTCAGAGAACCCTGCGCAAGCTGATCACAGACCTTGTGACCCCTGCTTCTGCACCTGGCCTTTAAAAATGCTTTGCTGAAATCCTTCTGGGACCTCAGGGCTTTTAGGGCACATCCACCCTTCTCCTTGCATGGTTCTGCAATAAATCTTTCCCTGTTCCAAACTCTGACCTTTCAGTTTGTTTGGCCTCACTGTGCATTGGACACACAAACTTGCATTAACAACATCAGTCTCAAGAACCTAGAATAAATATTGGTACATAGTAAGTGGCTTTCCTGGTGGCTCAGATAAAGAATCAGTGTGCAATGAGGGAGACCTGGGTTCGATCCCTAGTTTGAGAAGATCCCCTGGAAAAGGGAATGGCAACCCACTCCAGTGTTCTTGCCTGGAGAATCCCATGGACAGAGGAGCCCGGCGGGTGGCAAAGAGTTGGACACTACTGAGCAGCTAACATTTTCAGTTTTTTCTTTCACAACACAAACTTGGTGAACAAACGTAGGAAGGATTTTGACTCTGGGGAGAGAACCCATTCTTCTTACTTGCAAACATCTCCTAATTTTGTTAATGGACTTTTCTATTACCTGTTAAGTGAGCTAATAGGATTTTGTGATGATTATAATTATGAATCACTCTTGAGCACTTAATCTGTTTCTAAACAAGGGAAATCACCTAAACAAATATGAATGCTGCATGCTCATCAAGAAAGTATTTATTATGCCTCTACTATGTGCCTGGCATAGGGAAATGCCACTGAGGGTTGGGGGCTGTGGAGGAAGGTTTCAAACAGTTTAAGACCTCCTGGCTGGTCTACTTGAAGTCATACTCTTACTTGGACTATAAGTCATTTTGCTAACAATCCAGGTTTAGCTTGTTGTGTTTTCATTTTTTTCTTTGTGCTATGAAGAAGATTCATATCAAATCTGGACTTAGCTGATAGGGGTAGGAAGAAAGGTTACATACAGAAAGTGTTAAGAAATAGCAGTGGAAGTCTGATGGAAAAATGTAGCCTGCCATATCAGCAAACAAAGGATGCTGTGGCTGTCAAGCCATCAGCCACTACCACTGCCCTAAGTGTGAGCCCTGAGGAAACTCGGGATGAAGACAAAAGGGCTGCCCACTCCCAAGCCCTCTGCCACTGCAGCCACCCCAACAGTGCACCCTGAGGGGACTCTGGATGGGAAAGAACAGGATGAGTGCTCCGTCCCTTCAGTGCCGTCAGACTCTTTGTGACCCCATGGACTGTAGCCCACTAGGCTTATCTGTCCATGGGAATTCTCCAGGCAAGAATACTGGAATGGGTTGCCATGCCCTCCTCCAGGGGATCTTCCCAACCCAGGGATCAAACCTGTGTCTCCTGCGTCTCTTGCATTACAGATGGATTCTTTACCCAGTGAGCCACCAGAAAAGCCTAAGAACAGGATACTGGTGCTGGATAGCTAAGATGCATATCAAAGGACTGGTTTCCATGAGCCCAGACTCTTGTATCTTCCAATACATAGAAAAGCACTAAATTCATTAACTTGAGATGTCTGGAGTTTTTCATTAATGGTAATCATTTGATGTTCCAACGACCTGGTTTTAAGTTCAGAATTCCTCTGTATCCTGGCCCCTCCCTGACCTCTTCTGAGCAGTCCCTCAGAGCTAACTGAGAGACTGCCTCCTGGGCTTCAGTCCTCAGCTAGTCCACTGAATAAAGCATAATTCTCACCTTTCAGTTTGTGGAATGTTTTTCAGTCAACAAAGCCTTCAACAGTTCTTGAAGGAGATAAAATGGGAAGCCATTGCCTCCAAAAAGGAATTACCTCTGCAATTTTTGGTCATCCATCAGAAAGAAGCCTCAGACCCAGGTCCAAAAGCACAGGTCAAGCGTTTGCCAGTTTAGCTGACCTGGATGGCATTAAATGCTTCAGTGGCGCTAGTGGTAAGCAACATGCTTGCCAATGCAGGAGACACAGGAGACGCAGGTTCAATCCCTGGGTCAGGAAGATCCCCTGGAGGAGGAAATGGCAACCCAGTCCAGTATTCTTGCCTGGGAAATCCCACACACACAGGAGCCTGGCAGGCTATAGTCCATGGGGTCACAAAGAGTGGGACACAACTGAGCATGACTTAGCATACAGCATGCTTATGGAAGATGTCAGACATTCTGAGAAGCCACCAGGAGCTGGCATTGCTGAGGAGAGGAGGGCAGAGGGACAGATCTCTATTCTTTCTTCACTCTTCATCCAGAGGGAGTTTGTTTTTATCTCTTTCATTTGTGCATACATATCAGATATTTTTGAACAAAGGATTTCATCTGTTAATATCTAAATTTCTGTCTGAGAAAATAAAAGTCTGTCTTACTTTGCTCTTTCTTTTCTTCAGGGATCCCTGCAAGCTTTGGAAGAAGGAGTATAAATAGAATTCACATAGGAAATGTGAGGGCTCCAAGGGTTCTTGCTGGTAGAGATAAGGCAACTGTTGCCCTCTCTGTGCTTTACTTTCATACCCATGGCATAGTATCACGGTTTCTATACTGCCAGCTTTGCAAAATGATGAATTTGAAAGAGCTTGGAAAGCACTGCTGCTGCTGCTGCTAAGTCACTTCAGTTGTGTCCGACTCTGTGCGACCCTATAGACGGCAGCCCACCAGGCTCCCCCGTCCCTGGGATTCTCCTGGCAAGAACACTGGAGTGGGTTGCCATTTCCTTCTCCAGTGCATGAAAGTGAAAAGTGAAAGAGAAGCCACTCAGTCGTGTCCAACTCTTTGAGACCCCATGGACTGCAACCTACCAGGCTCCTCTGTCCATGGGATTTTCCAGGCAAGAGTACTGGAGTGGGGTGCCATTGCCTTCTCCATTGGAAAGCACTAGCTTCTATTTTAACTTGAAAGTCAAATACCAGTGTTAAATAAGGAAAAGAACCACTTCTTAGGATGCCCTGTACATTTTTCCATCCAATACTGTGCTTACCAAGATTAATAAATGTATCCATCTATCTGCTCAATTAATTTGCAATAAAGGAGTATAATCATCAGTAGTCACACAGGAGAATTGTCTGGTTTGCCAGGCTGGCATACACAAAAAGTGAGTGAGGAATGAATGAACTACAGCTACACGCAGCGACATTGATACAGCTCCCAAACATAATGCTGAGCAAAAGAAGCCAGACACAAAAGAGCAGGTACTGAATGACTCCATTTCTATAAAGTTCAAAAACAGCTAAACTAATCTGTGAGGTTAGAAGCCAGGATAATGATTACCCTTGGAGGGTGGGGCAGAGAGTAGCAAATAGAAGGAGATACAAGGGAGCACTTCTGGGTGTTATTCACATCGTTTCTCTATCTGGGTATTAGTTACAAGGACTTATAAAAATTCATTGAACTGTGTAATTAATGATTTGTGCATTTTTCTGTATGTGTCTTACATTTTAATAAAAATATTACATGAGTAATAAATATGGCTTGATTTGGGTGGAGAATTTTATTTTGTCTCCTAAGATAAAGGCAATTGGCACCCCACTCCAGTACTCTTGCCTGGACAATCCCATGGACAGAGGAGCCTGGTAGGCTGCAGTCCATGGGGTCGCTAAGAGTCAGGCACGGCTGAGCAACTTCACTTTCACTTTTCACTTTCATGCATTGGAGAAGGAAATGACACCCCACTCCAGTGTTCTTGCCTGGAGAATCCCAGGGACGGGGGAGCCTGGTGGACTGCCATCTATGGGGTCGCACAGAGTTGGACATGACTGAAGCGACTTAGCAGCGGCAACAGCAAGATAATACTAGGGAAACCTCAGTGGCTCAGACAGTAAAGAATCTGCCCACAATGCAGGAGACCCAGGTTCGATCCCTGGGTCAGGAGGATCCCCTGGAGGAGGGCATGGCAACCCACTCCAGTATTCTTGTCTGGGAAATCCATGGACAGAGGAGCAATGGCGGGCTACAGTCCATAATGTCACAAAGAGTTAGATAAGACTGACCAACTAACAAGCTAATACTGCTCTACTGTTGCAACTCAGGTTTGAGATGGAATCCTCAAGGATTGTCCAGTGAGGATCACCCCATCCCAGAGGCTGGCACAAATCTGGGGTAGAAATAGACACTTTTAATTACATCTTAATTTCATTCTAAACATCAGGGTAATAGGTTTGGATGAAAAATTGTGCCAACAGAAAACTATTAAGATGCGCATGTACATAATAGAAATGTACTGCCATGTTTTGGGTTGAGGTTTACCATTTCTATATGCATTGAAATTAGCTTCTTACTCTGACTGATTCTCCTACTATTGAGTTTGGCAGGATGCCATCTCAATGAAACCCATGGGTATTTATTGAATGTCATGATGAATACTCTGAACCATAACCTTTATGGTCATATGTTCCTTTTCTCATGTATTTGTTGTTTGTAATTTTGTGCAGATTTCTATAAAGAGCACTTCTTTATAGAAAATCATCATTTAACAAAATGCTTAATGCCACCTGTAGAAACAATTTTGCTGGAATTAAACATGACTAACACGTGCTCAAATTAAATTAGANGCTCCTCTGTCCATGGGATTTTCCAGGCAAGAGTACTGGAGTGGGGTGCCATTGCCTTCTCCATTGGAAAGCACTAGCTTCTATTTTAACTTGAAAGTCAAATACCAGTGTTAAATAAGGAAAAGAACCACTTCTTAGGATGCCCTGTACATTTTTCCATCCAATACTGTGCTTACCAAGATTAATAAATGTATCCATCTATCTGCTCAATTAATTTGCAATAAAGGAGTATAATCATCAGTAGTCACACAGGAGAATTGTCTGGTTTGCCAGGCTGGCATACACAAAAAGTGAGTGAGGAATGAATGAACTACAGCTACACGCAGCGACATTGATACAGCTCCCAAACATAATGCTGAGCAAAAGAAGCCAGACACAAAAGAGCAGGTACTGAATGACTCCATTTCTATAAAGTTCAAAAACAGCTAAACTAATCTGTGAGGTTAGAAGCCAGGATAATGATTACCCTTGGAGGGTGGGGCAGAGAGTAGCAAATAGAAGGAGATACAAGGGAGCACTTCTGGGTGTTATTCACATCGTTTCTCTATCTGGGTATTAGTTACAAGGACTTATAAAAATTCATTGAACTGTGTAATTAATGATTTGTGCATTTTTCTGTATGTGTCTTACATTTTAATAAAAATATTACATGAGTAATAAATATGGCTTGATTTGGGTGGAGAATTTTATTTTGTCTCCTAAGATAAAGGCAATTGGCACCCCACTCCAGTACTCTTGCCTGGACAATCCCATGGACAGAGGAGCCTGGTAGGCTGCAGTCCATGGGGTCGCTAAGAGTCAGGCACGGCTGAGCAACTTCACTTTCACTTTTCACTTTCATGCATTGGAGAAGGAAATGACACCCCACTCCAGTNACTCCAGTACTCTTGCCTGGACAATCCCATGGACAGAGGAGCCTGGTAGGCTGCAGTCCATGGGGTCGCTAAGAGTCAGGCACGGCTGAGCAACTTCACTTTCACTTTTCACTTTCATGCATTGGAGAAGGAAATGGCACCCCACTCCAGTGTTCTTGCCTGGAGAATCCCAGGGACGGGGGAGCCTGGTGGACTGCCATCTATGGGGTCGCACAGAGTTGGACATGACTGAAGCGACTTAGCAGCGGCAACAGCAAGATAATACTAGGGAAACCTCAGTGGCTCAGACAGTAAAGAATCTGCCCACAATGCAGGAGACCCAGGTTCGATCCCTGGGTCAGGAGGATCCCCTGGAGGAGGGCATGGCAACCCACTCCAGTATTCTTGTCTGGGAAATCCATGGACAGAGGAGCAATGGCGGGCTACAGTCCATAATGTCACAAAGAGTTAGATAAGACTGACCAACTAACAAGCTAATACTGCTCTACTGTTGCAACTCAGGTTTGAGATGGAATCCTCAAGGATTGTCCAGTGAGGATCACCCCATCCCAGAGGCTGGCACAAATCTGGGGTAGAAATAGACACTTTTAATTACATCTTAATTTCATTCTAAACATCAGGGTAATAGGTTTGGATGAAAAATTGTGCCAACAGAAAACTATTAAGATGCGCATGTACATAATAGAAATGTACTGCCATGTTTTGGGTTGAGGTTTACCATTTCTATATGCATTGAAATTAGCTTCTTACTCTGACTGATTCTCCTACTATTGAGTTTGGCAGGATGCCATCTCAATGAAACCCATGGGTATTTATTGAATGTCATGATGAATACTCTGAACCATAACCTTTATGGTCATATGTTCCTTTTCTCATGTATTTGTTGTTTGTAATTTTGTGCAGATTTCTATAAAGAGCACTTCTTTATAGAAAATCATCATTTAACAAAATGCTTAATGCCACCTGTAGAAACAATTTTGCTGGAATTAAACATGACTAACACGTGCTCAAATTAAATTAGACGTTTAAAAATATGTTTAATAATAGCTTCTAATCCTGGGTCTGCCATTTATTAGCTATATGTCTATGGGCCTTTTGCTGAACCTATTTTAGCCTATTTTCCTCAGTGGTCTCACCCTCATGGAGTTGTCCTGAGGATTAAGTGAGATAATCCATGTAATTAATGTAGAGCACTTAGTGTAGGGTCTATGCCCAAAAGCTTATTAAATCTTCACTCTTGGTTTTATTAGTAGCTTATCTACCTCATGACATGTGCATGGTAAAACTGATCACTTATTCAAGGATATGTGAAATTAAAAATAACATTTGAACAGAGAAACATGGTAGACAACATCAACAACTAAGAAAAAAATAATTTGAGAAAAACTTAACATTGAGAAAATTGTATGTATTTAATCAATTCTTTGATGGCTTCAGAAAAGAATACCTCTCTTAAGTACTAATGATTTTTAAAAATGATAACCAGTGTTGGAAAGGAGCAGAATTTCAGAACTACTGACTGGTTTATGCATTATTCATTTTTCCATTTTTGGACATCAGATGTCAATGTGACCTTTTAAAGGATCCAGCTTTAAAGAACAAAATGTTCTCATCGGTTTTCTTCCTAGGACTTTAAAGATTAGGTGACACCTTATATGTTTCCTTTCTTCCTCCTTCCTTCTCTCAAGGGGCAAGGGGAGTGCATTAACATGAACAGTAAACTAGAGATCTGAACCCTGGTGCTATTTGTATTAATTGCATGAACTTAGCAAGTCACTTGATCCCTCTGAACTCCATTTTGTTATGTATTTGAGATACCTCATTACTGGTCCTTACAATGCAAGAACTGCATGAACTGGTTGTTTGCTTCTGAGCCCTAGAAAGCTCTGATGCTTGTAAGTAGGATAAGATACACAAAGAACCAACAAATATGTTTTCATCTGTGGTACCTTTTCCTCGATCCTATCCATTTGCCCTTTGGGGCAGTCATGTTATTGATTCAAGGGAGGTCTGATGGAGTAGACATACAAAGAGAAAAAAGAGGTGATGAATTTCAAAATAATTTTGAAATTCATCACAGCAGTCATAATTTGAGAAAAAAGATGTTTTGAGTGTCAACAACTAGGATTTCAAGTACAAACAACAGACTTGAAAGAATGCACAGGTAGTTAAAGCCAGATTTTCCTCCTCCTTTATCACCTGGGAACTGGAGGGGAAGAAGATGAAGAGCAAGAGCAAAAAAGCAACAGAAACAGACACTGGTGGACCTTTGACACTGTACTCTGCTGTCTGTCCCCCAGGCCACGTACTGAAGGGTGGGAAGCATAGTGGAAATTTCAGATGAGTTTGGGGGACACCAGAGCTGAGAACATCTGTCTCTTTTAAGACAGAGTTCAAGGAAGGAGCAAATATTCTAGAACTCCCTGGCACCAAGAAAGAGGAAGGAACAATAGAGAAAGTCTTGCAATATCTCTGTGCCCACTGTGGCGTGGAGAGCTGAGAAGAGCTTGAGAGTATAACCAAGCAGGACGCTATAGGATCTTCTCAGGGACAGACCTTCCCCCATATCCTGTTTCAGCTCCTCTCTGAAACACCTAAATAATAGTATTTGGTGTATATAGTATTTGGTGTAGTAAATTCTCAGAGTTGTTTATCTAATGTGAAAAATCCCCACCAAATGGAAGATATTAACTACTTGATGACTCTGATCACCTAGCCCCAGGCCTCCTGGACTCTAAGGACTAATAATGTTAACCCCTGTGACATTACCCTTCTAACTCACCATCAGCCAATAATTGTGCACAAACCGATCAAGTACCTGCAACCCCCACCCCACCCCCTCACCTGGCTTTTAAAAATGATTTATTGAAAATCTTCAGGAAGCTCAAGTCGTTTTAAGGCTTGAGCCACCTTGTCTTTTTGCATGGCTTTGCAGTAAACCTTTCTCTGCTCCAAACTCCAACATTTCAGTTTGTTTGGTCTCACTGGAAGTCAGGCACACAAACTTGCATCAACACGCTAGCCAAACCAAGAGCTATCCCAGATCTTGTGATCAGAGTAAAACAAACTCCTCCACAGTGAATGGGAGCCAGTCAAGGTCCAGTAAGGATACAGAAGTCCCAGCAGATTCCAACATAGACATTTGATGATAATGTCCTGATGATCAAAGACCAGATCCCTATAGCCCTAGATGCCTTGACACTGAGATTCTCTCTAGGACTTAACCATGACTGTGGGGAAAGTGTGAAGAGACCCTAAACTGACAAAGTAAACAATGAAATGACAGGATTTGGATTGCAGAGATTGTTTCCATCATCCAGCAGAACTGATATAAACAAGGAAAAGCTCTTTACACATTAGAAAAATGCACATTTCTTGCTCACGTTGAATTGAAAGCCTGAGAATTTATGACCACTAATATTCTGTACTGAACATGAATTATTTGAGATGTCTACTCAAGTCCTCATGGAATTCCTACAGATGAAGCTCATCTTCCTGCTTGCAGCTGCTGTGAGAATCAGAAAGAATATTCAGAGGCTTCCATTGCTACTCTTGGTGACATTGTTTTCCTTTTGTTGTTGCCAAAGAGACAGATAAATCCCACCACTGGGCTCCTCCTCCCAGGTCCTTGCCCGTTGGCCCCCTCTTCAACACAAGTCCAAGTTTGTCTGTGAACTCACCTGTTTCTGTGGACAATCTTGTTCGAGTACTTCTTTTTTCAAAAATCATGCCTAAGGACTTCCCTTGCAGTAAAGGCAAATACTGAAAGTCAAGGATAATAATGCAATTAAACTAATTAAAATGAAATATACATTTTATATCTACTAGCAAGGATTATATTTTAAGATTTACTCTTTACATTATCAGAAACTAGAATAATTAACACTGCTCCCAAATAAGCATTCATATGTTATTTACAAAGTGAATTTAAAGAGTTTATTTCCTATTGTATAGAAATAGGGGAAGGAAAGAGGAATCCCACAGCTTATTGACATGTAATGAGAAAGTAATATTAGTTGCTCTGGGTTCAACCTGAACATTGGTTCCAAAATGTATTAATATTTCATACTGGAACCATCTTCTTACTTAAATCTGTGGAAATGTTACAGGGAAGAACTGACTCCATGTTGGATCTGTTTCTTTTACTTTAACATTTGCTTCCAGTTGCTTTTGTTCACTAAAAAGATACTGCCCATATATAATGGCCTGCCTTGATGAAACCTGCTCATCTTCCTGAATGTTAAACCAAAATGCCTTTGTTCAGGACCCTGTCCACCTGTGGATGGCTACAGGAAGGAAGAAATTAACATATCCTATCCCTAAGTCTGGCCATTCCAGGACATATTTGCAAGATTAATGTCCTTTTTACTTTACCTCCTCACCTCCCCCATCTCTGTTCTATAAAAGAGCCTGGCATCCAGACCCTGATAAGATGGCTATTTTGAGATATTAGTCTGCAGTCTTCTTGGTCAGCCAGCTTTCCGAATAAAGTTGTATTCCTTTCCTCAACCCTTGTCTCTCAGATTCATTGGCCTATCATGAGGCAAGCAGAGCAAGCTTAGACTCAGCAAAAGAAATTTCTACCAATGTTCAATGACTTCAAAGATGCTTGTTTGGGAAGTGTCTTCTCAGCTGGGAACATGTTTCTCTGTCACAACATGGGGCACTCAGACTCCTAAAGATGACACCCCAGAGTTTCAAATACACTTTCATCATGCATCCTTGGGAGAGTGCAAAGGCTTTGTTTCTAGAAGTCATGTGGAAACAATCTGAGTTTGGGTGTGGGGTGGGGCTCTTTCTCCTTCCTCTGCTACAGATGGACTTCCTGATAGGATGAGTTCTGGAACAAATAGATTACTGCCAGCTAACCTTCCTCACCACAAAGTGTGTAAAACAGAAGTCTGGGGTCTCGAGGAGGGGGACTTTTCTCCTTATTTCAAGGTCTTCTATAGGGACCAATAGCATTTGGAGTCACACCTGTTTTAGGTTCATTCTTAGGAACTTGGAGAGTTTGTGAGCTAGATAAGAGAATCAAGGTTGTGTACAACTTTCTCAACCTGAAACCAGCTCTTTCAAATGCTTTTGAACAAGCTTGGAATATGAAAACGCTTTCACAGTTAAGCAGTCTAAATGAAGCTGCTGCATTAATTGTGTTTCAAACATAAATTGCTCAAAATGCAGAATAATGCTTCCAGCTAAGCACCATATCCCATTTCTTCTCCTACTTGGTTACCTTTTAATTGGTTCTTTGCTAATCTAAATTTTTAACACCATCACATCATCCTGAATTTTTTGAAATTATCCTAATGATGAAATATCTGATCTTCATCCACCACTGGAATTTGTTGCTAGGAAAAAAATATATCATCCTTATTTTAAATCTGCTAGAAAACAGAAAAGAAGGTAAGGGTAAAAATAAAATCATGCCAGAGAAATGATTCCTTAGGTTCTGATTCGGTTGATAATGACTTTCAACATTTCACATGAAAGAAATGCAATGACTTGTCACTGAATAACTGATTTTTATGCTTTTTGTATGCCTGTGCACTCAGTGATAATCAATTACCTTGCCTGTGTGATTTCATTACTTAGCTACTGTTTAGGAATTTTAATGTATTTTCTTTTTCCTCTTTCTTTGTAAAGGCTGTCTTTCAAAAGGCTAATTGGAACTTCCCTGGTTGTCCAGTAGTTAAGAATTCATGCTTCCATTGCAGGGGGCACGGGTTTGATTCTTGATCAGGAAACTAAGATCCCTCATGCCATGCCATGCAGCCAAAAGAAAAAAAAAAAGACTGATTGGTAACAGTGGAAGGTAATATGGAAATACCACTTACCTCTCCTTTCTGTTTTATCCTGAATTTCAGATCTGCTGATAGCCATAGCATATACTTAATTTCTTCTCCTGTAAAGTTCTTTAGAGTGAGGAGGTCACGGCCCTTCAGCTGTACTTTATCCTGTAGTGCTTGCCCACATCTATGAAAAATAAAAATACAAATATATACTTAAGAAAACAAAACCCACGTCCTATGGTAATTCATTGTTTAATTTTTGAAACAAAATATAGCAAATCACGTGTAAACTCTTGTGTCTCTGCAAAGTGCTAATGCTTTCAAATTGATATGGCTGTGGTTTACATTTTAGATATCCAGTTTTTTGAATGTTGAGAGAAAAGAAAAACTTGAGGAAAGAGGTTGAATTCTGTGCTGAAAATACTCATAAGTGGCTTTGTTTCTTCATAGTTAGTCAAGTTACCCAAACTCTCTGCACTTAAATTTCTCACCTAGAAAATGAGTATAAGAAGCTTATAGAGTTGTTGTGAGGATGAAATTATTCAATACATGGAAATCAGATAGTGTCTGGCATATAATAAGTATTTGATAAATTTTAGCTAGTACTATTGAAATCATTGTTGTTTAGTCACTAAGTTGAGTCTGACTCTTTGCAACCCTATGGACTGTAGCCCGCCAGGCTCCTTTGTCCATGGGATTTCCCAGGCAAGAATACTGGAGTGGGTTCCAATCTCCTTCTCCAGGGGACTGTCCCGACCCAGGGATGGAACCCATGTCTCCTGCAATAGCAAGTGGATTCTTTACCGCTGGTCACCAGGGAAGCCCCGTAATTGAAATCATTAGATGGTACAAATAGAATTTGTATGTACATACAAGAGAAAACAATTTCATTCATTTTCGTCTACTGCCTTTCAAATCTATCCTTGAAGAATTGTTCTTTGTTGTCCCCAGTCAGCTACAGTGGACCCTGTGGCTTTTCTAGTAACTTTCAGGGAAAGAAAAAGTTCTCTGCTTACTTTACTCCTTCAAAGAGTCTTGGTTAAAGAATGTATAATAATAATTATAATTTTTTTGACTTTAAGAAATGTACCACAGGTTAATACCCTTTTCCTTCCAGCTCATGCCTAATTTAAGCTGGCTTCCTCCACAGGGGAAGGGGAACCATGAACTGTTTCCTCCATTTCCTTACCTTCAGTTCCTCCAAGTAAAGTCAAAGGAGGGTGAGGAGTTAAGAGCCAGGCAAAGTCTGGTTCTGTTCTAGCAATCTAGCATTGGTATAGGTGTTTGAGGCTGATTCTTTTCTGGGGTACTTTTGAGGGCCCATGGAAGAAGTCTCTCGTCACTGGGAATTTCTCATAGCAGTTCTTGATGGCGGACATTTACATCATCTTTGCCATTCAAGGAAACATATCCAAACTCTTTTTGCTGAGATCTCCCCAACCTGGGTGCTTCAGGAAGTCTTTCGGTCATAATGTGACACAGCACCATGATAGGTCTCTTTCTTCATCCATATTGGTTCATGGGAAACCCTGCATGTTCTTTACTCTGACTAGAGTTGAGTCCGTCCCAGCATAGACTCTTGTTCTGCCATCAAAATAACTAGCCAGCCAGTCCCTCTCTATATTTTCCACTTATAGGCTTGACATCACTGTACTGTGTCTCCAAGCTCTCCTATTGAAGATATTAGTGCCATCATAGCCACTTGTCCTAATCTTGAAGTGAGGGAATAATTCTCATCCATGTGAGGCACATCACATACAATGGTTGTTGCTGTTGTTCAGTTGCTAAGTTGTCTCCAACTCTTTACAACTCCATGGACTGCAGCACTCCAGGCTCCTTTGTTCTTCACCGTCCCCCAGAATTTGCTCAGATTCATGTCCATTGAGTTGGTGATGTTATCTAACCATCTCAGTCTCTGCTGCCCTCTTCTCCTTCTGCCTTCTATCTTTCCCAGCATCAGGGTCTTTTCCAGTGAGTTGGCTGTTCTCATCAGGTAGCCAAAGTATTGTAGCTTCAGCTTCAGTCCTTCCAGTGAACACCCAGGACTGATTTCCTTTAGGATTAATTGGTTTCATCTCCTGGCTATCCAAGGGACTCTCAAGAGTCTTCTATCCAGCACCACAGTTTGAAAGCATCAATTCTTCGGTGCTCAGTCTTCTTTATGGTCCAATTCTCACGTACATACATTACTGGAAAAACCATAGCTTTGACTGTGTGGACCCTTGTTGGCAAAGTGGTGTCTCTGCTTTTTAATATGCTATCTAGGTTTGTCATAGCTTTCCTTTCAAGGAGCAAGCATCTTTTAATTTCATAGCTGCAGTTGCTGTCCACAATGATTTTGGAGCCTAAGAAAATAAAATCTGTCACAGCTTCCACTTTTTCCCTTTCTGTTTGCCATGTAGTGATGGGACCAGATGCCACAATCTTAGTTTTTTATACAATGGTACATAGCTAAAATCCTCTTCAAATCTACAACTCACCTCCTGGTTTCTACAATCCATTTTAAAAGCTGGAGGCAATCACCAGTGGGTTGCAAAACTAATTATTGTGTATCTCCTTTGCAAGCCCTGTTTAAGTGGTCTAGCATCTCATTTCGGATTGAGGAAAGAGTTAGAACCTATTGGGCCTGGGCAGAAACTGAGACCAAGTCCCATTTTAACATTCTATTACATTATGATGACAGTAATTGTTATTTGGGATAATCAGTATATAAAATGGACAGCATTTATTCTCAGTGTTCTCTCTATTTAATAATAATTAGTATTGTATACCATTAGAAATTGTGAATAACCAAGGTCAAATTGTGATTTACCACGTATATTAAGCATTCATTTTACTTGGAGTAAAATGACTGTCAGAAAATAATCATGCTTGAACTCCAGCCTAAGAAAAAAAGCTTGTGCTACTTGAGATGAAGAGTAAATTATCTGGTGGAATTTATGTCTTTTTGCATTGATAACAAGATAATAAGTAAGAAAATAACAAATTCTCTCAATTTGTTGTTTTCACTGCATGATGTCAAATAACTCAGACAAATGTATATTTTACTAAGTATCCAACTTTCTAGCAGAGCTTGTTTAATGTTCAGAAGGTGAATAGATTTTTTTCAGTAGAACTTTTATGATATAAAGCCCTTCAGAGATTCTAATTAGTAACGAAAGGGGCTTCCATAAAGATGGAGGGTTTGTGGGTTAGCTGGCTAATGATTAATTGATAGATTTAATACAAGACCTAATGATATATTCAACTCTAATAAGGATTAGCGTTTTCAGCCTATATGTGCATTAAAATTTTGCTCAACATTCCTAAGACCTAACATTGTCTTCAACTTTTAAAAATGTGTGATTCAAACACTCTTCAGATGGAAATTTCTTTAAAGCAATTGTCTCAATTTTTTTTATTACAGATGCAAAACATTAAAAAATTTTGAAGATAGATCTACAATATATGTTTACTTACTTATATGTATTAGTATCTTAATAGATTATGCACATAACAAAACATTTAAAAAAATAGAAATTTTAAAGTGTAAAATAAGATTCAGATATTTTAAAAATAAATTTGTAAGTATACAAAAAAAATTGCTAGCTAAAGAAGTTTCTAGAATAGATATTCATTTTCTTCCTTTTACTGGAACCCTAGTAAAAAGCTTACAAAATTATGTCCAAGATCTGGGTAGTAACAGAAAACAATTTTATAACTTTAGAGATGTGGCAATTAAGCAGGAAACTTAATTTTATGTGTGTATGCTGGTTTTATGTTTGGCTCTGATAATATTGACTAGTGATACTATCTAGTACTATTCAGTGCTTGGAATATACAAGTACTGATATTGTTGAGAAGTAAATTTTTTGGTATTCATGCATTTTTCTCTGTCAGTTGGATCCTTCTAGGGATCTGTAAACAGGTTTAACATGTCTGGCTTGGGATGGAGGTATGGCAGCTTAATCTTTCCCAATTCACACTGTCAACTGCAAATAGGCACTTGCCATGGGCACTTACCATCCACCTCTACAAGGATTAAATCATGAGCTACTGTAGCTGCTGACCTTCAACACTCCATGAAAGGAGTTCAGGGTGGAGAGCAGGAATGAGGCACTCTGTGCTCAGGGGAAAAGCTGGCAGGACAGATCTTTAGACAGTTAGATAAATTCAGGAGCTAATTTTATGAGTCCAATTCCTGTATCACCCCATATTTAGAAAAGCACTAAAATCCTTCACAGTGATGACTATTCTTCATGATTAGCAAAAGCTTCCCAAGACTAGTAGAAACCTTCTGGAAAAATATGTGCTTGATTGCATGTACTTCCCCTTTACCAAAATCTCATACATACTGACCTTCCCCACTGTCCCTTTGGAGCAGTCTCTTAGAGCTATCTGAGGTGCTCTCTCCCGGTTGCAGTCCGCACCTTATTTTGCATCCACACCCCAATAAAACTTAACTCGCAACTCTCATGTTGTGCTTTTTTTTTTTAAGTCAACAACATTTAAGGCAGCTCTGAGAGTATAATTTCTTCTGCAATAAGGTCCAAACAACATAAAATCTTGACGCTATGTCTTACAATAACACATTAATATTCCATGGGTTAAGATGTCACCTGATATTATATTAAAAGGGGAAAGAAAAAACTTTCCTGGAAAAAACCAATAGCATTTGGAGTCACACCTGTTTTAGGTTCATTCTTAGGAACTTGGAGAGTTTGTGAGCTAGATAAGAGAATCAAGGTTGTGTACAACTTTCTCAACCTGAAACCAGCTCTTTCAAATGCTTTTGAACAAGCTTGGAATATGAAAACGCTTTCACAGTTAAGCAGTCTAAATGAAGCTGCTGCATTAATTGTGTTTCAAACATAAATTGCTCAAAATGCAGAATAATGCTTCCAGCTAAGCACCATATCCCATTTCTTCTCCTACTTGGTTACCTTTTAATTGGTTCTTTGCTAATCTAAATTTTTAACACCATCACATCATCCTGAATTTTTTGAAATTATCCTAATGATGAAATATCTGATCTTCATCCACCACTGGAATTTGTTGCTAGGAAAAAAATATATCATCCTTATTTTAAATCTGCTAGAAAACAGAAAAGAAGGTAAGGGTAAAAATAAAATCATGCCAGAGAAATGATTCCTTAGGTTCTGATTCGGTTGATAATGACTTTCAACATTTCACATGAAAGAAATGCAATGACTTGTCACTGAATAACTGATTTTTATGCTTTTTGTATGCCTGTGCACTCAGTGATAATCAATTACCTTGCCTGTGTGATTTCATTACTTAGCTACTGTTTAGGAATTTTAATGTATTTTCTTTTTCCTCTTTCTTTGTAAAGGCTGTCTTTCAAAAGGCTAATTGGAACTTCCCTGGTTGTCCAGTAGTTAAGAATTCATGCTTCCATTGCAGGGGGCACGGGTTTGATTCTTGATCAGGAAACTAAGATCCCTCATGCCATGCCATGCAGCCAAAAGAAAAAAAAAAGAGACTGATTGGTAACAGTGGAAGGTAATATGGAAATGCCACTTACCTCTCCTTTCTGTTTTATCCTGAATTTCAGATCTGCTGATAGCCATAGCATATACTTAATTTCTTCTCCTGTAAAGTTCTTTAGAGTGAGGAGGTCACGGCCCTTCAGCTGTACTTTATCCTGTAGTGCTTGCCCACATCTATGAAAAATAAAAATACAAATATATACTTAAGAAAACAAAACCCACGTCCTATGGTAATTCATTGTTTAATTTTTGAAACAAAATATAGCAAATCACGTGTAAACTCTTGTGTCTCTGCAAAGTGCTAATGCTTTCAAATTGATATGGCTGTGGTTTACATTTTAGATATCCAGTTTTTTGAATGTTGAGAGAAAAGAAAAACTTGAGGAAAGAGGTTGAATTCTGTGCTGAAAATACTCATAAGTGGCTTTGTTTCTTCATAGTTAGTCAAGTTACCCAAACTCTCTGCACTTAAATTTCTCACCTAGAAAATGAGTATAAGAAGCTTATAGAGTTGTTGTGAGGATGAAATTATTCAATACATGGAAATCAGATAGTGTCTGGCATATAATAAGTATTTGATAAATTTTAGCTAGTACTATTGAAATCATTGTTGTTTAGTCACTAAGTTGAGTCTGACTCTTTGCAACCCTATGGACTGTAGCCCGCCAGGCTCCTTTGTCCATGGGATTTCCCAGGCAAGAATACTGGAGTGGGTTCCAATCTCCTTCTCCAGGGGACTGTCCCGACCCAGGGATGGAACCCATGTCTCCTGCAATAGCAAGTGGATTCTTTACCGCTGGTCACCAGGGAAGCCCCGTAATTGAAATCATTAGATGGTACAAATAGAATTTGTATGTACATACAAGAGAAAACAATTTCATTCATTTTCTTCTACTGCCTTTCAAATCTATCCTTGAAGAATTGTTCTTTGTTGTCCCCAGTCAGCTACAGTGGACCCTGTGGCTTTTCTAGTAACTTTCAGGGAAAGAAAAAGTTCTCTGCTTACTTTACTCCTTCAAAGAGTCTTGGTTAAAGAATGTATAATAATAATTATAATTTTTTTGACTTTAAGAAATGTACCACAGGTTAATACCCTTTTCCTTCCAGCTCATGCCTAATTTAAGCTGGCTTCCTCCACAGGGGAAGGGGAACCATGAACTGTTTCCTCCATTTCCTTACCTTCAGTTCCTCCAAGTAAAGTCAAAGGAGGGTGAGGAGTTAAGAGCCAGGCAAAGTCTGGTTCTGTTCTAGCAATCTAGCATTGGTATAGGTGTTTGAGGCTGATTCTTTTCTGGGGTACTTTTGAGGGCCCATGGAAGAAGTCTCTCGTCACTGGGAATTTCTCATAGCAGTTCTTGATGGCGGACATTTACATCATCTTTGCCATTCAAGGAAACATATCCAAACTCTTTTTGCTGAGATCTCCCCAACCTGGGTGCTTCAGGAAGTCTTTCGGTCATAATGTGACACAGCACCATGATAGGTCTCTTTCTTCATCCATATTGGTTCATGGGAAACCCTGCATGTTCTTTACTCTGACTAGAGTTGAGTCCGTCCCAGCATAGACTCTTGTTCTGCCATCAAAATAACTAGCCAGCCAGTCCCTCTCTATATTTTCCACTTATAGGCTTGACATCACTGTACTGTGTCTCCAAGCTCTCCTATTGAAGATATTAGTGCCATCATAGCCACTTGTCCTAATCTTGAAGTGAGGGAATAATTCTCATCCATGTGAGGCACATCACATACAATGGTTGTTGCTGTTGTTCAGTTGCTAAGTTGTCTCCAACTCTTTACAACTCCATGGACTGCAGCACTCCAGGCTCCTTTGTTCTTCACCGTCCCCCAGAATTTGCTCAGATTCATGTCCATTGAGTTGGTGATGTTATCTAACCATCTCAGTCTCTGCTGCCCTCTTCTCCTTCTGCCTTCTATCTTTCCCAGCATCAGGGTCTTTTCCAGTGAGTTGGCTGTTCTCATCAGGTAGCCAAAGTATTGTAGCTTCAGCTTCAGTCCTTCCAGTGAACACCCAGGACTGATTTCCTTTAGGATTAATTGGTTTCATCTCCTGGCTATCCAAGGGACTCTCAAGAGTCTTCTATCCAGCACCACAGTTTGAAAGCATCAATTCTTCGGTGCTCAGTCTTCTTTATGGTCCAATTCTCACGTACATACATTACTGGAAAAACCATAGCTTTGACTGTATGGACCCTTGTTGGCAAAGTGGTGTCTCTGCTTTTTAATATGCTATCTAGGTTTGTCATAGCTTTCCTTTCAAGGAGCAAGCATCTTTTAATTTCATAGCTGCAGTTGCTGTCCACAATGATTTTGGAGCCTAAGAAAATAAAATCTGTCACAGCTTCCACTTTTTCCCTTTCTATTTGCCATGTAGTGATGGGACCAGATGCCACAATCTTAGTTTTTTATACAATGGTACATAGCTAAAATCCTCTTCAAATCTACAACTCACCTCCTGGTTTCTACAATCCATTTTAAAAGCTGGAGGCAATCACCAGTGGGTTGCAAAACTAATTATTGTGTATCTCCTTTGCAAGCCCTGTTTAAGTGGTCTAGCATCTCATTTCGGATTGAGGAAAGAGTTAGAACCTATTGGGCCTGGGCAGAAACTGAGACCAAGTCCCATTTTAACATTCTATTACATTATGATGACAGTAATTGTTATTTGGGATAATCAGTATATAAAATGGACAGCATTTATTCTCAGTGTTCTCGCTATTTAATAATAATTAGTATTGTATACCATTAGAAATTGTGAATAACCAAGGTCAAATTGTGATTTACCACGTATATTAAGCATTCATTTTCCTTGGAGTAAAATGACTGTCAGAAAATAATCATGCTTGAACTCCAGCCTAAGAAAAAAAGCTTGTGCTACTTGAGATGAAGAGTAAATTATCTGGTGGAATTTATGTCTTTTTGCATTGATAACAAGATAATAAGTAAGAAAATAACAAATTCTCTCAATTTGTTGTTTTCACTGCATGATGTCAAATAACTCAGACAAATGTATATTTTACTAAGTATCCAACTTTCTAGCAGAGCTTGTTTAATGTTCAGAAGGTGAATAGATTTTTTTCAGTAGAACTTTTATGATATAAAGCCCTTCAGAGATTCTAATTAGTAACGAAAGGGGCTTCCATAAAGATGGAGGGTTTGTGGGTTAGCTGGCTAATGATTAATTGATAGATTTAATACAAGACCTAATGATATATTCAACTCTAATAAGGATTAGCGTTTTCAGCCTATATGTGCATTAAAATTTTGCTCAACATTCCTAAGACCTAACATTGTCTTCAACTTTTAAAAATGTGTGATTCAAACACTCTTCAGATGGAAATTTCTTTAAAGCAATTGTCTCAATTTTTTTTATTACAGATGCAAAACATTAAAAAATTTTGAAGATAGATCTACAATATATGTTTACTTACTTATATGTATTAGTATCTTAATAGATTATGCACATAACAAAACATTTAAAAAAATAGAAATTTTAAAGTGTAAAATAAGATTCAGATATTTTAAAAATAAATTTGTAAGTATACAAAAAAAATTGCTAGCTAAAGAAGTTTCTAGAATAGATATTCATTTTCTTCCTTTTACTGGAACCCTAGTAAAAAGCTTACAAAATTATGTCCAAGATCTGGGTAGTAACAGAAAACAATTTTATAACTTTAGAGATGTGGCAATTAAGCAGGAAACTTAATTTTATGTGTGTATGCTGGTTTTATGTTTGGCTCTGATAATATTGACTAGTGATACTATCTAGTACTATTCAGTGCTTGGAATATACAAGTACTGATATTGTTGAGAAGTAAATTTTTTGGTATTCATGCATTTTTCTCTGTCAGTTGGATCCTTCTAGGGATCTGTAAACAGGTTTAACATGTCTGGCTTGGGATGGAGGTATGGCAGCTTAATCTTTCCCAATTCACACTGTCAACTGCAAATAGGCACTTGCCATGGGCACTTACCATCCACCTCTACAAGGATTAAATCATGAGCTACTGTAGCTGCTGACCTTCAACACTCCATGAAAGGAGTTCAGGGTGGAGAGCAGGAATGAGGCACTCTGTGCTCAGGGGAAAAGCTGGCAGGACAGATCTTTAGACAGTTAGATAAATTCAGGAGCTAATTTTATGAGTCCAATTCCTGTATCACCCCATATTTAGAAAAGCACTAAAATCCTTCACAGTGATGACTATTCTTCATGATTAGCAAAAGCTTCCCAAGACTAGTAGAAACCTTCTGGAAAAATATGTGCTTGATTGCATGTACTTCCCCTTTACCAAAATCTCATACATACTGACCTTCCCCACTGTCCCTTTGGAGCAGTCTCTTAGAGCTATCTGAGGTGCTCTCTCCCGGTTGCAGTCCGCACCTTATTTTGCATCCACACCCCAATAAAACTTAATTCGCAACTCTCATGTTGTGCATTTTTTTTTTAAGTCAACAACATTTAAGGCAGCTCTGAGAGTATAATTTCTTCTGCAATAAGGTCCAAACAACATAAAATCTTGACGCTATGTCTTACAATAACACATTAATATTCCATGGGTTAAGATGTCACCTGATATTATATTAAAAGGGGAAAGAAAAAACTTTCCTGGAAAACCCCACTCCCTAGATTCAAGAAATTTGGGAAATATCACTATAGTTGTTGAATTTGCAGCCATCAAAACCAGGAAAAACAAACCATGAGCTAATTTTCAGGCCTTTTTTAATTCCCTAGAGTTCAAGCTCTGACTCCTGGCTATATTGGAGCCCACAAAAGCTGAGTTGCCAAACTCCAACACTTAAGAGATTCAGTATCCTCCTTTACTTTCAGCCCCTATAGGGTTTTGTTATATTTGTGTGCTTAGTCGCTCAGTCATGTCCAACTCTTTGCAACACCATAGAGTGTAGCCCACCAGGCTCCTCTGTCCAGGGGGATTCTCCAGGCAAGAATACTGGAGTCCACACCCTCCTCCAGGGGATCTTCCCAACCCAGGGACTGAATCCAGGTCTCCCACATTGCAGGCGGATTCTGTACTGTCTGAGCCACCTGGGAAGCCCTTGTTGCATCTACTCTGCTCTAAATATTCACAGGACTATATGCTTCATTGAACGCATGTCATAGATTTTAGAACTGTGGTGGTGTGGTTGAATCTCAGAGAAAAATAACTGGAAATGAAAAGGAAATGGAAATTTTGCAGAGCACTGATTTTTTTCCCCCCTTCCCACGAAAGGAAATAGCAAAATAATGGTGAAAGAGGAGGGGCAGCAACACCTTTAGCTGCTTCAAAAGAGCTTCAACTCCAGCTCTTTATTGCCCAAACAGAAAACAGATTGGAAGAGGTAAAAGGTCTCTGAAGCTTTCTCAAGTTTGTCCTTAACAAACTTTAAGAAATTTCTAAGTTGGAGGTAGGGTTAGAGTTAGTGCTGATATTCTGCTTTTGGGATTGTGTTGTGAGAAGCTCTTTTTATTTCTCCATTGACAGATTTGAGTTTAAAAATAGAAGACACCAACATCTTGCTCGAATATTCCCTTTTTGTCCAGACCGTTCATTTTCAAATTTATATAGTGACAGAAGCCTTATTTCAAATTCTTTTCCTTAGACCACAAGAGATCAGAAGAATACCTCTTTGTGTCTCTAGTCTCCACAGGGCAGTAGCTGATATGTGGCCCTCCTTCCTGTTACTGTGGAATCACACCTCCAATAAACCAATAAATCTTAGCAGATAATCTATTAAAAAAAAAACAAACAGTTCTGGCTTTGCATAGCAGTGAGGGACTGTAAATAACTATTAAATCTGAAGCCATGTAAAACAACCTTAATAATCAATGGAAGGAATCACAATTGTTCTGTGACTTAAGTTTTTTTGCCAAAACAATACAAACTCTCTTAGAGTCAGTTATAAAGTCCTAGGGAAATGAAAAAAAGAGTAAAACTGATATATATTTAGTGCATTGTCATTTAAAACATTAGAAACATCAAGAATTACAGTGTTTTATTTCTTTGTAAAAATTATCAGGTAGTTTGAACAGTGTATGCTGTCTTCTTATCACGTTTGTTATGCTTTGGTGAATGGTTATACTTCTAAGTTTGAATCAACTTCCAGCATTTTATTCTTTGAACTCTTAATATTGTGAAATCTCTCTGAGAATTCCTTTAATTCTTTAAATATTTATTATTTGACTGCTCTGGGTCTTAGTTATGGCATGTGGAATCTTCTAGTTGCAGCACATGGGATCTAGTTCCCTGACTAAGGATTGAACCTGGACCCCCTGCATTGGGAGCACAGATTCTTAACCACCTGACCACTAGGGAAGTCCTGAGAATTCCTTTAGTGTGGAATGTTTTACTGGTATCACTTCCTCTGGAATATCTTCATACTTTTGGTCACACCACCGTACTCGTTTATGTCGATAAGTTGGTCTTCACTAAGTTTCTCTAGCTACATAGCTAGAACCTCTCAAATAGTAGCAGGGTCAACAACCCCACAGTCAGCTATTTCTTCTATAAATACATTTGCATTCACATTTAACTTGTCGATGTTATCACTTTTCTTTCTCTGCTGCATTTTCACCTCTTTCAGACAACTCTGTCTTTTAATCATCCATTTTTTTCTTAAAATGTCACATGGGCTTATCACTGGAAGAAGAGAAGGCAGAACTACTATACTCTTTAATGTCTGTAGGTGAACTGGCTAACAGCTGCACAGTGAGCAATCAGCAACAGACTTTGAAAGAAGTGATATGATTGGTCACTGATCATGAAGTGCATCTGTTATGTACACAGTGATTTGTGAACTGAAGAGGCAGCAATGGATGGATGTGAGGGTTGGACAATAAAGAAAGCTGAGCGCTGAAGAATTGATGCTTTTGAACTGTGGTGTTGGAGAAGACTCTTGAGAGTCCCTTGGACTGCAAGGAGATCCAACCAGTCCATTCTGAAGGAGATCAGCCCTGGGATTTCTTTGGAAGGAATGATGCTAAAGCTGAAACTCCAGTACTTTGGCCACCTCATGCGAAAAGTTGACTCATTGGAAAAGACTCTGATGCTGGGAGGGATTGGGGGCAGGAGGAAAAAGGGACGACCGAGGATGAAATGGCTGGATGGCATCACGGACTCGATGGACGTGAGTCTGAGTGAACTCCGGGAGTTGGTGATGGACAGGGAGGCCTGGCGTGCTGCGATTCCTGGGGTCGCAAAGAGTCGGACACGACTGAGCGACTGAACTGAACTGAACTGAACCAGCAATGAAATTTTTACTTTAGGCAACTAAACCCAATTAATGTCCCATGGCAACTGAAATTTGAACTGTGTACTTGGGAGACTGGTGTTATTTACTAAACTGTGGTCATTAAAATTCCTGCGTGTGAGGACCGTACAAAGGAACGACTGTTTGTACTCCAGATACATTCCCATCATAGGCTTCCTTTCACATACTACTCCCTCTGTCCACAACATTCGTCCCGCAGCTATCAAGCTCTCTTTCTCATCCTTAGGCTGGGGGCTTAAATACCACCTCCTATGAGACTCCTTCCCTGACTATACCAAGTAATCTCTGCTTTGGCTTCATTTTCCTCAAAACATCTATCACAATTTTTAATACAGCAGGTTGGCAAGAAAGTATGTTCAGGTTGGAAACCAGAAGGAGCTTTCTGGCCAACCCAGTATATTTGTGTCTGCCCACTGCTTACTTTTTTTTCTTTTTTTAAGTCTTTACAAAAAATATTTATTTGTTTATTTATTTTTACCTGCATCAAGTTTTAGTCACAGCACATGGGATCGGTTGTGGCATGCAGACTTCTCTCTAGTTGCGGCGCTCGGGCTCCATAGTTGTGGTGCCTAGGCTTAGTTGCCCTGCAGCATATGGAATTTTAGTTCCCCAACCAGAGATTGAACCCAAATTCCCTGCATTGGAAAGTGGATTCTCAAACACTAGGCCACCAGGGAAGTCCCTGTTCACTGCTTACTTTTAATCTTCCCATTAAATTACATGACCCACAATGTCAGAGGTCCTGCCTGTTTTATTCGTTAATATATCCCGGTGCTGCTTGCAATGCCTGGAATATAGCAGGCATTCAATAAATATTTCTTAAGTAAATGAATGATTGAATGAGGTAGAAGTAAATCAATTTGTATAAGAAATTCAGCAGATTTCTGGGCATGAATTTAGAGAGATTTGCCATGATGGATTTTTAAGGCCCTGACTGAAGTCTGATGACCAAAAAAGATACTAAAGGTGCCCCACCCCCAAAAGAATTAATGTTGAGGCAAGAGCAAGTGTGGGCAGTGGTCCAGGCTGAACACAAGGCCTAAGAGTCATGGAGGAGAATTGATTGCAGCCAGGTATGTTGCTAAAGCTGAAATTCCCTAAGGTTCTACAATATTTGCACTCCTGGAAAGAATAGTTGGACATATACACATGAAACAAACAAAAAAAAGCATTATAACCTTGAATCCTACAGATAGTAGCCTGAGACAAGTACAGAAACTAGAAAACTGGTGAGAGTACCTGGTGGATGAGTTTTTGTCCATAGCACCATGAGGGTCAAATCCAAAATACATTAATAATGAACTATACCAATATTTTGGTTACCTCTTCCCATGAACCCCTTTTGGACAGAATAAGTTCCCAGGGTTCTTGGGGACAAAAAGATTGGAGCAGTAGATCCTGCCCATCTGTCATATCAACCTGAGAGGGTTTGAGTGATTAACTGGAAAAATTTTTTTAAGTTATATCTCACCTGGTTAAGGGGTTCATAACGTTTACACCATTGAAAAACCATTAGAGCAGCCACCACCTTTTCTCAGTTCTATCCAGGAGGTGGGGCAGGAAATGTTGGCTTGGGAAAAAGAACTGTTTTTCATAGATATCAAGAGCTAACCAGGACAGTTTATCTCTGAAAGGAAAGCAAACACAATGGTTCCAGTTTAAATTCCTATCCTGTTTACTGTCTCCTTAAAGACCTCCTCTTGGCTCCAAAATGGAGTTGCCACACCTCTTTCCTGAGCTACTTAAAAATTAGAGGAAAATTGAAAACCTCCACAATTGTACCACGTTAAAATGCCTCCATTACAGGCACCCTCCTTTTTTTTTTTCTTGTTTGTGTTAAGCATTTCTTGCTTTATGGTGATAAACCCACATTCTTGTTAGCCAGATAAAACTGCTGACCTAAATGGCTTTTAAGTTCTCATAGAGACCCTGTGCTTCAGTTGGAACCAGCCCAGTCTGGTTCATAAGGAACCAAACCAAGGCCAGAATCACTGTTTCAGTGTTTCCATAAAATGCTTGGTCTCTTTGTACTCAAGTGTGTCTCCTTGGTAAACCAGACCTAAACCACATTATCATTCTTCAGCCAACATATAACAGGGAGGATATAGTATTGGAGAAAACAATGAGAAGCATGTATAGATTTTTCCATCAAGACTGTCATGGCAATCAGGTTAAAGCCAGAGCTTTTGAAAAAAGGCAAGACTCATTCATCACATTAATTTTATCCCTTCAAAAAATAATTACAGATGTTTTTCAGCCCTAGATCACTGAATGCTAAGAACTTAGGCCAAGGTAATAGTAGACCCTTGTGTTAGCTTTACCCAAATATCTTTCTAGCTAAAAAATGGAAGAGAATTCTCTATTGGCAGAATGAAGCCTTTCATTGCTACAGTGCATTTTCCAACTCTAGTAAACTGTTTGGAGTATGGGGGAAGACCTGGATGTGTTCCCTTGTATAACTGTATTTTGTTGGAAGAGAAAGTGCTTAATTTGAGTAAAATGTGGTCAGTCAGAAACAGACTTTGCCAGAGTAGGAAAAAACTCAGTGTTAAATGATATTTTGATCCCCATGGAGAATTTGAGATAAAGACTTTAGCTTCTGGAGGCATAAGAGAGGGCCAATGGATGATATGGCAGAGATTTCTTGGTTTCTTTAACATTATAGACTGATATAAAAGGCATACTTTCTTGGTGTTTTTTTTCTTCTTTACTGAGATATTTTGGCTTATCTTTAAAAGGGGGCAGAATATTGAATAAGGATAGATTGGCCAATTTGATCAGTGTGGAAGGATCAAAGTCATCAAGCAATGGAATGAAAAGAGCAGTGGTTTTAAATACTCAAATTCGAGTCCTAGTTTGACTATGACCTTGAGATGATCATTTTCCATTTTTGGCCTTAAATCCTCATTTGAAAAAGTAAGAAAATGAACTACAAATCAGTGATCCTTCATGTCTTTGTCTTCCACAACGCTCATGAAGTTCATACAAGATTTCCCATAGGCCACACTGGAGCCATCTGAATTCTCAGTGGCCAAACTTTCATTTCATCCCATTGTTTCCATCTCAGAAAAAAATATGCATTGCATATTGCAATACATGCCAGGGAGAGTGACTCTTTTTTCACAAAACCCTTGAATATGATCCTGTTGATCTGGAAAATCAAAGCACAAATTGTTTCCAAATTTCTCTATTATTAAACATAATGATAATTTATTAATAAAAATATACTTGCAACCTTTCTCACTGTTGCCACATGCTCATATGCAGTATAAATTGCTACTGATAACTGGGTGACTAAAGGATGTCAAAGCTAACTTAGATTTGTCAGTATTCTAAAACTGCAAAACTTAGCCCTCATCTGAAAATTGAAGACTGGGATAAGGATTAGCTTCATGTAGACTTACTATTAAAGGGCTGGAAACCAGAAACTGTTGAAAATCTGTGGCCACCTCTCCTTCTTTTATCTTGGTTAAATCACTAAATTACTAAAAATAACAAACTAGAAATAAAACCCCAATTCTACTCTTGACCAAGGGAAACATCACGACCCCATCCCTTTCTTGGTCTCTTGCCTTGCAGAGTTTTCTGAAGTCAAGAAATATGTTTTTTAAATGGCATTTATTTTCAGTTATGAAGGAAAATGTGAATAATCAAAGAGGACTGTTTTCTCTCCACAACATGAGAGCATGGATGGCCTGTAATGGCTATGTCTGTGTCTGTGTGTCCACGTGTGTGTAGATGGGCATGTGTGTGAGATGAAGGGAACTTAATGAGTTCTGTAAGCCCTTAGAGAGATCTAGAATGAAATACCTGAAAACCAGTCACCTCCGGCTCCAATCTATAACCTCCACAGAATTGGGTGGCTTAGCTCAATATTCTCTGAAGAAATTTCTATTTGTGAGATGAAATTGAACTGCACTTACAAATGGTTCTTCTCTGATAAAAAAAAAAAAGATATATTTTTAGTGGTTTCTTTAAAAGCTGTGTTTCCCATAATAGGCAACAAGTCATAGAATACTGTCTATTATCCAAACACAGCCAGGCTCTCGAGCCTTGTTTTTGAGATGAAAAGCCTATGGATTTGGGTGTTTTCGGCAGTCTTGGTGTCTCATCCTATTGATTTTGTAAAAAAAAAAAAAAAAAAGGAAAGAAAATTAACTAAAAATGATTGATCTGGGAGCCTGTGTAGATGGCTTTAGCCTCACTCAAGTGGTTATTTTATCACGTCCATGGCCATGTGGCTGCTCACTTCAAAACTGTGAAGCCCCTACTTGTGGCATTGCCAAACCCTAACCACATATTTCCTACTACTCTCTAGTGCTAAACTCATGTGGTATATTTCATAACAGGGACCCTCCACCGTTCCAAGAGAGATGGGTGGTGGGTGGCTGGGGGGGTTGAAAAAGAACCCGAATCTCTGAAGAAGGCTGAAAATCAAAGTAAAAAAGTGGCATTGCCAAACCCTAACCACATATTTCCTACTACTCTCTAGTGCTAAACTCATGTGGTATATTTCATAACAGGGACCCTCCACCGTTCCAAGAGAGATGGGTGGTGGGTGGCTGGGGGGGTTGAAAAAGAACCCGAATCTCTGAAGAAGGCTGAAAATCAAAGTAAAAAATACCATATAAGTGGAGATGACAGGAAGATTTTCTCTGATGTTAATGGGTCATCAAAGACTGTAGGTATTATTGAGTGCTTGCTAAGTCATTTCAGTTGTGTCCAACTCTTTGTGACCCTATGGACTGTAGACCATCAGGTTCCTCTGTCCATGGAATTTCTCCAGGCAAGAACAGTGGAATGGGTTCCCATGCCTGCCTCCAGGGGATCTTCCCCACCCAGGGATCGAACCTGTGTCTCTTATGTCTTCTGCATTGACAAGCGGGTTCTTCACCATTAGTGCCCCCTGGGAAGCCCCAGTAGGTATTACTGGAGATCAGCAAGTCTGAATTCATCTAACTGGTAGTGTGGCTCACTAAAAGAGTAGGAAAGAAAAATACGCCACATGAAAACGACAGCATTTCCATGTTAAGTCACTTTTCAACAGAGACTCATTCTCTATAGTTTCTAATAACATGGATGATCCGAGGCCTTCATATTTTCAAATAGCCAGTATGGATTTGAGCTGATTTAGTCTTACTTTAGGAGAAGGCAATGGCACCCCACTCCAGTACTCTCACCTGGAAAATCCCATGGACGGAGGAGCCTGGTAAGCTGCAGTCCATGGGGTCACTAAGAGTCAGACACGACTGAGTGACTTCCCTTTCACTTTTCACTTTCATGCATTGGAGAAGGAAGTGGCAGCCCACTCCAGTGTTCTTGCCTGGAGAATCCCAGGGACGGGGGAGCCTGGTGGGCTGTCGTCTATGGGGTCGCAGAGAGTCGGACACGACTGAAGCGACTTAGCAGCAGCAGCAGTCTCACTTTTGCCTCAGCCCCGACTCACTGAGAGCCAGCTAGCCAGAATTTTCAGAGTCATAGTCTGGCTACTGGATATAGAAAATAGAATGTTAATAAATACCCAAAAGTGTCTAAATATTTGTTTCTTATTTTTGGTTTTGGCTGCGCTGTGTGGCATGTGGGATCTTAGTTCCCCAACCAGGGATCAAACTTGTGCCCCCTGTAGTGGAAGTGTGGAGTCTTAACTGCTGGACCACCAGGCAATTTTCTACCTAAATACTTGGAAGAGGTTTTACTAGCAAAAATTTAACCTGTAATAATGTTAAAAGGGGGGGGGAGTTCCTTGGTGGCTCAGATGGTAAAGAACACAACTGCCAAGGCAAGAGACATAACAGACATGGGTTCTATCCCTGAGTCAGGAAGATCTCCTTGAGAAGGGCATGGCAACCCACTCCAGTATCTTGCCTGGAGAATTCCATGGACAAAGAAGTTTGGCGGGCTACAGTCCATGAGGTCACAAAGAGTCAAACACGACTGAGTGACTAACACTTTCACTTTCAATGGTAAAAAATCATCACTGTGATTTTCAAAGAAAAGTATAAATTTAAGCTCCAAGCTTTGGTTATTCACTCAATTGATTATTTCTAGCTCAGTGATGAGTCTTTGTTAAAGAAGTATGGAATAAAATTTCATCACACTCTTAATAGATGTAACTCAGTGGGATAGAATGATAAAATAATGAACACTTGCCTGTCACTTTACAGTTTCCACACAAATTATCTTACAGATTACTGCTAGATTGTGAATTCATGTGTCTGGAATGAAATAACTTTTTATCTTACTGCTGTATCTCCAACACCTTGCTTAGGGCGTGGCACAAAGTAGGCACTCAATAGCTATTTATTAAATAAATAATTGAACCACACTGTGATGTAGGCAGAAAATGTATTACACTTTCTCTCATTTTGTAAGTGAAGCAACATCAAAGAAAAGTTTAGTAGCTTGCTCAGGGTCATATAGCCAATGAGTGGTGGTGACAGGCCTTAAACCCAGTTCTTTAGACTTTAAACCTGAGCTTTCCTCTGACTTCTATTGTCTAGCTCTGCCACTAACTAGTAAACCTCATTATCTCTCTGGACCTCATCTGCCTTATCTATAAAATAAGAGANATGGACGGAGGAGCCTGGTAAGCTGCAGTCCATGGGGTCACTAAGAGTCAGACACGACTGAGTGACTTCCCTTTCACTTTTCACTTTCATGCATTGGAGAAGGAAGTGGCAGCCCACTCCAGTGTTCTTGCCTGGAGAATCCCAGGGACGGGGGAGCCTGGTGGGCTGTCGTCTATGGGGTCGCAGAGAGTCGGACACGACTGAAGCGACTTAGCAGCAGCAGCAGTCTCACTTTTGCCTCAGCCCCGACTCACTGAGAGACAGCTAGCCAGAATTTTCAGAGTCATAGTCTGGCTACTGGATATAGAAAATAGAATGTTAATAAATACCCAAAAGTGCCTAAATATTTGTTTCTTATTTTTGGTTTTGGCTGCGCTGTGTGGCATGTGGGATCTTAGTTCCCCAACCAGGGATCAAACTTGTGCCCCCTGTAGTGGAAGTGTGGAGTCTTAACTGCTGGACCACCAGGCAATTTTCTACCTAAATACTTGGAAGAGGTTTTACTAGCAAAAATTTAACCTGTAATAATGTTAAAAGGGGGGGGGAGTTCCTTGGTGGCTCAGATGGTAAAGAACACAACTGCCAAGGCAAGAGACATAACAGACATGGGTTCTATCCCTGAGTCAGGAAGATCTCCTTGAGAAGGGCATGGCAACCCACTCCAGTATCTTGCCTGGAGAATTCCATGGACAAAGAAGTTTGGCGGGCTACAGTCCATGAGGTCACAAAGAGTCAAACACGACTGAGTGACTAACACTTTCACTTTCAATGGTAAAAAATCATCACTGTGATTTTCAAAGAAAAGTATAAATTTAAGCTCCAAGCTTTGGTTATTCACTCAATTGATTATTTCTAGCTCAGTGATGAGTCTTTGTTAAAGAAGTATGGAATAAAATTTCATCACACTCTTAATAGATGTAACTCAGTGGGATAGAATGATAAAATAATGAACACTTGCCTGTCACTTTACAGTTTCCACACAAATTATCTTACAGATTACTGCTAGATTGTGAATTCATGTGTCTGGAATGAAATAACTTTTTATCTTACTGCTGTATCTCCAACACCTTGCTTAGGGCGTGGCACAAAGTAGGCACTCAATAGCTATTTATTAAATAAATAATTGAACCACACTGTGATGTAGGCAGAAAATGTATTACACTTTCTCTCATTTTGTAAGTGAAGCAACATCAAAGAAAAGTTTAGTAGCTTGCTCAGGGTCATATAGCCAATGAGTGGTGGTGACAGGCCTTAAACCCAGTTCTTTAGACTTTAAACCTGAGCTTTCCTCTGACTTCTATTGTCTAGCTCTGCCACTAACTAGTAAACCTCATTATCTCTCTGGACCTCATCTGCCTTATCTATAAAATAAGAGAAGGTATTATTCTGTAGCTCTGAGGTCCCAAGTGCATCTAATTCTATGGGTGTAATTTACAATATCATTTACTGTACCATTCTGGCTTCTGGTGCTAAAGGTAGAGTCCAGAGAGTCCAGAGCTGTCAGGTGGCCCAGAGAGGGGAGGCCCAGGGCCACTTCCTAACAATGGGAGAAAACTTCAGACTAGAAGCTTCTAACTTTAGGAAGTCATTGAGGTAATTTTGAGGTTGGTTTAGGTTGTCAAGAGGCACTGGGAAAATTCTGATTGTTAACAGGCAACTACTCCAGAAGTCTTCTGGGAACAATGTCCAAATTTGAGAGCATTGCTTCCCTGATTAACCCATCACTCCTGTCTGCTTTCCTGGGGGACAGGCTCCACACTGCCTTCGACTGTGTGCATGGACAATTGACTAATTCTGAGCATGATGTAGCTTTTTTTTTCTTAAATGCTTATTTTATTTATTTGGCTGCACCATGTCTTAGTTGAGGTATGCAGGATCTTAGTTACCTGACCAGGGATTGAACCTGGACCCCCTGCATTGCAAGCTTGGAGTTTTAGCCACTGGACCTCCAGGGAAGTCCCAGGATGTAGCTTTTTAATGAATTCATTGGAGACAGCCTCTTTTCACATGCTAACAAAAAATTCAGAAATCGATTTTAAATTTAGATTTTCTTTTAAAAATATCATTATCATCATCACATACAAGGCTTCTTTCCAGCAGCTTGCAAGTATTTATCTAGTCATTCTTTTGGGGTCTGTTTTTTAAAAGAATGAATCAATCCCCATGCTCTAGAATGATATATTTTTTTCAGGCAAACCTAAATACAAGCAGAAGACCCCATGGAAATTAGTTTGTCTCATTTCCTTCAGCCACTTGCTCCTTTAGAATGTACACAAATGGAAGATGTCAAGAACATTTAGTCTGTTATATCTGCCACAGTCCCCCCATCCCAACCCCACCCCCTAGCACCCCGTGAAATCTGATTACAGGGGATTGAGAAATGAAAGCTCAGCTGGAATTAGAGACAGCTGTCTCCACTAAGGACAGAACTTGCGACTATAACAGAAACACTATAGCAGAAAGCGGCTTTAGGAGGTGGCACTCCTCTGCAGGATAGAGCTTCATTTACCACCACGGCTCCTAAGTCAGGCTCTAGCCTCTGGCCATCACTTACCGAAAATTTCGAACCATGAAATTGTGACCATTTCTAAGAGCTGCATTGTTCAACAGGGTCCTCAGATTAAACAGCATCTTCTTTTGATCGTGTAAAGGGTGATTCTGTGCTGTTGAAAACACCGCACCAAGGTAGCCAGTGGGGTCCACCTGAAAGCTAAGTGTGCTTTCGATCACAGTGAGAGAGCAAAGGTAATATTGCCCTTCAACTACCTTATCAAGTTCCCCAGGCTAGAGATAGTGCAGGGCAGGGTCCAGGAGCATTTGAACTTTAAGCCAAGCACTGTGTATTTTTTGTTGTTGTTAGGGGGTGGGAATCCTAACACTTTTAGTGCTCAGACTCCTCATTTTTCATAATATATTTCTGCTGTCACATACTTGTACCAAATCAATTGACAAGTACTCATTGAGCGTATAATATATGCAAGAGACTGCAGGGCTGGCTGCTGCGAAGGTACATAGAAATAACTCATTCAGAAAATGCGAATTGGCAATGCAAAACCCCAGATGTAGACATGACACCCCTAAGTATTTCCAGTGATAACACTTTCCTCCCCCTAAGCCTCAGCCTATCCACAAAAACAAACAGAAAGACGTGCCCTGGAAGGGGTTTTTTGTTTTTTGTTTTTTTTTTTTGGTGGCAAAAAAGCTGGAGAGGGGCTGGAGATGGAGTAAAAAGATCTCAAGCCTGGAGCTCCTCCCATTGTGCCTCGCACATAGTAGGTTTTCAATAAGTAAGGACCTGCCTATTAACTCCTGCAGAAACCCATCATCTGCATAAGTGAGGAGGTGGGTTACCAAATGTTCCTCCCCTTGCAGCCTATCTGGGCAACTAGGGGGCCATCCAGAGGTTCACACTCACTCATTCATTCATCCGTAGTTGGAGAGCGGATGTTTTCAAAATCTGTTCTGTGGCGGATACTGGGCGAGACTGGAATTTCAGGGAAGGAAGATGATCTCATCTTTGCAGACTTTAGAATTTGGTAAAAGTCATAGATCTGTAAATAAATACCCATAATAGATGCCTATAGAGGACACCTTATTGGAGACATCCAGGTAAAGAGCAACCTCATCACAGATAAGGGAGAACTCTGAGCTGGGGAGGGTGGGAGGCAGAGTAAGAGGGCAAGGTAAACACTTGCTTGATGTTTGTGGAATGCAAAAAAAAAAAAAATAGTGTCATTTTAAAACCAACTATGACCACTTCAGGGGTAGGGAGGGTTGTGATGTGATGTCATAATTAATAGCAGGGAAATTTATTGACATGATTCCCTTCTACTCACAGAGAATGAGGTGGGATAGAGAGGAAAAGACTGAAATCTCCAAACCTCTGCCACATCTTCTGTTATGGAAAGACTATTCCAGGCAGACTGTTTGCAGAGGTGGGGCAAGGAGGGGTGGTGGTGGTGGTGGTGAGAAAGCAGATAGTGAATGCATCACGTGGGAGATGAGATGGGAGCTCTATTTGAAAAGATTGCTTTAAAAGCGTCGTTGAAACGACAAAACTGGCCTCTTGTTGGAGAGCTTTTAGTGAACAGATCTGATCTACCAAAGACAGGGAAGGAAACTGGATGCTTGCAGGGAGACATGAAGAGAAGTGGGCAAACTGCACTCAACTGCGTGCTGATGTAAAGCCCACCTCTTCAGTCAAGGATGCTACCCACACAAACAATTCATGTGAACAAAGCTCAGGGAGAAACCATGCAGTCTGCCATGCCACATGGCAGAGAACGTGGGTTGCACTGCTGAGATGCCAAAGTGACTCACAAACCCTGATCCTTCTTTGCAGGGAGGAGTTCAGTCTCCCAGAAAGGACTAAGAAAAGCTTACCCTCCACTTAACCCCCAGAGAGACTGGAAGAGAGGTGCTGTACCACAAGTGCGATGAGCATAAAGGTCATTTCACTGAATCCCCAAAGACAAGCTATCTCAATGAACATTTGGGTCACAGGTGGGAAGACAGCATACAGGGTTTGCCATCGGTCCTCAGAATTCGTCCAGGCGCTCTTATGGACCACCCCCATGACTCCTCTAATTCCACTTCAACTGCCAGCTTTGGCTTCTGACCTAGTTCCTTTATTCACCCAGCCCTTCATTCATTCCTTCTCCTTTGCCACCACCACCAGTAGGCCAGGGCTCTGTGCTGGGCAGGCTCTGAGGGATACAGTGATAACCAGGAATGATGAGTCCTTTCCCACAGGGAGTTCACCATTTGGAATGACTCCAGAGACAACTTCTGTCTCTGTCCCCTGACCTCGTGCATCCTCACCAAGAGGGTAGGGCTTATCCCTTGTGCCCTTGCTTCAGGCCCTTTGGGACCTCCAGCTTGGAGGGTCCCTCATCCAGCTTCCATTACTGGTGGTTGGGGATTAGCTGGGGTTCCTGGAGGAAGTAGCACTGTTCCTTGATGAACTGGAATGACTTAGGGAATTGTCAAAACTGGAGGGGGGCTACAAAAGATAGACCCAACAGAACAAATAAGGTGTGTGGGGTAACAAGAATTAGGGGAGTGGATCCACTCTATCCTTGACCATTTAAATGAAGCCCTGCCACCACCAGGCCCACTATGAAAAGCACAAAACCATGAGCATCCACGTCCTGTTTGTATCCCCTTGGGATTCGGTCTTCCCCTACATACCTGCCGATTCTTTTTTAAATTTCCTGACATAATATTTTATTCAAAATGAAAGAAATACAGAATGACTCTATAATTGGAATACACTATTTTTCTATTGTCTTTTTCCCCATAAATGATTATTATTGTGATTGTGTTTATTGATACATATTATTAATCACATCATAATAATGAATGATTATTATTATGGTGACTTCAGGTACAAAATCCTTCCTTCCCCCCAAAGTTTTCTTCTACTTGAAATTTTCATCCATAGAATCATTGTTTGGGATTAAGCATTACTTCAGATGAAATTTATTACATAAAATGTATAAAACAGCAACTGGTTAGGATAATACTGGCATAGAAATAAGCTTAAAAAAAATCATTTGTAAGAGTTTCCTAGGACAGAGATCATGGTGAGGGGGTCATGACTTTTGTTGTTGGGGAAGCATACCTGCCACTTAAAAAAAAAAAAATTCTGGATTTATTGTTCAGCATCCAGGTATTTTAGTTTCTAAGCCAAGGGTTGAACCTGGGCCTCCTTCAAGGGAAACAGAGTCTTAACCATTGGACACCAGGGAAGCTCCCTGTCACTTCTTAATGCACAGGCCCACAGCTCTCTGACTGAGAATAAAGTCTTCATATCCCTCAGTCCTGTGTGGGCAACCATGAGGCATGTTTTACGTGCTCTTCCATAGGTCCCCAGTAGGACTAAGCCCTGATCGCCCACAGTAGTCACCTGCCTGTCGATTCACTCTCTATTAACTGCCTTCTCTTCACTGTCTTACTTCTCTCCATCCCCTACCAGTGCTTCCTGGGATCATCTCCCAAATAAACTACTTGAACCCAAATCCCTTTCTCAATATCAGCTTCTTTGGGAACCCAGTCTTTGCCCAGGTCTACCTTCTTAATAGTCTCAATGCTCTGCTTCTTACTCGTTTCTCCGGGGCCCTCCTATCTCTGATTTGGGCTTTCAGTGTCAAGATCTTTGTATCCTATACCATTTCAAACACTCTCAGGTCTCGTCCTTGTTACCCTGTACCTGGTGGTATGCTGGTAAGTATTTGATAACCAGCTCTTCAAAAAAGAAAAAAGTTCTGACTTGTGGCATTGACCAATTTGTGTGGTATAAATGTCCCCACCATGGACAGCTTCAAGCTACAAAGTGACATCACTGAACACAGAGTTGGGAAGAGAGGTGTAAGATTGGCTCTTGCAAGTCATTGTGAGCTGACAACTCCCACCAGAAAGGAGGATTCTCTCAAGACTGGAAAAGAATAATGGAACCAGATTTTTGAGGGCCTTGAAATCCAGATTATGGAATTAAGAATTTAATCTATAGTCAGAGGAAGATTATTAAAGTTTGAGAGCTGGGGCAGACAGGGGGATATATGCCATTGTCTGTATTGTGTTTTGAAAGCTTGAATCCAGCAGTACCGTGTAAGAAGTACAGTGAGGAGAAAATGGAGACAAAGAGAGGTTATTGTGTGGGACTGATTGAGAAAGTAGCATTGGCATATGTACACTGCTGTTGCTGCGGCTGCTAAGTCACTTCGGTCGTGTCCGACTCTGTGCGACCCCACAGACGGCAGCCCACCAGGCTCCCCCGTCCCTGGGATTCTCCAGGCAAGAACACTGGAGTGGGTTGCCATTTCCTTCTCCAATGCATGAAAGCGAAAAGTGAAAGTGAAGTTGCTCAGTTGTGCCTGACTCTAGCGACCCCATGGACTGCAGCCCACCAGGCTCCTCCGCCCAGGGGATTTTCCAGGCAAAAGTACTGGAGTGGGGTGCCATTGCCTCCTCCGATACATACACTACTATNGAAAAGTGAAAGTGAAGTTGCTCAGTTGTGCCTGACTCTAGCGACCCCATGGACTGCAGCCCACCAGGCTCCTCCGCCCAGGGGATTTTCCAGGCAAAAGTACTGGAGTGGGGTGCCATTGCCTCCTCCGATACATACACTACTATGTATAAATAGATAGCTACTGGGAAGCTGCTCTATAACACAGGGAGCCCAGCCTAGTGCTCTGTGATGACCTAGAGAGATGGGATTGAGGGGGTCAGAGGGAGGCTCAAGACAGACAGGATATGTATGTAGTAGTTATGACTTATTTGCCTTGTTGTATAGCAGAAACCAACACAATATTGTAAAGCAAATATCTTCCAAGTAAAGGTAAATAAATAGAATAATAAAGGCCTGAGAACATACTGCTACTGCTGCTGATAAGTCGCTTCAGTCATGTCCGACTCTGTGCGACCCCATAGACGGCAGCCCATGAGGCTCCCCTGTCCCTCTTCTCCAATGCATGAAAGTGAAAAGTGAAAAGTGAAAGTGAAGTCGGCTGTGGAAATGGAAAACTAGAGATGGATGCAAGAGAGATTTAGGGTTTAGAATCCGCCTATCAGGACAATTGGGTGGATGGTAAGGGAAGAGAGATGGAGAAGTTAAATAGACTCCAGGATTTCAAGTGTATTCTGTCACACTTGGTCTAAAATTCCAAATAGCTAAATGTCACCATTAGGGATATAAAAATCATTTCCTGATATTTAGAGCTTGTAAGTATCATATATGAACTTACAATATCTTTGAAATCACTACTGCACTTCCCTAGGGAAATCTAAGCACTGAAGAGGGAATCAATGTTATGTAAAGGAAAGAATTATGGGAAGGACGTTTGAAGATCACATATGATCTCTGGGTGTGTCAGTAACTAATGGTGAATTTGGCCAAGTCGCTTGACCTCTCTAAGACCCTCAGAGTCCTTATCTGCTCAACTAAAAGTTTTATCAAAATGGGCTATGACACTGCTTTGGAAATTTTAACATGCTAACCAAACATGGGCTTCCCTGATAGCTCAGGTGGTAAAGGGTAAAGAATTCGCCTGCAATGCAGGAGACCTAGTTTTGATCCCTGGGTCGGTAAGATCCCCTGGAGAAGGGAATGGCTACCCACTCCAGTATTCTGGCCTGGAGAATTCCATGGACAGAGGAGCCTGGCAGGCTACAGTTCATGGGGTTGCAAAGAGTCTGACATGACTGAGCAACTTTTACCTTCAGCTTCAACCAAACATGGGGTTCAGTGTCTAAGGGCATTGACATAGCTCTTTTGCCAAAGATCTATTGTAAGTCTGAGCTCTGTACAAATAAGACATATGGCTCTTAATTGCAGTGAGAGACTCTGTTTATTTCAAAGGGTTACTATTTACATAAATACTTTTTATGGTGGGTTGTCTAGAGTCTTTAAGATCCTAAGAAACTACAGCATTTGCATGCAATACACACTTCATTTACAAGCTCTGTTGGGTTGTTGGCGGTAGTCTGCTTCCACTGGATATGAATAAAGAAGCATGTATCTGTCTGAGACCAGCAGGCATCTTGCGGCCATGAGGAGAAGCAGCCTTAGAATGAAACTGGTTTGGCAGAATGAAAGAAGAAAGGAATCTTGATCATTTATGACATCATTGAGTTGTAAAATCAACAAATCTCACAACTCTCCCTACCACTGGACACCTTGTTATGCATTGCTGTGCTGTCTGTGCTTAGTTGCTCAGTCGTGTCCGACCCTTTGCGATCCCATGGACTGTAGCCCACCAGGTTCCTCTGTCCATGGGATTTCTCAGGCAAGAATACTAGAGTGAGCTGCCATGTCCTCCTCCAGGGGATCTTCCCGACTCAAGAATCGAACCCAGGTCTCCTGCATAGCAGGCAGATTCTTTACCATCTGAATATTGTGTTGGCCACAAAGTTTGCTTGGGTTTTTCCATAAGATGTCACAAAAACATCTGAATGAACTTTTTGGCCAACTCAGTAAAATAATAGGAGCTTTTTTGGTGGCTTAGTGGTAAAGAATCTGCCCACCAATGCAGGAGATGCAAGTTTGATCTCTGGTCCGGGAGCATCCCACAAGCTGAATGACAACTAAGCCAGCGTGCCACAACTGCTAAGCCGGTGCTCTAGAGCCCAGAAGCCAAGTCTACTAAAGCCTGTGCACTCTAGGGTCCATTCTCTGTGACAAAAGAAGCCATTGCAATGAGAAGCCCAAGCACCGCAAGGAAGTGCAGCCCCTGCTTGCAGCAACTACAGAAAGTCTGCACCTAGCACCGCCAAAAACATTAATAAAAACAAATAATAAAATTATAAATAAAATGGCAAATGATCTTTTTCTTTAAGCCACTCCAATTGGGATTTTTGTTACCAATAACCAAGTGGTGCTAGTGGCACAAAAAATCTGCCTGCCAATGCAGAAGACATAAGGGACGTGGGTTGGGAAGCTCCCCTGGAGGAAGGCATGGCAATCCACTCCAGTGTTCTTGCCTGGAGAATCCCATGGACAGAAGACCTGGCGGGCTGCAGTCCATAAGGTTGCAGAGAGTCAGACATGACTGAAGCAACTTAGCACACACACACACACACACACACACACACAACCAAATGCATGCTAACTAATACAAAATTTGGCTAGGTTTTTGAAATTTAATACTAGTGGAAAACAACAGGAAAAGAATCATGTATTTCATAAGTCCAGGTTCTCCTTCAGAACATCATTTATTGGTTGAATGACCTTGGACATCATAAGTTAGTTTCCTTATCTGCCAGTGAAAACAATATTCTTTTTCTCTCTCTATTATTCTGGTTAAATGAATGTATTTGATATGCTTTGTAATTCTTAAACTTTTAGAATTAGCACAGTAAATGACTTGCGTACGTGTGGTGCTATGAGTTGTAGCATATGTATAGATTGATGTAGTCACCATCACAATCAAGATACAAAACAGTTCCCCTCAAAAACCTTCTTTTAAATCCTTTTGTAGTCACACCCTCCTCTTATCCCTAATTCCTGGTGTATTGAGCTTTCTCTCTCCTTATACTTTTGCCATTTCCAGAGTGTACCGTGAATGGAATCATACATTATGTAATCTTTTGAGACTGGTTTCTTTAATTCAGCATAATGCCTTTGAGATTCATCTGTACTGCTGTGTTTATCGTTAGTTTCTTCCTTTTGGTTGTTGACTAGTATTCCATTGGGTGAGTATATCACAGTTTATCTATTCCCCACTAAGGGACATTTGGGTTGTTTCCTGGTTTTGGAACTTACACACAGCTGCTACAAACATTTATGTATGGGGTTTTGTGTGAACAGAAATTTTATTTCTAAGGTAAATATTTAGGAGTAGAATGGCTGGGTTATATGGGAAGTACACGTTTCACTTTTGAAGAAACTGCCAAAATATTTTCCAGAGTTGCTGTGCCATTTTGTAGTTCCCCCAGTAAAGCATGAGAGTTCCAGTTGCTCTGTGCTCTTGTCAGCACTTGGCATTATCAGTATGTTTCATAGTTGCTGCCCAGATGGGTATGTAGTGGTTTCTAATTGTGGTCTTAGTTTGTATTTCCCTAAAGGCTAATGATGCTGAGCATCTTTCCACATGCTATCTATGTATCTTCTTTGGTGAAGTGAAGTGAAAGCCGCTCAGTCATGTCTGACTGTTTGTGACCCTGTGGACTATACAGTCCATGGAATTCTCCAGGCCAGAATACCGGAGTGGGTAGCCTTTCTCTTCTCCAGGGGATCTTCCCAACCCAGGGTTTGAACCCAAGTCTCTTGCATTGCAGGTGGATTCTTTACCAGCTGAGTCACAAGGGAAGCCCATGAATACTGGAGTGGATAGCCTATCCCTTCTCCAGCAGATCTTCCTGACCCAGGAATTGAACCGGAGTCTCCTGTATTGCAGGTGGATTCTTTATCAACTGAGCCATCTGGGAAGCTTTGGTGAAGTATCTGTTAACAATCTGGGCTACTTTATTTATTTATAACTTTTTATTGAAGTATCATTTATTTACAATGTTGTGTTAATTTCTGCTGTTCAGTAAGTGATTCAGTTGTACATATACATATTCTTTTTCATATTCTCATTTTCTTTTCCATTATAGCTTTATCACAGAATGTTGAAAATAGTTCCCTGTGCTATGTTATAGGATCTTGTTTTTTATCCATTCTATTTATAAGAACTTACATCTGCTAATCCCAAACTTTCAGTCTATCCCTCCCCCACCCCCTTGGCAACCACAAGTCTGCTCTCTATCTGTGAGTCTGTTTCAAAGATATGTTGATTTGTGCCATATTTTAGATTCCACATATAAGTGATATCATATGGTATTTGTCTTTCTCTGTCTGACTTACTTTTGCTTAGTATGATAATCCCTAGGTCTATCCATGTTGCTGCAAATGGCATTATTTCATTCTTTTAATGGTTGAGTAGTATTCCATTGTATATATGGATCACATCTTCTTTATCCATCCGTCAATGGACATTTAGGTTGTTCTCATGTCTTGGCTATTGTAAATAGTGCTGCTATGAATGTCGGGATGCATGTGTCTTTTTGAATTATAGTTTTATCCAGATATATGCCTAAGAGTAGGATTGCTAGATCATATGGCAACTCTATTTTTAGTTTTTTGAGGAACTGCCTGCCATATTGTTGTCCATAGTGGCTACACCAATTTACACTCTCACCAGCAGTGTAGAAGGATTATCTTTTCTCCATACCCTCTCCAGCATTTATTATTTGTAGATTTTTTAATAATGGCCACTCAGACCAATGTGAGGTAGTTTGGATTTGCATTTCTCTAATAATTAGTGAAACAAGCATCTTTTCATGTGCCTATTCTTTAACTGAGTTGTTTGTTTTCTGATTTTTTTTTTTTTTTTAGTTTTGAGAGTTCTTTATATATTCTGGATACAAGACTTTTATTGGATATGTGACTTGCAAATATTTTCTCTCAGACTGTAGCTTGTCTCTTCATTCTCTTGCAGAGCAGAAGTTTTAAATTTTGATCAAGTTCTTTTTGTGAATTACACTGTTGCTGCTATATTTACAAACTCTTTGCTAACCCAATGTCATAAAGATTTTCTATGTCTTCTGAAAATTTTATAGCCTTATAAATTACATTTAGATCTATGATCCATTTTGCAATGCCTTGTCTAAGGTAAGGGGTTTAGGTTTGTGGGGGCAGTTGGGGCATAAGGATGTACAGCTTCCTTTTTATGAAGAGCTATCTATGTCCTTGGTCATATCTAATTTGCTGAAGAATGCAAAAAATCCTTTTGTGTTAATGTCCCTGGAGTGCTTCATAAACTGTAAGTGAAGTGAAGTCACTCAGTCATGTCCAACTCTTTGCGACCCCATGGACCGACCCCATGGACCATAGCTTACCAGGCTCCTCTGTCCATGGGATTTTTCAGGCAAGCGTACTAGAGTGGGTTGCCATTTCCTTCTCCAGGGGATCTTCCCAACCCAGGGATCGAACCTGGGTCTCCCGCATTACAGGCAGATGCTTTACCATCTGAGCCATTATATCATAAAATATAAACCTGTGCCCTATTGTAAAAATGTATTCTTATGAGGTCTGGATCTGCATAGGAATTGGCAAAAGAAAATAAATCAGAATTATGAAGTAAACCACCCATAAACTGGCTACTATTATATTCCTCTCTACTCATAAATATGTCAACCACAGAGCACCTGATAATCTGAAAATTACTTTTTAATTAACAGATGGTAATAGTTAGAACTGGACATGGAACAAACAGACTGGTTCCAAATAGGAAAAGGAGTATGTCAAGGCTGTATATTGTCACCCTGCTTATTTAACTTATATGCAGAGTACATCATGAGAAACGCTGGACTGGAAGAAACACAAGCTAGAATCAAGATTGCTGGGAGAAATATCAATAACCTCAGATATGCTGATGACACCACCCTTATGACAGAAAGTGAAGAGGAGCTAAAAAGCCTCTTGATGAAAGTGAAAGAGGAGAGCGAAAAAGTTGGCTTAAAGCTCAACATTCAGAAAACGAAGATCATGGCATCCAGTCCCATCACTTCATGGGNAATAACCTCAGATATGCTGATGACACCACCCTTATGACAGAAAGTGAAGAGGAGCTAAAAAGCCTCTTGATGAAAGTGAAAGAGGAGAGCGAAAAAGTTGGCTTAAAGCTCAACATTCAGAAAACGAAGATCATGGCATCCAGTCCCATCACTTCATGGGAAATAGATGGGGAAACAGTGGAAACAGTGTCAGACTTTACTTTTCTGGGCTCCAAAATCACTGCAGATGGTGATTGCAGCCATGAAATTAAAAGGCACTTACTCCTTGGAAGAAAAGTTATGACCAACCTGGATAGTATATTCAAAAGCAGAGATATTACTTTGTCGACTAAGGTCTGTCTAGTCAAGGCTATGGTTTTTCCTGTGGTCATGAATGGATGTGAAAGTTGGACTGTAAAGAAGGCTGAGCGCCGAAGAATTGATGCTTTTGAACTGTGGTGTTGGAGAAGACTCTTGAGAGTCCCTTGGGCTGCAAGGAGATCCAACCAGTCCATTCCAAAGGAGATCAACCTGGGATTTCTTTGGAAGGACTGATGCTAAAGCTAAAACTCCAGTACTTTAGCCACCTCATACGAAGAGTTAACTCATTGGAAAAGACTCTGATTCTGGGAGGGATTGGGGGCAGGAGGGGAAGGGGACGACCAAGGATGAGATGGCTGGATGGCATCACGGACTCGATGGACATGAGTCTGAGTGAGCTCCGGGAGATGGTGATGGACAGGGAGGCCTGGCATGCTGCGATTCATGGGATCGCAAAGAGTCGGACACGACTGAGCAACTGAACTGAACTGAATAGGACTTTGTCAAAATATTGATTCAGGGGTGTTTTCTTGCTACCTCACTGCTAAGTATTTGTTCAAACATGCAGGCCCTAAGGGAGATTGTGAAATCAGTGAAGAAGATCTCTGATCCCCTCTCCACTCCCTTTCCCACCATACCCTTTCAACAAAGGCATATGAAGAAGGTAGACGGGGTCCTACATGAAGACCAAAATAGGACCAAAATTCTGAACCAGAGCGTGAAATGCTGATCATCAAATTCAAGTGTAATCTCTCTTCTCTGTTGTCTTATTAAACCATATTTCCACTGAAGTCATTCTTCTGTTAATCATTTACTCTGGCAGTTGTTGATTTTAAGTAGAGCCTAGGATTTTTCAGAGCTTAAATAGGGACAAAAATCTCAAGTTTTCAAGCCTGAGGCTTTTTATTTTGTGATATGGTAAATTTCAGCATTAGAAAACAAGATTGGGAAATTCACAGGAAATTCAGGAGGTAGATAAAGGGTAAATAAATCTGATCAAACCTTTATGTCAATGGCAGATGAGATGCAAAAGGTGAGGTTCTTTCAGGAGTGCACTTTTGTTTACTCAAGCTCCCACCCAGAATCCTACAGCCTTCTCTTCCCCCATAGGCTGATTCCAACTCCTCCCCTTGGAAGCATAGAGGTCAAGCTGTGCATAAAGGAGATTTATTAGCAGACCAGAGGCTATCAGGCATTAAGCAAACAGGGAAATCACAGAGGCTCAAAGTTCACCACTATCTCAACAATTATCCATGATGCTCTCTAGGACAGCCAGATCCTTCTAGAGTTTGAGTGATGTGGGGCCCCTGTGAGGCTATGGGGATTACTTTACTGCTGCCCAGGACTTGGCTTAGAAGCACTATCTTGGATTTCCCTGGAGATCCAGTGGGGCATGGGGTTTGATCCCTGATCAGGGAACTAAGATCCTATGTGCTGCAAGGTGTGACGAAAAACAAGCAAAGAAAACAAAAACAAAACCAAAAGAAGCATTGTCCTCATAATAACTTCCACAGGGATATTCTCTCCTGAGCTTAGGACGTATATACTGTATGTTCTCAAAAATTACAGCTTAGTGAATGACTTCCATGCCCAATTCTAGTTCTTGGTGAAAGCTATAATCATCTTTGTGGTTGGTGTCTCTCTCTAGATAGTACTTGGAAAATTCACTTGACCTGATTATGACTGTTGTATTTCGCCACCTCTGCTAAGGAAGGGCTTTGTCCTCACCTTAAGCCAACAGGAAATCGCAGCCTTCTCCTCTTAAGGCTGCTCCACTGGTAATAATTCTGTGGCTTCTAAAGATGGGACCTACCCAGCATCCAGAAGATTAACTATGGGAATCTTGCCTCCAGAACAGGAGAGAAACAAGCCCTTTTCTTGGAACTTTTCTGAGTATTTGGTGTCTAGGTCGTGGAGATTGGGCATTTACCAATACCAATTTCATTCCTCCTGCATTTTTTTTTTTTTAACATTTTTGCCTCCTAGCAAGTGGGAATTCTTAGTTCTGGACCAGGGATTGCGCCCACTCCCCCTGTGGTGGAAATGAAGAGCCTTAACCACTGGACCACCAGGGAAGTCTCTCATCCTCCAGCATTCATTAGCTGGAGTTCATGGATTCCCAGGTCATCCTCAGTTGTTACAGTGTGTTTCTACTAGTGCTCGGTTTCTCAGTCTTATCCCATTCTTTGTGACCCCCATGGACTGTAACCCACCAGGTTCCTCTGTCTATGGGATTTTCCAAACAAGAATACTGGAGCAGGTTGCCATTTCCTCTTGCAGGGGATCTTCCTGACCCAAGAATTGAACCCATGTCTCCTGCATTGGCAGGCAGATTCTTTACCACTGTGCCAGCTCGGAAGCCCATGTTATTACTAAGGAATAAGCAAATCACCTGGGAAGCAATAGAAGGAGAATGAATCTAAGGATGTGGGAGTCATTCCATTTCTGTTGGAGAGCTCTTTGTTGTGAGCAAATGTCTCTCTAAGCCTCAATTTCCCCTTTCTTTAACTAGTGGTACCAGCAGCCCCATCCCTTGGTTTTGTTGTTTAGATGAAGTATGGTAATGGATATAGAGTCCTGTCTCCCACATAGTAGACAGACACTTTATCGTCTGAGCCACCAGGGAAGACCAATACAGTACCTTGCTCAGTTTTTAATAAATGTTAGCTGTTATTAGTTACTAGCATCAGTACATGTGGTGAGAGCCCCCATGCCTGCCTTGGTTGTTGCCTTATGATTTTCACTTTCCTAAATGGAAATGTGGAGGTGCCCTCCTTTTTTTAATTGCTATCCTCTGAACTAATCAGAAATAAGAAAGAAACAAAAGCAATGTTTCTCAGTGAAGACCTGTGATGTGTTATCTTCTCTCTTTCCCCTTTCCCCTTAAATGATGGAAAAACCAGGGACTTATTCACCCTTAGTACTTCAACTGCCTAACTATTCAGGTTTCTAATTTTTTATTGTCTGATAGTATTTTCCTTCTGAAACCCTGCCATGCTAACCAGCCTATCCCATTTGAGATGGAAGGGAGATAAAGGAATTACTGATTACTAAGTGCTTTGAAGATGTGAAGGACTCTCTAAATGCCAAGAGTCATTATTGCCTTTCAGTATAACAAAATGGTATCATAAAAATGTATCATAAAATCTCTTTGCTACCATGGATCCTACTCTTTTTTGCCAGTTAAAATTTACAACTATAGCCTGTTTGTTCAAAGCCACGAGGGACATGAAAACAACCCTGTCATTTTCTAAAGTTGGTGTCAGTGTCCCTAATCAATTGAACATAAAATGACTCTGGAGATGTGAGCAAATTCATTTTGCAGCATCCATATGAGAATAACACATCACCATCATCTTCAGTTTCTAATGATATTAGTGACTCTTTCCTCACCTGCAAGCTCTTTGTCTGCAACAAATGTGCTGTCCACATCTCTTCGGCAAGTATTTGTTAGTTTATATCACTACCTGGTGTTTCCTATGCATCCTGCTTCAGAGCAGCAGGGAACTGGACAGAGAGAAGAAATCATCCAGGTAACCTTGGATTAGGTAAACGACAAAGTAAATGCATTATTGAGTTTAGAAGACACTGTTTAATCAACTTACAGAAAAGCTATTTGCTAGTTTTCCTACTATGATACCTATGTGCGTGTGCGTGCTTGGTTGCTCAGTTGTGTACAGCTGTTTGTGACCCCATGGACTGTAGCCCGCCAGGCTCCTCTGTCCATGGGATTCTCCAGGCAAGAATATTGGAGTGGGTTGCCATCTTCTACTCCATGGGATCTTCTCAGCCCAGGGATCGAACCTGCATCTCCTCTGTCTCCTGCATTGGCAAGCAGATTCTTCACCATTGAGCCACCTGGGATAGGACAGCTTAAAAAAAATTTTTTTAATTGAAGTATAATTGATTTATAATGTTGTGTTAGTTTCAGGTGTATAGAAAAGTGATTCATGTATATGTATATAAAATATATATTTTCAGGTTCTTTTCCATTATAGGTTATTAAAAGATATTGAATATAGTTCTCTATGCTTTACAGTAGTTTCTTATTGGTTATCTATTTTATATAAATTGGTTTAAACTAGCCAAGTATAATTGCCTTACCTGGAAGCCCACCTAATTCTTTGTGTTTGGGGAAGACTAGGGACATTAGTAGGATTTGACAAATGAATAATACATGTGACATGATGCAAAGAATTGGGATTCCATTAGAAGCTCTGAACATATTCACAACCCAGGATACAGGGTTGTTTTGGAACCAGATTCATATAAAAGTATTTAATGATTTTGAAATTGATTACAATTTTCAAAGCCTTCTGTGATTTTATTTTTATCCCAACACTGCCCTTTGATTTGACAAAGTAATGTTGACACCTGACACTATTCCTTAACTTTATTAAGTGAGTATAATTAAAAGTTATTTGCATTCAATTATTTGCTTATCTGCCTCTTTGATTGTGCTTTCTCTTTTTATCAATACCAATTTTAGCTTTATTTAATCAAAGTGGTGAAATAATTAGATAGATAAGAGATTTAAAGTAAAACTGATGATTCAACCTTGATAAGACCCTAAGGCCTCTTGGAATATTAACTTCCTTTATCACTGCTCTCCCTAAGGTTCACCTTGATTTTTATATATATTTTAACTTGGGTGGGATCACGGGGTGGGGAATGAGGGGGAGACAGATACCAAGGGAGCTATTGAAATAAAAATGAAATGCCAAAAGGCAAGTAAGGTCAAAATGCTTCAATATCTACTATAATAAGAGGAATTCTATACATATTATGACTTGTTGACATATGTAGAACTTTCATATACAATAAGAAACAGTGTCAAAAATGATCCTCTAAAACTACTTATTAGATAAAAGGAAAGATGTTAGATTCTGCCTTTATTAAACTTTTACTGTAAGCATAGCACCTTTCTTATTAGATTCTTGAGAGATCTGAGATCATAGAATGTTAGACATAGATGGACCATGGATGTCTTAGTCCAGCTCNGACTGTAGCCCGCCAGGCTCCTCTGTCCATGGGATTCTCCAGGCAAGAATATTGGAGTGGGTTGCCATCTTCTACTCCATGGGATCTTCTCAGCCCAGGGATCGAACCTGCATCTCCTCTGTCTCCTGCATTGGCAAGCAGATTCTTCACCATTGAGCCACCTGGGATAGGACAGCTTAAAAAAAATTTTTTTAATTGAAGTATAATTGATTTATAATGTTGTGTTAGTTTCAGGTGTATAGAAAAGTGATTCATGTATATGTATATAAAATATATATTTTCAGGTTCTTTTCCATTATAGGTTATTAAAAGATATTGAATATAGTTCTCTATGCTTTACAGTAGTTTCTTATTGGTTATCTATTTTATATAAATTGGTTTAAACTAGCCAAGTATAATTGCCTTACCTGGAAGCCCACCTAATTCTTTGTGTTTGGGGAAGACTAGGGACATTAGTAGGATTTGACAAATGAATAATACATGTGACATGATGCAAAGAATTGGGATTCCATTAGAAGCTCTGAACATATTCACAACCCAGGATACAGGGTTGTTTTGGAACCAGATTCATATAAAAGTATTTAATGATTTTGAAATTGATTACAATTTTCAAATCCTTCTGTGATTTTATTTTTATCCCAACACTGCCCTTTGATTTGACAAAGTAATGTTGACACCTGACACTATTCCTTAACTTTATTAAGTGAGTATAATTAAAAGTTATTTGCATTCAATTATTTGCTTATCTGCCTCTTTGATTGTGCTTTCTCTTTTTATCAATACCAATTTTAGCTTTATTTAATCAAAGTGGTGAAATAATTAGATAGATAAGAGATTTAAAGTAAAACTGATGATTCAACCTTGATAAGACCCTAAGGCCTCTTGGAATATTAACTTCCTTTATCACTGCTCTCCCTAAGGTTCACCTTGATTTTTATATATATTTTAACTTGGGTGGGATCACGGGGTGGGGAATGAGGGGGAGACAGATACCAAGGGAGCTATTGAAATAAAAATGAAATGCCAAAAGGCAAGTAAGGTCAAAATGCTTCAATATCTACTATAATAAGAGGAATTCTATACATATTATGACTTGTTGACATATGTAGAACTTTCATATACAATAAGAAACAGTGTCAAAAATGATCCTCTAAAACTACTTATTAGATAAAAGGAAAGATGTTAGATTCTGCCTTTATTAAACTTTTACTGTAAGCATAGCACCTTTCTTATTAGATTCTTGAGAGATCTGAGATCATAGAATGTTAGACATAGATGGACCATGGATGTCTTAGTCCAGCTCTCTCCTCCAGAGGACCAGAGAGGTACACCGATTTTCTCAAAATTTGGTAATGGAGGGGAAAAGAGAGAAAGTAAGTGAGGGAATGAGAAATAGAAAACAGCTTGTGGACTCCTAGTGAAAGCTCTTTCCATGATTGAATAGGAGGAATTTTCACTAAGTAAATCCCCTACATACGAATGAGTTCCCTTCAAGAGCGCTTTCATAAACCCAATTTGCTTGTAAGTCCAACAGAGTTAGCCTAGGTACCCAACTAACACAATCAGTTATACAGTACTGTACTGTTATAGGTTTGTAATACTTTTCACACAAATAATACATAGAAAGCAAACAGAAAAAATGAGTAATGTCTACCATCTTATTTCCTTGAGAGGAAAAGTTAAATTTTTGCTAAACCTTTGAGAGCAGGTTCTTATCTCATGGAATGTAGCCTTTAGGCTCTCTCCGGGGTTATTTTTCTTCGGGGGGACTTTCAAAAAAAATTGTCTTTCCAGGAAACAGCTAACTGTCAGAATGTGGCCCGACCAGCCGTTTCGACCTGATAACAAATGAGCCTATCCCTGTAAAGGTTAAGACCTGCCCACCAATCAGACTGTCCCCACCCTAGCTGTACCTGTTTGTGGTTTTTGTGCTTAAAAACTGCTCTGTAACGACTGTTCGGGGTTCGTTCCTCCCTAGAGGTGACTGAACCCTGGCACGCCAGCCCAATAAATCCTCCTGCTGTTTGCATCAAATCCGAGTCTCGGTGATCTTTGGAGCGACGGGTCCTAAGAAAAGACCGTAAGGTCTAACATCCTCACTCCACTCTCTCAATTATTTTCTCTTTTATTTCCATTGTTATCATTTGGCACTTCTTAGCAGTACCAGCTACATCACCGCAGCTTTTATACTTGCTTCCAGACTTTCTGCGCTTGAAATAAAGATACTGTACTCTATACTGTATTTTACAGTAAACTACACAAAAACACAACCACTCATACAGGATGCACGCATATGACAAGGTATATACCACACACGAACACTAACTTATATGATTAGACGTGAGAAAGCATGTTCACGTCTTTGAAAGTTCGCAACTTGAAGGTTCATATGTAGGGGACTTACTGTATTCAGCATCCAAAACCCCTTCCAGTTCTCATTGTGTGAGTGTTGGTGTAGAGCCTTGGTGTTAAAACATTCTCTCCCTCTCTCCACCCCTTGCAAAGTCAGATCATGGGCACATGATCCAGTAGATTCTCTCACCTGGGGCTTTGAATCTTGAAGGACTAAAGAAAAAGAGTCTGGGAGATGAGTCGACAATGCTGTAATCTACCAGCCTTTCTAGCTGTGTCTAGTGACTTGCACACTCTTGCCATAGTGACTAGACCCATTGGTGGCCGTGGACTACAGCAGAGTCAGCAATACCATTCTAACCCAAACTGCTACCTTGCCTCGCTACTTTGCCTACCTTAATCAAGCATTCCTCTCATCAATTCTATGAGTTTCCTGATGATTTCCCACTGTCTTTTTTTTTTAACCCCAAGAACTCTGACTGATTCAGAAATCAGTACCACAAAGTGAACTGCAGGCAACTGACACTTGGGGGAAAGTGATAAAAAATTTGGAATGATTAAATAACATTAAAACTCCTCCTTAGAAATACAGTGGCAAAACAGCTGCTTAAACCATTGCTTATGGCCACCTGGAATGCTGATGGAGAATATGATTTAAGAATAGTATGAAGGGCATGAAGAAATTCAATGACAGCCAATGAAATGGCTGCTTCTTATAATGTATGGCTTAATGGCAGGAAAAAGTCATCTGCCTGCACTGATCTGAGATTGTCAAAGATAAACACAAACTTTGGTCTGATCTTGGGTGCTGATGAATTACAGTGGTATTCACAATACTGACAGGTTTCTGAGGTGCAGATTCGGCATTATTTGGGTTAGACTGAATGCTGGAAAATTGACATGGAAATATATGAGAGGATTTAGAGAACCCTAAGAGTGCTGAACCCTTAAGTTTCATTGAATCTCCCTTGTCAGCCCAAGAAATCTGCCTTAGATTATCTGATGAAACTGTCCTTTTCTTGATTGAGGACATTCTATTACTTAAGGGAGTTGCCTTGCAAGCTGAAGTCAGTTCACTTCATCCTTCCCCACCAACCCCCAAAATTGTCAGATTCTAGCATGGCCCTTGGAGGGGGCTGGCAATGACAAAGTCAAAGTCAGAGAAGGCCAAAGAACTCCCAGATTTCTAGTTTATGTTGAAAAACTCTGGGAAGTGTGTGTGAGAAGAGAGCCTAAGGATGCTTGATCAAGGATGAGAGATGTGATTTTGGATTGTCTGTATACAATAATGAAAGATTACTGCAGATTGAGCAGGTATATTGAATCCAAGGGATGAAGAAGGAAAATGTTCCCAGGTATCAAGCTTTTTACCTCCCCGACATTTGACCTGGAGGGAGAGAAGCCCTGAGGCGTGGGTCTGTTCTGATTCATAAGCACTAGTTAATTTGGCCAGATGATTAGGTGCATGGAAGGAATAAGATTCAAGACTGGAGATAAGGAAGTCTCAAGAAAATTGTGAGTGGGCTGCTCAGAGGAAATATTGATGTTCCTTGTGATACACACAAAAAAGCAAAAGTCTCTTATGTCTGTCTCATTTATTACTGTATCTGTTTTTAAAAAATGCTACACTGAATTTTATGGACATAAATATAAACACTTTCTATATAAATGTTGTTTAGTCACTAAGTCATGTCTGACTCTTTTGTGACCCCATAGACTGTAGCCCACTAGGCTCCTCTGTCCATGGGATTTCCCAGGCAAGAATATTGGGGTGGGTTGTCATTTCCTTCTCCAAGACATCTTCCCAACCCAGGGATTGAACCTGAGTCTCCTACTTGGCAGGCGGATTCTTTGATTTGCAAGCAGACGCTTTACTGTCTGAGCCACCTGGGAAGCCCCCGACAAAGCAAAGGAGGCAATATTTCCTGTCTCCACCTCTTAGCAAAGAGGGTGATCTAGCAGGTGAGCTAACTTCAGTCAACTGGATGTTCCCATCCAGGACTTTGTTCTCAAGAATGTAACTGAAAGATGAAGGAAGAGATTAGAAGCATAGTGAGAGCAGGTGTCCATCCAGCAGTGGTGTCCTAGTCAGATTGCTCCTGTTGGGTAGCTTTCCTTGATCTCTGCCTTTTTTTTAATGAGCCTCATTCCCCAGTCTTCCCATTAATTCTCTTCACCAGCTGATAGCCTCTAGTGTGAAATACCTACCCAGGAAAGTTGGGAGGGGGAGTAGAGTGAAGTCAGATTCTCCTTGTTTCCCATGAGATTGCCTTGGGTTGGCTGTTCCTTGATAGAAATGCATGTTCCTATCAAGGTGATCTACTTTACACCACTCTCCTTCCAAGTTCCAATGAACTCTCCATCCCTTCATCTCTTTGGGCCAAGGGAGAGCAACAGTTCCACGGGTTTTAGCCCTGGGTCTTGGCACTATACCTTGTGGTTGTGCCCCAACTCCCTTCCAACCCTTTGAAATTTTTTCCTTTGTCAATAAATCAATTTCAAATTATTCTAATAAGAAGGTTTCGCCTGTTTGTCGGAAACCTAACTGACATGCCTTCAAGTATATTTATCTTCTGGTTAGCTTTGTGCCAAAGACAGCCTACAGTCTTAGCAATCTGGGAGGAGGGGAAAGAACAAAGCCTAGAGTTGGGGTCAAAGGTGAAATTTTCAGTCACTGGCAATAAATGAGGCTGAATGTAGCCAAGGGACCCTGTTAGGAAAAAGTTACCCGTATAAAGGCATAGATAAAAGTAGTTCAAAATACTCTTAAGAGTCTTCAAGCCCGATTCCAATCACAAAGGGCAATGGCAAATAGCACATGTAAAAGGGAACTGTTGTTCACAGATATACAATTACTGAACAGTCGGGCCATTCATTTTTTAAGTGTTTGGACAGTCATTAAGTCCTCCTTCCCTCCCAGTTCCTATAGTGTTCTGTGCAAAGTAAAATGCACATTGGTTCGCCATGTCTCTGCCCAACAGTTTTCTTGCTGTCAGACAGCGGCACAGTGTTTGGAATTATGCAGCATGACAAAGCTATTGATCTAGCGCCACCTAGACACAACAAATCAAACTGCAGAGCTGCCTCCAACTTCATTAATGGAATAGTGAATTTTAAGACACAGACCACAAAGCAAATAAGGGGAATTTTGTATTATGAGGGAAAGTAAACCATATGGAAAAGACTTGCTGAAAGCCAGGCACTACAGGTTTCGAGCACATTAGGAGTTATTATCCTGATTTAACAGATAAAGAATCAGAGGCTAAGAATAAGTAACTTGCCCGGATGACTCAGGTAACAAGTGGTAAAGCCAGAATTCAAAACCATGCAATCGCAAGCCTATTTTCTCAATTGAGGTGTGTGACCCTCCCCTCCCCCACGGAGGGGATGCTCAAGATAATCCATCTTAGTGGAGCAAACCAAATATTAGAGCTTTTAGTTATGTTTATTCTTTATCTCATCATCTAAGCTTTTGTGTATGTTTTACAATATACACAGCATATTAGTACATGCATACACACACGTATTGCTTCTCCTGTGTAGTTTTTCTTGATCTCTGCCTTTATTTTTTCTGAGCCTCATTCCTCCAACTTTTCACTGATTCTGTTACCAGCTGAGAGCTTCAAATGCTAGATATCTACCTAGGAAAGTTGAGGTGCATGGGTACGTTGACGAGCTCTTTTTTTTTCTGCCTTCTGGTTGGTTATGAATGAGATGTGTGATCTACAAGTTTGAAGACCACTACTCTGTGCTCTTTCAAAAGGCAGTATAGTGGACATGAATTTGAGCAAACTCCAGCAGATGGCAAAGGACGGAGGAGCCTGGCAGGCTACGGTTCATGAGGTCACAAAGAATCGGACACAACTTAGCACCTGAACAACAACAACAACGTAGTGTAGTTATTTGGAGCTTAGATTCTGGAACTAGACTCTGTATTCAAACCTCAGCCCTACCACATTTTAGCTAACTTTGGGTCACAACTTCTCTGTACCTCAGTTTTCTGTGATAGGCAAACTTAAATAATTAATACATAGAGTGCTTAAACCAATGTCTGGCACAAACAAGAGTGTCATAATCTAAGGCATTATCATTGCATCACATGAACCTTAAAAGTAGTCATCTAGGAAATAACCTAGTCATACAACTACTACCATATACCCCTCATAATTCTTTTGGAATCATCTCTTGAGTTAGTCCACGAGTCACAGGAGATCATCAAATCCATTTCTTTATAGTCACTCTTTGTCACCCCAAAGCATGTTTTTTTTTCTTGAAAATCTTTTATAGTTTTCATCCATTTAAGTTCCAAATTGTTCTTCAAAATAAATGTCTTTTATCAATCTAATACAAGTATAGAGATTTAGGATTTTCGCTTCCATGGCTTTTTAGAAGAACATAACTCAAGCTCCAGAGTCTCTTCCAAAAGAGTCAAAGCACATTTCCAGCAGTTTCAGCAATGCTAGACCAAGTGACTGCACAGAGAAGGAGAAATTTCATTTGGATATCTAAGTTAAGTCTCATATTCCTGCAAAATTAAAAAAAACAACAACATTTTATCAAAGCACAGTGTAATGTAGGGAGTCCAGTAACCAGTGTAAAAACTTGGCTTGATTACTGGTTCAATACTTGCTAATAGAATCACTTACAGATCATTAACACTTGTAGAGTGATTTAATGATTCCTTGCTTATGAGTCTGGGATGGGAGATAAGCTCAGTGAGGTAGAGAGCCAAACGAGTAGGCTATTGGCTGGACTTTGCCTTTTATTCTGAATCAGTAGGGAAACCATTGGAGGGTCTTGAAAAGAGGAAGGCATATCCCTTAAAAGGATCATTCTGACTCTTGGGTTGTGAAAACTGTTGGGATGGAGGCAGGACACTGATTAAGAAGTGATGTGCAGGGTATATTTCTGTTTTGTATATAAGTTCATTGGTATCATTTTATTTTTTAATCCACATATAAACAATATTGTATGATATTTGTCTTTCTGTGTCTGGCTTACTTCACTTAGTATGATAATCTCTAGGTTCACAGATAAAGAAAACAAATTTACGGTTGCCAAAGAGGAAAAGAGTTGGGTGGGATAATTAGAAAAATATACACACTACTATATATGAGATAAATAACCAGCAAAGATCCACTATATAGCACAGGGAACTCTACTCAATATTTTGCAATAAACTATAAGAGACAAGAATCTGAAAAAGAATACACACACACACATATCTGAATCACTTCACTGTAAACCTGAAACTGATACAATATTGTAGATCAGCTATACTTCAATTAAAAAAATAATTACAGTGACATTTGACTTTAACAGATAATTGATACTGTATGTTGTACTCTAGAGCTACAAAATAAAAACTTGGACCTTTTTTTTAAAAAAAAAAGAAAGAAAGAAATGATGGCAGTACTCCAGATGAGAGGTGATGGTATTTTGGAGCAGGGAGGTAATTTTGAAGGTGATAAAAGATGAAGAGTTTGCAAATATATTTTGATATTTTGTAGCCAAAAGGAATAATGTAAGTAAAAGGCCCCAATAAGGTATCTGGTATACACTGAAACCAATAAAAAGACACAGTCATTATTACTTTATGCTCACAACTTGTACAGTAGTCAATGGGTAGCCAGTTGTTCAGGACTGTTATGAACTAGGATCTGCTAAGATATCCTTTTCCTTCCTAACATATTTTAATTTTTCCTCAGTAGACAAATGGCATACTCCCCAGAGTTAGGGTATTGTAGACAGACCAGTATGACTTCAAATCTTGACTCTACTGCTTACTAGCTGTTTGACCATAAGCAAGGTGCTTAATCTCTCTGTACCTCAGGGTCTTCATCTGTAAAATGGACTCAATAAAATATACCCCAAGGAGTTTTATAAGGATTCAATAAGTTGATATATGTAAAGTACTAAGAAATAATGCCTACCACATCATAAATAATCATTAAATGTTAGCTGTTATGATTGTCAGCTTCAATCAACTTTTCTATTTATTATTTTCATTTCAAACCTCTTTGATTTTGATTGAAAAAGCAAATTGTGTTCATTATTAAAAAATTAAAGCCATACAGATATAAATGAATTAGAAATTAGAAGTCCCCTCTAATTCCTCACCCCAGAGGTAACCACTACTGCATAGCATAGTAAAGGCTGGTCCAGATATTTACCTATGTGTATATCAAACCTATCCATGTAGTTATATCTATTAATTTACTTTTATATAGTAGGATAATACTCTGCATATTATTTTATAACTTATTTTTATCACTAAAAATGTGATCTTAGATATCTTCCCATATAAGTACACATAAACTCATTATACTGATTTTCATGGTTGCATAGTATTCTGTTGTATGGAAGCCTAATAATTTATTTATTCATTAACTTATTGACATACTTTATGTATTTTAATTTTTCTTAAACAATGCTGTAATGAACATACTTATACGTATTTTTGGTGCAAATTTGTATATTTCTGTAAATTCTGTAAAAAAACAAACTTTCTGAAAAAAAAGTTCTGAAACCACGTATCTCCAGAAGTGATTATGATGAGTAAGAATTATATGCTTTTAAAATATATATGTTTAATTTGTATTGCCTTTGAAAAGGAAATGTGCTCACTTCTCCTGCTGACTAGGTCCTGGCAATCTTCATAATCCTTGCCAGTCTAATAGGCAAAAGAAATAAATATTATTGCTTTATTTGCACTTTTAATAGTAAATTATCTTTTCATATGTTTAAAATTTGGATTTTTTGGTACAAGCTTCCTACTTTTGTCCATTGCCAGAGTTCCTTTTACTTATTTTTTCCTTTTTTTGTCTTTAAAATTTGAAAAAAGGCAAGCCATAGGCTAAGGAAAAATATTTGCAACACATAAATTGACAAAGGATACTGAATGTTTATCCAAAAGAAGTTTGAGCATTTGCCCACAAAAAAAACCCTGTGCATATCCATAGCAGCTTGGTTTATTAGAGACCCAAACTGGAAACAAGCCAAATGTCCATCAATAGGTAAACAGAGAAATAAAGGTATACCCATAAAAATGAACAAATTACCAATATGTACAACATGATATNAGCCTGATAGCTTTCAGACCTATCTCTGAAAAGGTCAAATTATGCCCACCAATCAGTTTGCTGAGATTGTCTTCACCCCACCTATACCTGCTTATAGCTTTTGGTGTATAAAAACCCCTTTGTAACTAGCATCAGGGTTCGTTCTTTTCGAGGAAGATCGAACCCCGGCGCGTCGGTTTAATAAATCCTCTTGCTGATTGCATCGAATTCGAGTCTTGGTGATCTGAGAAGCGACGCCTCCCGTGATTAGGCCGTTCGGGGCCTAACAATATCTTCTCAAAGGCATTTTCCTGAGAGAAACCAGACACAAAAGAAATTGTACAAAAGACAATACTAATCTACGCATGATGAAAAATCAGAATGGTGGGCTTTTTTCCTGGAAGGTGGAAGTGGAGGAGGAAAACACATATCTGGCTTAGGATGGTAGTTAAATGGCATAATGGTATATACAATTGTCAAAGCCCATCAAAGTATACACTTAAAATGGGTGTATCCATTTTTAAGTAAATTATGTCTCAATCATATTGACTTAAAGAGAAATAAATTGTTTTGTTCCTGAATCAAAACATTTCACTTGTACATTAAAGTACAGGAAATTAGTACAGAAAATAATATAATAGTCCCTCACACATCACCACTCTAATTGAAAAGATGTTAACATTTCACCATATTTGAATGAGGTCTCTGTTCTTTTGAAGGAAATAAACCATGGCTGAAACTTATGAAGTTTCACTGTTCATCTCTCACCCTTCCTTCCTGTTCCAGAGGAAATAACTCTTTCTAAAATGATGTTATTCCTTCCCATGAATGATCATGTTGCAGGTCTCTATATAAATATTCTATTTATCATGTGTTTAATCTGGTGGGCTGCCGTCTCTGGGGTCACACAGAGTTGGACACAACTGAAGCAACTTAGCAGCAGCAGCAGCATGAGGAGATACTGATTGCCCAGAGCTGTCTCATGTCTGTTTAAGCTGTTTTTTCTTTCTGTTGTTGGATCCTGACTATCCACTTGTATATTCAGACTGACCACTAATGGATGTCTGTCTAGCCCTAGAGTCTATAGGGTTTATAGTGTTACCTCTTCAGTTTCTAAGACTGAATCCTAGTTTTTCTCTTGTGTTTGAGTCCAACTATCTTTGTCTATACTGACTGCCAGTGGGTTTATTCTGACTTTTACTGTATCTTCAGATTGTATTTCATCATCATTGGTCTGAGTGTAACTGTGTCCGTTGATGTCTGCATCACGTGGATCTAGGATATGTTAATGGTGCCTGTCTGTGAGTTGACCATGAAGTTCTGGTGCTGCCTGTTGATTGTCCACAAGTGGATCCATTTCTTTCCCATAATTTGAACAAAGTTTGAGTGGTTGAGTGGATAACCATCTTTGATGAGTTCCTGGCCTGTCTTTTAACTGTCCATGGCTAGAGCCATCTTTTTCTTGTGCTAGATCCAGACTGTACATGCCTATATTCAGGCGGGCTTTGGGAATAGTCTATCCAATCTCTTTATTGTCCTTCATTATCACAGTTCTGAATAAAATTAGATCTCTACTGTTTGTACTGAATCTAGATTGCAGAGGTCAAGGACTGACTGTGAGAAGTATCCAGAGCTCTCTCTTAAACTGACTGTGGCTGAATCCATGTCTTCTTATATTGGGTCCAGATTCACCATATATAGATCCAGATTGTCCATGGGCAAATGTTTGTTCTGAGGATCTTGCACTATCTTGTGATTGTCTGTGGCTAGAGTCTTGTTTCTTAATTTGTCAGATTTTGATTATTTATGGCTGTGTCCAGATTATTCATGTCTTGATGCTGACTGTATCTGAGTTTTCTGATTGTCTTTCACCATAACTAGGTTGGCTATACCTGGGCACCATTGTCTGCTTGTATTGACTCCAGAGTCTGTAGGTAATAATCGATTATGAGATGATCCTGAATGTCTGGAACTTTCCTGATTGTCCATGATTGGATTCATGTCCTCTTATCACTGACCCAGATTTTCTTGCATAGAACCAGCTAATCCAGAACTACTTATTTCGGCCTGTTGAGGTCTTGACTATCTAAAGTTGTTCCTTCTTTGGCCATGGTTAGAGTTTTGTTTCCCTTATGTCACTGGGATGAATCTAGCTGTACCCTCTGACACCGAAGGCATGCTACTGAAGAGAAAAAGTTAAAAAGTTAAATTTTAAAACTACCCTTTGTTCTGTTTCTCAAGGGCTAGTCATGACTCATGGAAAAGGAACCTGCCCTCTATCTGATAATCTATAATCTAGTTTCCTGGCCTTAGAAGGGACCTCCTGGGTGATTGTTTCTCTGTTAATCTTTTTTAGAAAATTGGCTTACCACCGCAAGGTATGAGGTGGTCGGTTAGCCGTTTCAGCCTGATAGCTTTCAGACCTATCTCTGAAAAGGTCAAATTATGCCCACCAATCAGTTTGCTGAGATTGTCTTCACCCCACCTATACCTGCTTATAGCTTTTGGTGTATAAAAACCCCTTTGTAACTAGCATCAGGGTTCGTTCTTTTCGAGGAAGATCGAACCCCGGCGCGTCGGTTTAATAAATCCTCTTGCTGATTGCATCGAATTCGAGTCTTGGTGATCTGAGAAGCGACGCCTCCCGTGATTAGGCCGTTCGGGGCCTAACAATATCTTCTCAAAGGCATTTTCCTGAGAGAAACCAGACACAAAAGAAATTGTACAAAAGACAATACTAATCTACGCATGATGAAAAATCAGAATGGTGGGCTTTTTTCCTGGAAGGTGGAAGTGGAGGAGGAAAACACATATCTGGCTTAGGATGGTAGTTAAATGGCATAATGGTATATACAATTGTCAAAGCCCATCAAAGTATACACTTAAAATGGGTGTATCCATTTTTAAGTAAATTATGTCTCAATCATATTGACTTAAAGAGAAATAAATTGTTTTGTTCCTGAATCAAAACATTTCACTTGTACATTAAAGTACAGGAAATTAGTACAGAAAATAATATAATAGTCCCTCACACATCACCACTCTAATTGAAAAGATGTTAACATTTCACCATATTTGAATGAGGTCTCTGTTCTTTTGAAGGAAATAAACCATGGCTGAAACTTATGAAGTTTCACTGTTCATCTCTCACCCTTCCTTCCTGTTCCAGAGGAAATAACTCTTTCTAAAATGATGTTATTCCTTCCCATGAATGATCATGTTGCAGGTCTCTATATAAATATTCTATTTATCATGTGTTTAAAATTTATAAGATAAAATAGCATGACATAGCACATATTTTGTATTTAAAAAATTTTTCTCAACAGATAAATTGTTGAGAATTTCTCATGTCTAGACATGTAAAACCTCATGTCCAGACATTATAACTGCTATATAATATTCCTCTGTGTGAATAAATAGTATCCATTCCTCAACTGATGGAAATTTAGGTTATTTCTACTTTTTTTCCAAGATAAACAATGCTGAGATGTATATCCTCATGTATGCCTCTTTGGGACAGGTTATCTTTTCAACTTCAGTTTTGACAAATTATTTTCTATTGCATTTTTACTAATTTTCACTTTCACTAGCAAGTTTCCTGTATTCCTAAATACACTTATCAATATTATTATATTGCCAATAATGTGAATATAAAATATAATTTCATTATCACTTATTTTGCATTCTCCTCATTTCCAGTAAGATTAAACATCTTTTTACATGCTTATTGACCACTTGAATTTTTATCTCTGTTAATGTAATGCCCTTTGCTCACTTTTTCTTTCTTATGATTTTGTCTTTTTCTTATCAATTTGTTAGTATTCTATACATATTCTGAATACTAGATCCTTTATCCATTGAAGTGAAGTGAAGTTGCTCAGTCGTGTCTGACTCTTTGCAACCCCATGGACTGTAACCTACCACGCTACTCCATCCATGGAATTTTGCAGGCAAGAGTACTGGAGTGGGTTGCCATTTCCTTCTCCAGGCGATCTTCCCGACCCAGGGATTGAACCNTATTCTGAATACTAGATCCTTTATCCATTGAAGTGAAGTGAAGTTGCTCAGTCGTGTCTGACTCTTTGCAACCCCATGGACTGTAACCTACCACGCTACTCCATCCATGGAATTTTGCAGGCAAGAGTACTGGAGTGGGTTGCCATTTCCTTCTCCAGGCGATCTTCCCGACCCAGGGATTGAACCCGGGTCTTCCGCATTGCAGGCAGACGCTTTACCATCTGAGCCACCAGGGAAGTCCTTTATCTGTTAAATGTCCATAATTACATTTACCAGGGACTTCCCTGGTAGCACAGTGGTAAAGAATCCATCTGCCAGTGCAGGAGATGCAGGTTTGATCCCTGGGTTGGAAAGATCCCCTGGAGAAGGAAATGGCAACCTGCTCCAGTATTCTTTCCTAGAAAATCCCATGGACAGAGGAGCCTAGCAGTCCATGGGGTTGCAAAGAGTCAGACACAACTCAGTGATGAACAGCAAAAATCACACTTCTCAGCCTTTTCCTTTACTGCTTCTGTAAACTACTTATGCTCTTCCACAAGTTAATCCCTTGCTACCCCGAGTGTGATCCATGGACCAGTAGCATTGATAGCACCTGCAAACTTGTTTATAAATGCAGATTCCTAGGACCCACTCTGATCACTAAATTAGAATCTAAATTTTAACAAAACCAGTAGATGATCTGTATATGTGTGAATGATTTTTAAATACTAGATTAAATGATTAAGAAATACGCAAATTTTCTTACCTGAGGTAATAGCCCAGTAATCCCCACCCTTCTCTTTCTTCTTTATAAATAAAAGTCCTGCCTTGGACCTGTATGTCCTCAATTCATATATCTTGGAGTGTGTGTGTGTCTGTGTCTGTGTGTGTCTGTGTGTGTGTGTGTGTGTGTGTGTGTGTATGCTTAGTCTCTCAGTAGTGTCCCACTCTTTGTAACCCCATGGACTATAGACCACCAGGCTCCTCTGTCCATGGGGATTCTCCAGGCAAGAATACTGGAGTGGATTGTCATTCTCTTCTCNGTGTGTATGCTTAGTCTCTCAGTAGTGTCCCACTCTTTGTAACCCCATGGACTATAGACCACCAGGCTCCTCTGTCCATGGGGATTCTCCAGGCAAGAATACTGGAGTGGATTGTCATTCTCTTCTCCAGGGGATCTTCTTGACCCAGGGATCACACTTAGGTCTCCTGCATTGTAAATGGATTTTTCACCATCTGAGCTACCAAGGACACTACAAAATTTCAGAAATCAAAGAAGCTGTTAGAATCTGATTTGTAAATTCACATGTTTATGGGATTTCATAGTGAGGTTCTCAAAGTGGAGACGCACCTGTTTATCTGATTCCAAAGAGAGAAATAAGCAGTGATAGTAGCCGAGTTGTGAAAACATTCAAAATGCATGCTTTGGAAGTTTTGTTGAATGCTGTCAAGGAAGGAACTAGTTCAACTAGGATGTATAATCCATCAAATGTCTTCCTTGTTCATAAATTTGTTTATTTTTAGTTGATACAAAATGCTCCAGAAATGAGTCACAGCAAGAATTAACAGGGGAGATTGCCAAGAGTTGTATCTATTATCAGATGTGTGATGACTTGTGTATATCAGTGTGATTTGCTAAGGAGCATATGAGTGGTTGGGCTTTCCAGGTAGCTCAGCTGATAAAGAATCCACCTGCAATGCAGGGGACCTGGTTTGATTCCTGGGTCGGGAAATTCCCCTGGAGAAGGGATAAGCTACCCACTCCAGTATTCTTGGGCTTTCCTGGTGGCTCAGACAGTGAAGAATCTGCCTACAATGCAGGAGACCTAGGTTCGATCCCTGAGTTGGGAAGATCCCCTGGAGAAGGGCATGGCAACCACTCCATTATTCTGGCCTGGAGAATCTCCATGGACAGAGGAGCCTGGCGGGCTACAGTCCATGGGGTCGAAAAGAGTCAGATATGACTGAGTGACTAAGCACAGCATAGCACATATGAGTGGCTGGCCATGTATGAAGGGGGCACCAAAGAGCACATGACTGCAGTGGGGAGTCATGAAATTTTACTTTCAAACTCCTTGCCTTCTGCAACACAAACCAGGTGACTCCACAGGTTGAAAACATCTTGCTACAGGGATGTGGCAAAGGTATTTCTTATTCACTCAATGTGAGAAGTGCCCCACAGTTCCCCACCACCATGCAGTATTCAGGAGCACAGAATACAGGATCTGGCCAATGGGTGGTAAGAAGGAAGAACTCTTTTGTTTGTGTTAAGCCACTGAGATGTGGGTGGTGGTCGCACTGCAGCATACCCTGGGTTACACTGACTGATGCAGTGAGAGCATAGCATACTCTGCCTTATTAATACTGTTGCGTGTTACTCTATGCCAGACACCAAGCAGTAAGTGCTACCCAGTACCCCATAATAACTTCCTGAGATAGACCACAGTATTATCCTATATGAGAGATATCTATATCATATGTATCAGTAGTATTTGATATCATTGCTGTATAGATATAGATATATGGGCTGTTATTGTTTAGCTGCTAAGTCATGTCTCTTTTGCATCTCCATGGACTATAGCCCACCAGGCTCCTCTGTCCATGAGATTTCTTGGGCAAGAATACTGGAATGGGTTGCCATTCCTTTTGCCAGGGGATCTTCCAGACCCAGGGACTGAACTTGGGTCTCCTGCACTGTAGGCAGATTCTTTACCATCTGAGCCACCAAGGGATGGTAGCTTTATGTGTATCTGTAATATACTGTGAAAGGATGTGTTCTTCCTTTCCTCTTGTTATGCTGGAAGTAGTGTCTCTTCTTCTCAGTAAGGCAGTCCCTCCACATGAGATCTGGATGCCATCTCTTCCTCCCTTCCATTAGTGATTATTCCTGCACTCTCCCAAATCTGTGTTTTCCCCACTTCTATTCAGTTTGTCCCTCAGCAGTCCCAGATCTCTCCAAGCTTCACAAAAGCCTGTCATTCACCTCATTTCTTCTTCTTTCCCTCAGTGTCCCCCCTCTCCAACTACTATGATACCATTCTTCTGCCATCAACTCTACCAAACAGCTACTTTCAACACTGATGATGATCTCCGTGTGGCTAAATTCAGTGGACAGTTTTCACCTTACATCATTTCTCGGCGTCACGTGACAAGATTATCCACAGCCTCCTGATGAAACCTCGTGCTGTGGGCTCTTCCTCTCTGGTCACTGTCTCCTTTGCAGCTGCGTCACTGGGTGCTGGGTGATTAAATTTTAGCCTTTGTCACAACTCATCTTAGCCTCTCTTTTCTTTTTACCCTGTAATCACTTTTCAGTCTTTCACCTAGCAGTCTTTGCTAAGGCTGCTATCACTATGTCAACCCAGGCATCCCTCAAGTGGGCAACTCCACCTGGAGCTTCTGCTTACCAATTGCCTGCTCAGTTCCATGCTTCCACTTTGACGTCTTAGTGTGGACAAGGCTGGACCATCAACTTCTCTTCTTCTGTTTGCTTCAGTGCGTGCATGTTCAGTCCCTCAGTCGTGTCTGACTCTTTTGTGACCCCATGGACTGTAGCCCGCCAGGCTCCTCTGTCCATGGGATTTCCCACGCAAGAATACTGGGAGTGGGTTCCCATTTCCTCCTCCAGGGGATCTTCCCAACCCAGGGATCGAACCGTGTCTCCTGCATTGGAAGGTGGATACTTTACCACTGAGCCACATGGGAAAAACCTCTGCTTACTTCACTTCAATCCCTCTTGCTCCATCCTCTGAGTTCCCCATCTCAGTAAATGGCACCAGCCTCCGCCTATTTGCTTATGTTGGAACTTGGGAGTAGTGTTGCTTCAATCCTTTTGGGAGGGTTCAGCACAAAAATGTGCTTAACTCTATTTTGAAATAAAAAAAAAACAAACTAAAGCATATCATAACTAAAGTAAGTCTTTTAAATTCTGCTTTTCCCACAGGGACTATTCTGATGCTTTAAAAACAGAATATCAGATCCTTTCCAAAATAATTTTGGGCCCTTCTTTTGCTGTTGCTGTAAGAGCCCCTGGCCTGCCTAGGAGTCAATAGTCAGACACCATTTCCTGTTGATTCTCCTTCTTAAAATATTTTTGAACCTGTCTGCTCCCCTCAGGTGCCAAAGGTGCTGTATTTCAAGGCTGCATGATGAGTATCTAAATTTCTGCAATAGCTCCGAATCCTCCTCCCTGCTTCAAATTATTTTCTACAAAGCAGCCAGGTAGGGTGATTGCAGGAATATATATACCTGATTCCATCAATTCATTGTTTACAAACCCTTAGTGGCTTCCCATTGTCCTCAGGATAAAATCTCAGATTTGCAACAGGCCCAAGATCTTGCCAGTTTGCCATGGGCCAGTGTCACCTCTTTGAGCTCCTGGAAAGAGCCAAGCTCCTAAACATCTTTGTAGCTGATTTACTCTTTGCTCCGGAGTTCTCTCACCCCTCCCAGCTTCTCCTTCCTCAGTTCTTAGATTCAGTGTCCTTTCTTCTGGTAAGTTTTTCTTAACCTCTTACTCCAGGTCAGTGCTCCTGGTTTAAATGCTTTCTTAGTAACCCCCACTTTGCTTTGTAAGTAAACAATTATTTGTATATTGGATAGTTTAATCTCCCCTCCTAATCTACAAACTCTAGAAAACTCAGGCAAACTCTCTGAGAAAGTCAGTATTCACTCTAGTACACACAGGAAGTCCAGGATCCTTGAATCCAACTTTGTCTGATTTTAGAGCTCATGCCTAAAAGTTGAAAATTAGGCTTTATTTGGTGGACAAACTTGAGGACTTAAGCCCAGAAGACAGCCTCTCAGCTCTGAGGGACTGTTCCAAAGAGGTAAGGGAGGAGCCAGGATTATACAGGGGTTTTATAACAAAAACCAGATAGTCAAAAGTTTACTGTTAGATAGCTCAAATTAATGTGTGTGTGTGCTGAATCCCTCAGTCATGTCCGACTCTCTGCAGCCCCATGGACTGTAACCCACCAGGCTTCTCTGTCCATGGGATTCTCCAGGCAAGAATGCTGGAGAAGGTTGCCATTTCCTCCTCCAGGGGATCTTCCCAACCTGGGCATCAAACCTGCACATTGGCAGGTGGATTCTTTACCCCTAGAGCCAACCTGGGAAACCCAAGTTTACGAATTTAGCTCTCTTCTATGTTTGGGTAATGCAGGAGTCTGTCTGTGCTCAGGGAAATCATTCCTTTTATATGCACCTTAGCTCTCTAGGGCCAATATCCTGTTCTTCCCCACACTGAGGCCCCTTCAGGGTGCACCTTTGGGGGTGGCTGCAGTCAGGGGGGTGCTTAGGTCTGGGCAGTTCCTTTGTCTCCATCCTAAATTCCCCCAGGGCTCACTACTGGGCGCTCTGGTAGGTGCCTTATGGCTTGATGGCCATCATTTGTTTGTTAATATGACTGGCAACATTTCTCCTCCACAGGAGAAACTGGAGAAAAATGTTAACATATCTGGCTAACACTAGAACAGTGGTGTTCTAGTGCGGGTGAATCTCTGTGCAAGTTCAAGTCAGTTGTAGATTTCAGGAAACTTCAGCCTTCTCTGTGTGTGTGAGGGGGGAGGTGGGGTGGAGGAGGTGTTCAGATTACCAGCAAGACTAGCTAAACTGGACCCCAGTTCTTCCACCGTATAATCTTCACATCTCTAAACGGGGTAACATTAACCAGCTTGCAGAGCTGTAGTAGGACTCATTCATCTAATACGTATTTAATGAGCATCTAGTATATACCAGGTTTGGGGTTAGATGATGGGGATACAAATATGATTTAGGATGTTGGGCAGAGTGCTTATCTCATTTAGTTATACATGGTCACAGGTACTAGTATTAACACAGCTGTGTGTTGACATTTGCCTGTGTCACGTAGCTTGAGACAGGGTGTGACATTTGTGACGCTGGTCACTATCTGTGACGCTGGTCATTATCTTTCCAGATTACCCTGCGGTGCGACCACACTTCCGCTCCGGCCACCAGAGGGCGCACGACCTCTACCTTAACGGTCCACTGCGTCTGCGCCTGCGCCGCGCTGGCTGCCCGCCTTCCACTTCCCTCCCCCTGGCGCCCACACCCCTCGCGCCATAACGCTCCGCCCCCGTTGCCCCTAGCGGCCGTTTGTTGACTTCCGGGAACGCGAGAGTAGCGGATGCTCCGAGAGTCGCTATGGGGGCCCAGGGGGCTCCCGGCGCCCGCTTCGGAGCTGAGGCACTGCCTTAGGCCCAGCCGAGTCGACCCCGCCGACTTTCTGGCCGAGGAGCAGGCTTTCCATAGCTCAGTTACCATGGGGGAACCCTATGAAATGGTGCCCGGTGAGTGCGCCCGCGGCGGTGGCGGCGGGCCGGGAGGGAGGGTCAGCGGGCGGGCGGACGGCCAGGCCCCGCCTCTGGGCTGGCCCCGTCGGGGGACTGGCCTGGGCCGCGGCCACCCGACTACGGTCAGAGTCTGGCCGCACCCCTGCGGTTGACTGAGGAGAAAAAAAGGAGGGAGAGGAGGGGGACTACGGGGAAAGGGGGTGCCGGTCTTTTTTCTAATTCTTTAAAAAAAAGTTTTCGATGAGTTTCTCGAAGGCAGGGGCAGTTTTCACCGCCCTATGATCTTCCCAAAGTACTTCCTTTGAGGTCCTCAGAACCCGGTTGTGTATTGAACGCAGTAGAGTGGCTGACCGGGGGACGTGAGGTAAAAGAGGATGGGGAAACAAGTTGGAGAAAGGAGGGAGCCATTAGTGAGTGGTTTTTTGAGACTTTACCCCTGAGCTCCAGAAATAACCTTTGGCTTTGTGACTGAGTACCACGTACGTTCTTTGTAACAGAAATAGACGTTTCACGAAGCAGTACTTATTCTAGCCACTTGAGATGTGCTCAGATCTTTTCTGTAATACTTTTCTGTTTTTAAATGGTCATTATGACCCACTCCTCATAACTCAGTTGGTAAAGAATCCGCCTGCAATGCAGGAGACTCCGGTTCGATTCCTGGGGTCGGGAAGATCTGGAGAAGGGCTAGGCTACCCACTCTAGTATTCTTGGGCTTCCCTTTTGTCTCAGCTGGTAAAGAATCCGCCCCCAATGCAGGAGACATGGGTTCGATTCTTGGGAAGATCCCCTGGAGAAGGGAAAGGTTACCCACTCCAGTGTTGTGGCTCGGAGAAATCCATGGACTGTATAGTCCATAGGGTCGGCAAACAGCTGGACACCACTGAGCGACTTTCACTTGTATGGATCATGACCAACAGTTTGAAAAAAAAAAAAAAAAAAACACTAGAGCAGAATCGTTCTGTTTCTGCCAGACTCTTGGGTTCAAACATGATTCAGTTCCTGCCTCGAGTTTACAAGGTAGTGAGACATATAAAAAACTAAACAAAATGACAGTATCGATTGACAGAAGATGCCACCAGGGCAGCACAGAGCTACTGGCCCCCTGGCTTGGGGTGAGGGTAGCCAGGGGAAGCCTTCTTGGGGAGCCAGAGCAGGACAAAACAGTTGTAATTATTCATTCTATTAAAAACTCAGAGCCTGTTCTAGAACCTGGCCAATATTTATTGTTATCAGTTTGAACTCGCTCACCTCACACTTGTTCTCAAAAGGTTTTTCCACAGTGGCAAGTCTCTTGAGCATTAGTATTTATTATTAATACTTAGATTTGCTATGTCTTTCTTTCTGATACCTGTTTAATCTCTTTGTGTGTAGTCATCCTCCTTGAGGTTTCCTCAAAAGCTGAATCTGGTCTCTTGTGTGTGTGTTTAGATATTAATAGCTTTGGGATCTCATAAAAGTTTTTGGTCTCTCTCCAAAATGGTACTGGAGTAAACCAGTTTGTGAATACTCCTCTTATCAGGTAGTATTTAGTGACTTCATTTAAGAATGTCCAAATCTCAACATCCTGCATCCTCACCATGTTACTGATGAAACTCAATGCTGTCCTGTTTCTGTGTGTGGAGAAAAGCCTTCAGTCAGAGGCTAGACTATGCGACGTTCACCAGTGTGAGTGGGGCATTGAAGGTATCAGCTTATTTCCAAGGAGTAGATGGTCTACCTAGTGGCAGCAGGACTCCTTAGTCATTGTGACAATATATTTCTAACTTTACACCAGTAAACAGATAATATATACTTGATTTATTAGATCTTATAAATAAAACTAGAATGAAGTCTGAGGAGTTAAACTGAGTTAAGTTGGAAGAAGGAGGGTGTAGGCCATGTGGAGCAGATAAAGTACTGGAAAAATATTTTAGTTAACAGGCAACGTAATAAAACTTGTGAAATCAAAACTCTCATATATTTGTCTCATTTATTTGCAGATTCGGGTGCTGTGTTTACCTTTGGAAAAACTAAATTTGCTGAAAATATTCCCAGCAAATTCTGGTTTAAAAAGGATATACCTATATCTCTTTCATGTGGAGATGAACATACTGCTATTACTACAGGTTAGTGTTAAAATCTTAAATGAAGATAGTAATACTTAGAGAATCCTAAGTATTGTAGATGTGTTGTTCAAAACATGTTGAAGATACACAGAAAGTGAATTTTTTTTTTACCTTGCCAGAGAATTCTTGACAAATTGATTTATCAGGGAAGACTTTTAAGTTCCCTTAGTATACTGACATGTGATTTTCTATGCATATTGCTTTCTTAGAATAAATCTATTTGAATATATTCATAACATCAAAAAAACTGTTACTGTGTAATCTTAGAAACTCTTCACAACTAACGTAATATAGCTATAGGTAGATGGGTAAGGTAACCTGTAAAACCGATAACATTGTTTAAGTACAGCTTTTTTATTGTTTTCTGATGACTTCATCTCACATTATGTTGAAGATGCTTCAGTTTATAATTTCTGTTTCTTTCCCACTAGGAAATAATAAGCTTTTCATGTTTGGCAGTAACAACTGGGGACAGTTAGGATTAGGATCAAAAGCAACTGTTAACAAGCCAACATGTATCAAAGGTTTGGGGTTTTTTCTTATCACTTTAAATACTTAAATTATATAAAGTACTTTTCTATTGATTGTGTAATTCTTTAATATAAATAATAAAGCTTTTAGTTCTTTATTCACTGAGATTTACTTGAATATTATTGGCATTTAAGTTTATTTTTCATGTGATATTCAGAACTACTTCTATATGTTAGGATTTAAAAATCGCATTGATTTTAAACCCAGAGACCACAAAGGAAATAATGATTCTATAGTACTGTGCACTTGAACATCATTTTTTTTGCCTGTTTTGTAAACCTACTTAAATATTACTGTCATTGTGTATACAGAGAACTTGTTAGAGTTGTAAACATCATGGTTCTGTGTAGTTGCGGGTTTTATAAAATACACTTACCCTGCTGTATGTAGTTAGCAGATGTGCTGAAGAAAACATCAGGCCTAGGAGTTGATTAGTGCTAGTGTTCTTACATGGAAAAGGCAATGGCACCCCACTCCAGTACTCTTGCCTGGAAAATCCATGGATGGTGGAGCCTGGAAGGCTGCAGTCCTTGGGGTCGCACAGAGTCGGACACAACTGAAATGACTTAGCAGCAGCAGCAGTGTTCTTACAAGAACAGCAGGACAAAATGTTTCAAATCAGGATTGTCCCAGAAAATATAATACCTTTACAAAGCTTTCTTGCCATTATGTCCAAAGCTTCTCTTTGGTTTAACCCATGAACATCAGCTATACTTGAATGGTGATAGAGACTCCTTGGGATATGACAGGAATAGGATTCTTTATCATTGTAGCCAGATTTTTAATTTGAGCTCAGAATTTCAGTGTAATTTATCATATCCATGCTTCCGTGGTGGCTTAGATGGTAAAGAATCTGCCTGCAATGCAGGAGACTCAGGTTCAATCCCTGGGTCAGGAAGATCCCCTGGAGAAGAGAACGGCAACCCATTCCAGNTTGTAGCCAGATTTTTAATTTGAGCTCAGAATTTCAGTGTAATTTATCATATCCATGCTTCCGTGGTGGCTTAGATGGTAAAGAATCTGCCTGCAATGCAGGAGACTCAGGTTCAATCCCTGGGTCAGGAAGATCCCCTGGAGAAGAGAACGGCAACCCATTCCAGTATTCCTGCCTGGAGTATTCCATGGACAGAGGAGCCTGGTGGGTTCTATGGGGTTGGACACTACTGGGCAACTAACACACACATACACACACATGCTATTATAGATACTGTTGTGGCACTTTTAAAAGTATTCCACTAAGTCAAAAAATATTTATTGAGCACAGGTGACTAAACCCTTGAGTTTATTTATAGTGCCTACTATGCTTACTGTTCAAAATCGAATGAAAGTGAACGTGTTAGTTGCTCAGTTGTGTCCGACTCTGTGACCCCTTGGACTGTAGCCCACCAGGCTCTTCTGTCCAGGGGATTTTCCAGGCAAGATTACTGGAGTGAGTTGCCATTTCCTTCTGCAGGGGATCTTCCTGACCAGGGATCGAACCCGGGTCTCCTGCATTGAAGGCACATTCTTTACCATCTGAGCCACCAGGGAAGTCCAATATCTAATAGACAAGCTAACAAGATTGTCTAGACTATGAGATCTTTGAGCCAGGGACTCTGTCTTAGTGATATTTGCAGCCCCTATGCTGAGCACTTAGGAGATGTTCTGTAAATGTTTTAAATATGTAAATGAATGAATGAAGAACTTTACCGTAGGTATATGACTAAATAACAACAACAAATGCCTATGAATGTTGAACTTAGTGCTTTGTTTTGTGAGGTAGAAAGTAAACTTGATGATGGTAATGCCAGATTAGGGAATAGATCAGATTGGAGAAAAGACAGCATAACAATGCGGTAGATCTCAGCACATACTAATTACTTGTGGAGTTTTAAATAATATATAGATGCCTAGGTCTTACCTCAGACCTACTGACTCAGATTCTCCAGGGGTCAGGCTAAGCTATCTCTATATATTTTTTCAGAACACCATTGGTTATTAAGATGCATAACTACCTCCAAAAACTTTTGATTTATTAGTTATGAAAATCAACTTAGAAGTCAGACAGGCCTGGGTTTAAATCTGTTCCACAACTTGGTCATCATTTGACCTGGATTATTTATCATTTCCATATAATCATAAAATATCTTACTTGTCATATTTTTATATTTTTAGCTTTAAAACCGGAAAAAGTGAAATTTGTTGCTTGCGGAAGGAACCACACCCTAGTTTTAACAGGTATAGTATTTAATCTGTGGGCTTCCCTGGTGACTCAGCTGGTAAAGAATCCGACTGCAGTGCAGGAGACCTGGGTTCGATCCCTGGGTTGGGAAGATCTCCTGGAGAAGGGAAGGGCTACCCACTCCAGTATTCTGGTCTGGAGAATTCCATGGACCATGGACTATATAGTCCATGGGATCACAAAGAGTCAGACACAACTGAGCAACTTTCACTTCACTTCACTTCACTTCACTTCACTCAATCTGTATGACTTCCTGTCCAACCTGAGGACTGAGGTCTCACTCCAGTAACATTTGTGACTTTGTAAAATTAATAGAAATGGTGCCTTGGTAACAGTAAGATTAGGGTTTTTTAAAAAAATGTAAATGTATAGTACACTTGTTTGCCTATGAAAATATGCAGATAAATGTTAAGTGGATGAAGAAAAAGCTTCTTTTCTTGGATTACGTTAAGGAACAGCATCTCCTTACCTGTGTGCACACCTTCAGGGGCCACATGCTCCTGATCTTGCTCTTCCCTCTTCTTTTCAAAGGGTGAGTGGAAGCCCTTCCTAAAAGGCTTTTGATGTGAGTTAGCACAGTTCCAATCAAAATCCAAACAGGCCATGTGTGTGTATGAGTGTGTGTATGTAGAAATTCACAAGGTTATTCTAAAGTTTATATGGAAAAGCCAAGGACCTCGAATAGCCAAAACAGTTTTGAAAAGATCAGAATGGAGGTCCTGATTTTAAGACCTACTGGAAAGCTACAGTGGGGCTTCCCCGGTGGCTCAGACGGTAAGGAATCTGCCTACAGTGTGGGAGACCTGGGTTCAGTCCCTGGATTGGGAAGATCCAGGGATTGGAGAAGGGCATGGCAACCCACTCCAGTATTCTTGTCTGGAGAATTCCATGGACAGTGGAGCCTGGTGGGCTACAGTCCATGGGGTCTCAGAGAGTCAGACATGACTGAGCGACTAATACACACACAACGCTACAATGATCAAGACAGTGTGCTGTTAGTAGGTAGATAGACAAAGATTGATGGAGTAGAGTCCAGATATAAAGCCACATGTTTATGCCCAAGTAATATTTGACAGAGGTGCCAAGGCAATTCCGTGAGGAAAGGTAATCTTCCAACAAATCCTGCTGGAGCAATTAGATATCCAGGCCCTGACCACCCAGCAGTCTTTCCCACCTCCATCCCCTACACACAGCTTCTTCTGTCTTCAGGCTGCTCTCACTGCTTCAGCCCCCACCTCACCTCTCTGCCCTCACTCAATACTTTCCCTTTGCTAAAGTGTCTTTTCTCTTTCTCTCATTCAGATTTTTGAATTTTAAGATCCAGTGTATATCTTCTTCCATAGAGCTTCTTGTGGCTATTCAACTTTTTCCTTGTGTCATTCTCTGAACTGCTTCAGCATTCCACCAACTCTCATATGCTCCATATGTTTTAAATTGCATGGTTCAATTTCATGTGGTGTCACACAGAGTCGAACACGACTCAAGTGACTTAGCAGTAGCATGCAGTGCTTATAGTGTCCCAAATTCTATTCTAAGAATTTCATAAATGTTAATTCATTTAGTCTTCATAACACCTCTATAAAGCAGACATTATTATTATCTTATTTTACAGATGAGGAAAATGAGACACTGAGACGTTAAGGATAGCTTGCCCAAAGTTACACAGCTGATAAGTGGCAAGCCAGAATTTGTACCCAGGACGTCTGGTTCTGTGTCTTCTTGCCTAGACACAATGCTGGACTGCCTTGAAAGGCAGAAAATTAAATATAGAAAATTAAAATAATTTTGCAACATAGAGTTTCCACATTTCTAATTAGATTCTTCTTGTATTTGCCTCATTTTATTGTTACCTATTATATCTTAGCCTTAATGGTATGGAAGTTAAAATTAATGATCCACATCTCTTTTAAAAAGTTTTGGTTTAAATTATAAACTAATTTAGAAATTACTTTCCTCTTTTTTGCTCTGAATTAATAGTTCTACATTTTGATTGCTACTTAAACCCTAGAATAATTTATAAAATCTCACAGAAATGTAGAGCCTTGCTTGTTTTGCTGTATTTTTGACACAAAAAGGAAGCTGTTCACCAAATTGTAGGATGATGCCAGCTTTCAACTTTCTTCACTAGTAATAGTGAGACTATCTAGTATACACTGGACTGTCTCCTAAAGATGATGACTGTGGTATACTGATGTTTTCTTTTCCATGTGCAGGAGGAGGCAAAGTATATGCCACTGGAGGAAATAATGAAGGACAGCTCGGACTTGGTGATACTGACGAAAGAAGTGCCTTCCATCTAATTAGTTTCTTTACATCCCAGCATAAGATTAAACAACTGTCTGCTGGGTCTAACACTTCAGCTGCACTGACTGGTAAGACTCTTTTTTTCCATTTCAAACTCCTTTTTTTCAGACCAGGATATACAGAATCAGTAAACTGAAGACAGCAATCCTGTTTCATTTTCTTTCATTGACCATGTGTTTTCAGAAGACATTTAAAATAGAACTGAAAATCATGACAAATATTACAACTTTATGCTTACATACATTTAGAAGGTAATTGTTAAGTAACTTCTAGGCTGTACTACCCATCTGTTTCTTTAGATATTCTTAAATAGTACCTTCATTGCATGTTCTGAAAGTTATATTTCAGCTTTAGTGAAGTTGCTGTCAGAAACATCCCAGAAATCTGTGGGATATATGTTACTAAAGTATAGTTTGTAATGGCCATTGCATCGCTCTGCTCTGCCTATCAAAAGCCCATATGAGAACTTTCTTTAAAATTTGGAGCTGAGATTAACATGTCTCACTGAAGAAGCTGCCGGTATACTTCTTTGTTCCAGTCTAGGGAGGTGTATGAGGTGTGCTGTCGCTCTGGCCGGCAGGAGAGCCAGAGTCGGATCTGCAGTTCCATCCCTTCAGTTCTCTCACCCACACAGTTAGCATTTAGACTTCCTCCTTTTGGTTCTTATTTTCATATTTCCTTTTATTTGCTTTATCATGAAACACTTCAGATTTAAAAACTTTTAATTAAAAGATACAAGTAAATAAGTCTTGATCATTCTTTTCTAGAATATTTCCCTTAGGTTTTTTTTCCCCCTGACAACTCCTGTGCTTTATCAGAAAGCACAGGAGTTAGCCTGGTTTTGAGATGTTAGGTATACTAATGTATCTCCTAGTCTCTGAAGTTAGATTATGTATTTTCAACTGTAAAAAAAAAAAAAGGCAAAATAAATTTATTTAATTGTTTTATTCCTCTAAAGCGTCATTCCCATAGTGTTCTCAGAGCAAAGTAGTCCCAGGCCTTCTGACCTGGGCCTTGTCTGGGAGATGTGCAGTGTGACTCATGCCGACATTCAGTTCAGTTACAAGTAGACTGCTTGAAAGGAGGGAACCATCTTCTGTTTAGAGACTTTAGAATAAGGAAAGGTTATTATAGGAAAGGACATTCTGTCTTTGCTATTGAAGTAGAAATATGGGCGTGACTAAAGTGATATACTTTAGGTTATTCTCTATCCTTTATCATTATAGAAACACTTCATAATAGAAATAGTACTATTAAGTAGTTCCCTGGTATAAATGTCTTTAGTACTTTTCTTTCAAGATACATCATTTTTCTAAATTACAAAATAAATGTTCTGTTGGGAATATAATAACTTGCTATCCCTGCTATCTCTTAAAATGTTTTTTCCTCTTCATGTTTTATCTATAGAGGATGGTGAGCTTTTCATGTGGGGTGACAATTCCGAAGGGCAAATTGGTTTACAAAATATAACTAATATATGTGTCCCACATCAAGTGACCGTTGGAAAACCTATCTCCTGGATCTCTTGCGGATATTACCATTCAGCTTTTGTAACAAGTAAGACAGACAGTTGAATTTCTTATGTTATCTCTCATGTCTAAGTTATTACTAAATTAATAATAAAATGACACAATATCCTGTATTTCTGTAGCACTATTGCCATGATACTCCATGTAATGAAATTATTTTGGTCTGTTTTAGGTCATAGTGTTTCTTCATTTTAATAATGAATGTTTATAATTTCAAACTATCTGACATTTTCAAGCTATCTGGCTGATTTTAATGAATTAGATCCGTTAAGAAAACAAATGTTGTATATAAAAAAACCCTTCTAAATGTTGGTCCTCAAATTTCTTTGGCATTAAAAACAAGACCTATGAGCCTCTTTTCTCTGGATTTGCTTGGTTCTGTACTTTGACCAATTCTTATCTTGGCCTGATAGTTTGCTTTTACCATTTTAGCACGTAAGTCATAGGTTTTCATTGTAAGAATAGGGTTGATGATTTGATGGAAAAGGAGGAGAGTTCAGTATGGGATATGCTTTCCTTCAGTGGGACTTTTCTCAGGAAAAGTCCCCCAATTTCTCCTTTTCCTGGCCTCATTGGCAACCTTCTCTACCTAAATTAAAATATTTTAAATGCTGGAATCTATTATAGCTTACATCTACTCTAGTAGTAACAGCAAAAGTGTGATCTTGATTTTCCATCCTATTGATGGTTTTTCTAATGATAAAAACACATAGCAGAAAACAGTTTTATGGACCCTCTTAGATATCTCTCTAAGTATTTGTTATACATTTACTTCTTACACTGTGCATCTCAGATTCAGTCTTAGAAAATGCTTACTGTCCTATCTTAGTGCCCCCCTAGGTTTACCAATGACTCGGTAGTAGTCCCTCTTCATGGGAAATAGATGGGGAAACAGTGGACACTGTCAGACTTTATTTTTGGGGGCTCCAAAATCACTGAAGATGGTGATTGCAGCCATGAAATTAAAAGACGCTTACTCCTTGGAAAGAAAGTTATGACCAACCTAGACAGCATATTAAAAAGCAGAGACATTACTTTGCCAACAAAGGTCCGTCTAGTCAAGGCTATGGTTTTTCCAGTGGTCATGTATGGATGTGAGAGTTGGACTGTGAAGATAGCTGAGTGCCGAAGAATTGCTGCTTTTGAACTGTGGTGTTGGAGAAGACTCTTGAGAGTCCCTTGGACTGCAAGGAGATCCAACCAGTCCATCCTAAAGGAGATCAGTCCTGGGTGTTCATTGGAAGGACTGATGCTAAAGCTGAAACTCCAATACTTTGGCCACCTCATGCAAAGAGTTGACTCATTGGAAAAGACTCTGATGCTGGGAGGGATTGGGGGCAGGAGGAGAAGGGGATGACAGAGGATGAGATGGCTGGATGGCATCACTGACTCGATGGACATGAGTTTGAGTGAACTCTGGGAGTTGGTGATGGACAGGGAGGCCTGGTGTGCTGCAATTCATGGGGTCACAAAGAGTCGGACACGACTGAGTGACTAAACTGAACTGAACTGGTAGTAGTTTGGTTCTAAGAAAGGGCAAACTCTGACTTGGCTAGTTTTGTTCACTACTGTGTCAGTTTGTGTCTTGAAGAAACTGACAATAAATAAATCTTGTTGAATAAGGAGGTAAGTGAATGAATGATAAATTGTTTTCCTTGGGCCAATACCACATACCAACTTACTTCCAACTTTAGGGCTCCTGGGATTGGTATAGTCTGTGCTTACTTGTTTACGAAACAAAAAATAGAAGAAAAACACATGGAAAAACAAATAAAGCATTGTCTTATATTTAGGCCTTAATAAAATTGCCAGTGTCAATTTTTATTTACTACTGCTTTAGCCAGTAGCTGTCTCTTATNAGAGTTGACTCTTTGGAAAAGACTCTGATGCTGGGAGGGATTGGGGGCAGGAGGAGAAGGGGATGACAGAGGATGAGATGGCTGGATGGCATCACTGACTTGATGGACATGAGTTTGAGTGAACCCCAGGAGTTGGTGATGGACAAGCAGGCCTGGCATGCTGCGATTCATGGGGTCTCAAAGAGTCGGACATGACTGAGTGCTGAACTAAACTGGATAGGACTTGGGATAGAGATAGAACAGAGAGGGTGAAGTTTATAATGCTGCATGTTGGCTAGTATGTTACTATAGTCTGAACGCTTAGAATTCCCCCCTCACCGCCCCGTTCAAATGTTGGAATCCAAATGCTTAATGTTGTGGTATTAGGAAGTGGGCCTCTGATAGGTTATTAGGTCATGAGGGAACTAATCCCTCATGAATAAGATTAGTATCCATACAAAAGAGATCCCTTAGAGCTCTCTCAACCATTCTACCAGGTAGTTATACAACAAAAAGCAAGGAACCCGGAAGAGGGTCCTCACCTAATGGTGCTGACACCCCGATCTCAGGTTTCTAGGCTCCAGAACTTTCAACCTTGCTGAGAAGTAAATCTATGTTTTTATAAGATACCCAGTGATATACTATTATAGCAACCCAAATAGACTTAAGACATATACAAAACTTAACTACCAATTGTTAGTGATATTTGACATACATGGAAGATGAGGGCTGAGCATGAATTTTTTTGTTCAACATAACAGAAACTTGAAAATCTAGAGCATGAAAATCAAAGTAATTGTTATTACCGACTGATCTAGTACCAGAGAATGATAGATAAATACTGCTGTCAGGACTCAATTATTCTTATCATTCACAGTGTCAAATAATCGTGTACTTGGATGTGGGTCAAGGCTATGAAGTAGATTAGGGAGCCAAGCCCAAAGCATTCCNCATGAAAATCAAAGTAATTGTTATTACCGACTGATCTAGTACCAGAGAATGATAGATAAATACTGCTGTCAGGACTCAATTATTCTTATCATTCACAGTGTCAAATAATCGTGTACTTGGATGTGGGTCAAGGCTATGAAGTAGATTAGGGAGCCAAGCCCAAAGCATTCCAGCTGAAGAACAACTGGTCATACATGTATTTTTCAATTAAAAGAAGTAATAGTATGCCATTTTGACAGGATGGTTACAAACTCTCAAAAAGCTTTGGAGACTACTTTTACAACACTGGACATAGAAAAAAGAAATATATCATAGTTGTTGAGGTTGTTTGAGTTTTCTCTGTTTGTTATGTATATGGAAAAATCTGTGAAAATTATCATATCAGAGTAACTCACATTGGAACATAGTTTCTTTATAGAATAGAATACATATTATTAATAATGTGATCTTACATGGTACTCCTTTTATTACCAAATCTTGTAATCTCATAATTATTTTAAAAAATTATTTCCCTTTCCATATCTCTGCAAAGATTTAACAGTGGAGTGTCTGATTATTGTTTTGTGATACCTGATACTATTGATATTCTATTAGTTTTATAAACTAATCCTCCCTAGGGAAATCAGAAGCATTGGCATAAATAAGATTTAATTGTAATTGATAAATATTAAAAAAACCCTAAAGGTAAAAAACACTAAGATAAAGGTATCTTAGTGATTTGTACAATGTGCTCATCCAAAAGTGTCACTCACTCTTATTCAGTTATAGAAGTACTTATATACATGATTGCATTCACATGAGTTCTCATTGTATAATTTTCAATTGCTGCTATATCAAATACTATAAGTTTAGTGACTTAAGCAGCACACATCTATTATCTTACAGTTCTGGCAATCTGAAACCCAAATGGGCATGGATGAGCTAAAATCAAGATGTCAGTAGGGCTGCATTCCTTCTGAGGTTTCTATTAATAGGGAAGAATTCATTTTCTTGTCATTTCCATCTTCAAGAAGATGCCCACATTCTTGGGCTCACAGCCCCATTCCTCCATCTTCAAAACTAGCTGATCGAGTCCTTCTCAGGATGCCATTTCTCTAGTTCTGACTTCTTCAGCTTCATTCTTTCTAGTTTAAGGGCTCTTCTAACTACACTGGGCCCGCCCATATAATCTTTCCATTTCAAGGTCAATTGATTAGCAGTTTAATTTCATCTGCGATCTAGTTCCCTCTTGCCATGTAACATGACATCTTCACAGGTTCTGAGAATTAGCATACACACATCTTTGGGAGCCATTATTGTGCCTAGCACATTCACCAAAATAGTTTTCAATATAAATTTGGAATAGAAATTATGCAAATTATGCATATGTGTCTATTTACATATGTATAACTACTGCTTAAATTCATATCCTGTTTAAGAAGATAATTGGCTGGCCAATTTAAAAATTAGCCACTAAATTCTGCTGTTAAAGTGTGAAAATAATAGGAGAAAACCAAACAGGAAAAAGGTTTTGAGACTACTTGGGTTTTTTAGTTTTGACATCCATATTACAAGTGTTTTACATAATGAATGAATTTTATTATTTTTTTTCCATTTAAAGTATTGATAATTGTATCATGACATTATGGGGCTTCTCAGGTGGCTCAGTGGTAAAGAATCTGCCTGCCAACATAGGAAACACAAGAGATGCGGGTTTGATTCCTGGGTCATAAAGATCCCCTGGAAGAGGAAATGGCAACCCGCTATAGTATTCTTGCCTGGAAAATTTCATGGACAGAGGAGCCTGATTGGCTATAGTCCACAGGATGGTGAAGAGTTGGACACAACTGAGCACGTGCGCGTGTGCACGCACACACACACACAGAGTAACATTAAAATATGTCTCTTTATCTCCCAAGCTGTGATTTATTTTGGGGGTCTTGTTAGATAATCAACAGTGTATTACATGCTAAGGAATAAGGCAGAGGATGGGCAGAAAACAAAATGATTAGTAACAGTCCCAGACTTAAAGAAGTTCATGATTGAGTCAGAGATATAAATGCACAGAGGTGTTTAAAACCTGTATAAGGAACACCACGTGAGGATGTACAGAGGGAATCCAAGTGTCTCCCCAGGGCACTCAGGGAAATCTTTGCAGGGAGACTGACAAATGATCTAGGTCTTCATGGGGAAAAGAGTTGGCCAGGCAGAGAATGGGATCAATGACGTTCCAAGCAGATGGAAAATCAAAGGCAAAGGCAGGCAGGTGGGAAATAGTGGCAAATTAAGTTGCATGTAGTATTTGTTGTTATTATTTTGTTTTTGCATGTAGTATTTGAATAGAAGTAAAATGATATCTCAACAATGACAATATAATTTATTGTTTATTTAAAGTGTCAATAATAAGAAGTCTTATTTAGACTGCTACCAGATACACTATCAATTCTATATAAACTAATAAAAGGAAAATATCCAAATAATACAACAGACAGATATGACAGAACAATAGTAATCTAGAACTATCAGTTCATTTTGATACTAATCATTTTGCTTTGACCTAGGGCAAGTTAATTACTTAGTAAACTAAAAGGACTGGAATAGATGAATTTTAAGACTACTTTCCCCCCTAGTCTAAAATTCTAGGAAGCAAAATAAACAACTGACTCCACAGTTTTCCTTTGTGACTCAGAAATCTGTGAAAGTTAACTAATCATTTAGACTAGTTCATGTGTGTGCAAGCAAACACAGACGTTTCATTTATTATTTCTATATGCCCTATGGGTAGCCATCATCAACTCCCGGAGTCCACCCAAACCCAAGTCCATCAACTTGGTGATGCCATCCAACCATTTCATACTCTGTTGTCCCCTTCTCCTCCTCAATCTTTCCCAGCATCAGGGTCTTTTCAAATGAGTCAGCTCTTCACATCAGGTGGCCAAAGTATTGGAGTTTCAGCTTCAACATCAGTCCTTCCAATGAACACCCAGGACTGATCTCCTTTACGATGGACTGGTTGGATCTCCTTGCAGTCCAAGGGACTCTCAAGAGTCTTCTGCAACACCACAGTTCAAAAGCATCAATTCTTCAGTGCCCAGCTTTCTTTATAGTCCAACTCTCACATCCATACATGATCACTGGAAAAACCATAGCCTTGACTAGACAGACCTTAGTCGGCAAAGTAATGTCTTTGCTTTTCAATATGCTATCTAGGTTGGTCATAACTTCCCTTCCAAGGAGTAAGCATCTTTTAATTTAATGGCTGCAATCACCATCTGCAGTGATTTTGGAGCCCACAAAAATAAAGTCCGACACTGTTTCCACTGTTTCCCCATCTATTTGCCATGAAGTGATGGGACCAGATGCCATGATCTTAGTTTTCTGAATGTTGAGCTTTAAGCCAACTTTTTCGCTCTCCTCCTTCACTTTCATCAAGAGGCTTTTTAGCTCCTCCTCACTTTCTGCCATAAGGGTGGTGTCATCAGCATATCTGAGGT
>SJYX01007959.1:219748-243664 GCA_006410675.1 Oreotragus oreotragus | reverse complement strand
GCCACTGCTGAGTTTTCCAAATTTGTTGGCATATTGAGTGCAGCACTTTCACAGCATCATCTTTCAGGATTTGAAATAGCTCAACTGGAATTCCATCACCTCCACTAGCTTTGTTCATAGTGATGCTTCCTAAGGCCCACTTGACTTCACATTCCAGGATGTCTGGCTCTAGGTGAATGATCACACCATCATGATTATCTGGGTCATGAAGATCTTTTTTGTACAATTCTTTGGCAACCCACTCCAGTACTTTTGCCTAGAAAGTCCCATGGACAGAGGAGTCTGGTGTCCATAGGGTCACAAACAGTTGGACACGACTGAGCGACTGAAGTGAAGTGAAGTGAATGAAGCATTTTGCCTGGAAACTTCCCCTCAGAATAACGCAGAGAATAAAGAAACAGTGTGTTGCAATGACACATCAGCTAGGGTGGTTTTCACGCCTGTGAAAACTCTGATGTATCAAGTCCCCTATCATTCAGTCTACTTTCATCCTTTCTTACAGATCAGTGTGCTTTCACATGGGAAAGGCTCTTTCCAGTATATTTTTTATCTTGCTTGATAAAAAATATAGTCTAACTTTCCCCCATGAGAATCCACGAGACAGGTAGAACAAGCGGTTGTTTTGAAATCCGGCAGATCTTCATATGTGCCAAATTTTCTATCTTAGCTCTTGCTGCTGCTGCTAGGTCGCTTCAGTCGTGTCCAACTCTGTGCGGTCCCATAGAGGGCAGCCCACCAGGCTCCACCATCCCTGGGATTCTCCAGACAAGAACACTGGAGTGGGCTGCCATTTCCTTCTCCAATGCGTGAAAGTGAAAAGTGCAAGTGAAGTCACTGAGTCGTGTCCAACTCTCAGCGACCCCATGGACTGCAGCCCACCAGGCTCCTCCATCCATGGCATTTTCCAGGCAAGAGTACTGGAGTTGGGTGCCATTGTCTTCTCTGCTCTTAGCTCTTAGCTGCTTCCTTTTTCCTTAGCGCCCCCTGCAGGCTTGTGACAATTTTTTTTCTTTTTTCTTTTTTGGGGCTTTTAACCTTTCATGTTTCTGAACTATATAGAAAATTTCCACTGAGAACACTGGACAAAGGCTGATGGCCTCACTGGGGCCTATAATATAAGATCTCAAACAGCCATGGAAGTAGCTTGGGGGATATTTTTCTGAGGAGTCTCTCATAAAGATCTGTTCACCTCCACTGGAACACCTAAAATATAATTTAATGAAGGAAAGCCCAGAAATGTACTTGTTGTTAGTAAACAATAGCCTTACACATTTATTACCACAGATATCATTCATAATAGAACATGTCTTTACTGCTGCAAATAAATAAGACTGAGTTTTATATTTTCCAAATGGAAGGAGCTCCTGTTTGTCACTGACTGACCTAGACTAATTTAATTGTACCTTGATTTTAGATTTGTTTGAATTGATGGATGATAGCTGTTGAAATGAAATATATCAGATCAATCCAGGTCACACAATAGACATTTGTCAAACAAATCTTTATTAGCTAGCAAGTACAAAATGTTTTGTAGATCCTGTGCTGATCTACGTTTCTGATCTAGATTTCTGATCTTTCTGGGGCTTTGATACCACCTTGCAAGAGTTTGTCTCTGAAGGTAGATGCAATGACATTTATTTTTTTAAATGGATCTTTGACATATTCATTAATGACTCTGCTGGATCTCGGTTACTGTGAGGGCTTTCCTTTAGTTGTGGTGAGTGGGCTACTCTATTTTGCAGTGCGTGGGCTTCTCATTGTGGTAGCTTCTCTTGTTGCACAGCATGGGCTCTAGGGTGTGAGGGCTTCAGCAGCTGTGGTTCCTGGGTTCTAGAGCACAGACTCAGTAGTTATGGCACACAGACTTAGTTGCGTCACGGTATGTGGGATCTTCTCGGACCAGGGACCGAACCTGTGTCTCCTGCATTGGTAGGCAGATTCTTTACCAATGAGCCACCAGGGAAGGCCTGCAATGATATTTAAAGGCAGGAATTCTGATTCTTTTAGGTTTTTTATTAGTCAATCAAAACTTCTCTAATAATAGGGCCATTTACAGATCAAGCCATAGGTACCACCATGAAGGTGAGGCTAACAGTCTCACTAGATTCTTACGCTCTGTTCATTCAAGGTTGGTGAATGTTTCCAAAATATTTTAGCCAGTCCCTATATCTTGTATTCTTTGTGTATTCACCAAGGGACGATGTACTTCTAACATTCACTCTGCTAACTAATAAGCCTCTGGTTTCCCCAATAAGATCCTCTTTTTGACATGTGCTCAGTTGCTAAGTTGCGTCTGTCTCTTTGCAACCCCATGGACTGTAGCCCACCAGGCTCAGAGTTTGTCCATGGGATTTCCTAGGCAAGAATACTGGAGTGGGTTGCCATTTCCTTCTCCAAATTTTTTTTTGACATCAAGTATGGAAACTAATAAAACATCTGCTGATAATCAGTGAAATTGGTAACAGGAGGAGTGGTCACATTACTTCGGGAATGTGGCTTTGGGGTATAAAGCTAGCTGGCCTTCTGTGGAGTCCAAGTTCCTGATTAGAGCATCTGATTGTACCTGGCTCGTAATCAGCCTAATAATGTGGCATCATGTGATACTGATATCACACTGTCTGTGCTCAAGTCCCCTAAGGAAAATTACAGACAACCACTCAGTAGTGCCCTGTGTATTAGTTTCCTGTTGCTATTGTAACAAGTTGCCACAAACCTAGTGGCTTGAATAATAGAAACTTATTATCTTACAGTTCTGAAGGTCAGAAGTCCACAACTATCTTGCTAAGCTAAAAGCAAAGTGTTGGCAGATCTGTGTTTTTTTCAGGAGATTCAAGGGGAGAATGTTTCCAGCTTCTAGAGGCTACCCTCATTCTTGACTCATGGCATCACTTGACCAAACCAGCAAAGGTTGGTCCAGTCTCTCTCATGCTCCGTTATTCTGGTTCTCTGCTTCCATCATCACATTTCCTTTTCTGACTCTTCTGTCTTTTTCTACCCTTGTAAGAGTAGTTGTGGTTATGCTGCTGCTGCTGCTATGTTGCTTCAGTTGTGTCCGACTCTGTGCGACCCCGTAGATGGCAGCCCACCACGCTCCCCTGTCCCTGGGATTCTCCAGGCAAGAACACTGGAGTGGGTTGCCATTTCCTTCTCCAGTGCATGAAAGTGAAAAGTGAAAGTGAAGTTGCTCAGTTGTGTCTGACTCTTAGTGACACCATGGACTGCAGCCCACCAGGCTCCTCCGTCCATGGGATTTTCCAGGCAAGAGTACTGGAGTGGGGTGCCAGTGCCTTCTCCGTGTGATTATAGGACCTGCCTTGATAGCCTAGAATAATTTTCCCATCTCAGATTCTTTAACTTATCACATCTGTGACGTTCCTTTTACTAGTGCTGGGGATTAGGATATGGATATCTTTGAGGAGTCATTATTCTGCCTGTCACACCTGTTAATATTCTAAGTAATTTTCTTAAAGATTTTTAATTTAACATCAATCATGGAATCCTATAGTGAGAATAGAAAATACATGGTCTTTAGGCCTGACACATACTGGTATAAATCCTGTTTCCTTCCCTAATAAGCTGTAAGCCACAGGAAAAGAAATAGAATAATAAATACTTTGCAGAGCTNTACCCTTGTAAGAGTAGTTGTGGTTATGCTGCTGCTGCTGCTATGTTGCTTCAGTTGTGTCCGACTCTGTGCGACCCCGTAGATGGCAGCCCACCACGCTCCCCTGTCCCTGGGATTCTCCAGGCAAGAACACTGGAGTGGGTTGCCATTTCCTTCTCCAGTGCATGAAAGTGAAAAGTGAAAGTGAAGTTGCTCAGTTGTGTCTGACTCTTAGTGACACCATGGACTGCAGCCCACCAGGCTCCTCCGTCCATGGGATTTTCCAGGCAAGAGTACTGGAGTGGGGTGCCAGTGCCTTCTCCGTGTGATTATAGGACCTGCCTTGATAGCCTAGAATAATTTTCCCATCTCAGATTCTTTAACTTATCACATCTGTGAAGTTCCTTTTACTAGTGCTGGGGATTAGGATATGGATATCTTTGAGGAGTCATTATTCTGCCTGTCACACCTGTTAATATTCTAAGTAATTTTCTTAAAGATTTTTAATTTAACATCAATCATGGAATCCTATAGTGAGAATAGAAAATACATGGTCTTTAGGCCTGACACATACTGGTATAAATCCTGTTTCCTTCCCTAATAAGCTGTAAGCCACAGGAAAAGAAATAGAATAATAAATACTTTGCAGAGCTGTCATGAGGATTAGATAAAAATAACGGATGAAAAGGAGCTGGCACATGGGAGACATTAAGTGAAATTGTAGTGAAAGGTAGCTGTCATGATCATTAACAGAGTTTTAGAGCTGTAAAGAACCCCAGAGATCATTTTAACCTCTTTCAGCAGCAGAACTACTTTTTTTTATAGTGTCAAAAAAGTCTTATGCAGAGTCTCACGAAGAGCTTTAATCTATAAGAAAAATAAAAGCAGTAGATGGATTCCTTAGGTAGAATAAGTGTCCTTCTGCTCTGCATCCTCCTCATCTCTCTCCTCCTTTCCTCTTCCTTCTCCTTTTCTTTTCCTCTCCCTCCTCCCTCTTTTTGGCAGAGAGTACTCTGCCGTTCCCAGAATCCTGGCCTCTGTAGTCCAAGTATAATAGCTTGAAAGCCATAAGTCTGATCTCTTATTTTTCACTGGAAGAAAAAGAGGCCCAGAGAAGTTAAGTGATTTCCAAGGTTGCACAGCTATTTAAAGGAAGATGGGATGTCAGAATTCAGTACTCTTGATTGTTAGTTTAATGTTCTTTCTCTATATCATGTTGGAGGTGGGATAGGATAGAGACATCAAAAAACTTAGAGAAATGAAGAATTTTAGGAAATTTAGTTAAGGCTAAAAATCCTAAATGATGGCAAAAATAAAAGAAACCTTTCTCCCATCACAGAATCTGGTTTTTTTGTGTTGCAAAAACAGTGGCAGAAGTTCAGAATTTGGCACTTCACCAGCAGTGCATAAGAGGAATGTTGTTTGTGAGATGTACTAGATTAGAAACAGCTTCTCCTTGACATAACAGTGTTAGAAACTTTGTTTGAAGCCTGGGGTTCTCCGCAGGAATTTAGAGCTTTGAATTTGGGTTCCAGAGAGCTGGGGCTCTGATGTAATTCACAGGACACATTGTGAGAACAAGGCAAGTGCTAGCAAAGCAGAGTGTGGCTGTCATTAGGGATACCAGATGTCTTCGTTTTCAATTTCCCTTTCAGTTCTGGGGTCAGGGTTTTCTCTCTACCAGGTGTTCTGGAGCATTACAAAAGAGACAATCTGGCTGCCAAATTATTCTATAAAAGCAAATTTAGTCCAGCTCATCCCTGAAACACAAAATTTCTTTCTTTTCAGACTTAAACATTCAACAGTCTAGTGAAAGTGTAGCCTTTGTCCAACATTCAGTGAAAAAGTTGGCTTAAAGCTCAACATTCAGAAAACGAAGATCATGGCATCCGGTCCCATCACTTCATGGGAAATAGATGGGGAAACAGTGGAAACAGTGTCAGACTTTATTTTTTGGGGCTCCCAAATCACTGCAGATGGTGACTGCAGCCATGAAATTAAAAGACGCTTACTCCTTGGAAGAAAAGTTATGACCAACCTAGATAGCATATTCAAAAGCAGAGATGTTACTTTGCCGACTAAGGTCCATCTAGTCAAGGCTATGGTTTTTCCAGTAGTCATGTATGGATATGAGAATTGGACTGTGAAGAAGACTGAGTGCCGAAGAATTGATGCTTTTGAACCATGGTGTTGGAGAAGACTCTTGAGAGTCCCTTGGACTGCAAGGAGATCCAACCAGTCCATTCTGAAGGAGATCAACCCTGGGATTTCTTTGCAGCGAATGATGCTAAAGCTGAAACTCCAGTATTTTGGCCACCTCATGGGAAGGGTTGACTCATTGGAAAAGACTTTGATGCTGGGAGGGATTGGGGGCAGGAGGAGAAGTGGATGACAGAGGATGAGATGGCTGGATGGCATCACGGACTCGATGGACGTGAATCTGAGTGAACTCTGGGAGTTGGTGATGGACAGGGAGGCCTGGCGTGCTACGATTCATGGGGTCTCAAAGAGTAGGACACTACTGAGTGACTGAACTGAACTGAATAGGTTACTAGTTTTAAAATCAGTATTACTTAACTCTAGGATACACAATATTTAATGATTTAATAAATGAGCATAAAGGCAAACATTGAACTATATTTCTTCCTGGAAACACTTATTGTGATATCTTGGGGTTATACTTTAGGTATACAAATGAAAGTGTGTTTATTATATGGACAGTAAATTCAGTCCACAGTGAAGACTCACAGCAGAATTGCTTAGTTCAGGTTATCCAAAGGCATAAATATTATAGATGATGATTAGAGCCTTCAGCAGGAAAACTAATGGTAAGTTAATTTACTTGCCAGAAGAACTTGTTGATTTCATGTTGCTGTTTTTGAGTTGCTAAGTCATGTCCGACTCTTTTGTGACCTCATAGATTATAGTCTGCCAGGATCCTCTGTCCATGGGATTTTCCAGGCAAGAATACTGAAGTGGGCTGCCATTTCCTACTGCATGGGATTTTCTTGACCCAGGGATCAAACCTGTGCCTCCTGCATTTCCTGCACTGGCAGGTAGATTCTTTACCACTGGGCCACCAGGGAAGCCCTGTTCGTTTCATACCACTTATCACATAACCATAATCCACCCACTTGATTGTTCAAGTCTATTTTTTTTAAAACCTGTGCCTCCTGCATTTCCTGCACTGGCAGGTAGATTCTTTACCACTGGGCCACCAGGGAAGCCCTGTTCGTTTCATACCACTTATCACATAACCATAATCCACCCACTTGATTGTTCAAGTCTATTTTTTTTCTTACTGATTTCATTGTTTGTGTCATTTACTACTGATGAATTGCCTGGGAGAGGTGGCTAGTGAGAAACTTGAGACTGGGTTTTATCTTTTTAAGATTTATCATTTTATAATATTGATTTTTGTTCAGGAGCACTCTGCTATAGTAATATAATAGCAAAAGAATATAATTTAGTTTCAGTAGGCTTGGTTAGAATTCTAGCTTTAACCCTTGTTAGCTTTAGTGACTTAACAACTTTAGGTAAATTATCTGCAAGATAATATGTGCCTTGCCTGGTTTGGGGAAGGATTAAGTGAAATATTGATGTGACTGTGTTTTGTGAAATATTATGAAATGTTAGTCTTTGTTTCTCTGATATATGCCAGATAACTCTCTAGTCAGCCTTTTTTTCTCAATAGAAAGTGAGTAGCTACCATGACCTGTTACTTTTATAGCAGGATGGTGACAATGTTTCTTCTTCTTTTGCTTCCGTGTGTGTGTGTGTGTGTGTGTGTGTGTGTGTGTGTGTGTGTGTTTGTAGCCAGATTCGTGTTTCACCTAGAACTGGCCTTTGCCTCTTTTTGCAAGGTCTGAATTAGTCTTCTGTGGGTAACATTGTATTCTTATTCAGTTACTTCAATGCTACAGTTTCTTTACTTACTTTAACTTATAATGAAAATTTCTACTTGACTGAAAAAAGTCAACTTGACTTTGACTTTTGAATCTTGTCTGTCTCCGTGGAATCATTTTATTTTGGCTTTCTTTCTCGAATGGTTTCCTTCATCCTCAGGAAGAAAAAGATGCATGTGATGCATAAGGGGAAAAATCATTTCTGTAAAGCTATCAAATGGTTTATTATAGAAATAAAAACAACTGGAAGGATTATTTGTAGTAATTCATGTAAGAAAATAATTGGTAAAGAAGTTATAAAATAGTTATAGTTCCAATATGTCTAAAAGCATAGCTTATATGCAAAATACATTTGATATTATGACAAAGGGTAATAAATAGAAAATTATACCTGGTAGGATGAAGAATCTAAAATGAAGAATCTGTCTAATGATTCTGTACCCATTGTCAATGTATGGGGACGGTTCTCCCATACTATCAGGCAGTTCTCAGATCCTGGCTGGGTGTCCTACAACTCAACTCAATTCTGACACCATCTACCTGGAGCTAGCACTTTGTTCTTGAGGTGCTAAGTCATGTCTGACTCTTTGGTGATCTCAGGGACTGTAGCCTGCCAGGCTCCTCTGTTCATGGGATTTCCCAAGCAAGAATACTGGAGTGGGTTTCTATTTCCTTCTCCAGGGGATCTTCCCGACCCAGGGATCAAACTCATGTCTCCTGCATCTCCTGTATTACAGGCAGTTTCTTTGCTTCTGAGCTACCAGAAACACTAGATCCCACTTTATGGCCCAGTCCCTGAAGACTGTCTCCCTGTACTCCTCACACCCCACTCACATACCACTTCAGATGCCAGTTGCAAGTCCAGGTGGCCACCTGTGCTTTTGACCAACTGATTATGAATTACGGTTTCCAAAGACCACCCCGCCCCCACTACTCCCTAATCCCCTTGGGTCTGGTTAATTTTCTAGAGTTGCTTGCAGAGCTCAAAGAAACATTTTATTTAGTAGTTTACTGATTTATTATCAAAGGATATACTTCAAGAACAGCCAGATGGAAGAGATGCATAGGGCAAGATATGGAGAAAAGGCACAGAACTTCCATTCCACTCTTCCTGAGTCTCCATGTGTTGTTCAACCCAGAAGCAATCCAAATCCTGTTTTCTTGGATTTTTCACTTCAGTTCAGTCACTCAGTTGTGTCCAACTCTTTGTGACCCCATGGACTGCAGCATGCCAGGCCTCCCTGTCCATTGGCAACTCCTGGAGTTTACTCAAACTCATGTCCATTGAGTCAGTGATGCCATCCATCCATCTCATCCTCTGTTGTCCCCTTCTCCTCTTGCTTTCAATCTTTCCCACCATCAGGATCTTTTCAAATGAGTTGGTTCTTCGCATCAGGTGGCCAAAATATTGGAGTTTCAGTTTCAGCATCAGTCCTTCCAATGAATATTCAGGACTGATTTCCTTTAAGATGGACTGGTTGGATCTCCTTGCAGTCCAAGAGACTCTCAAGAGCCTTCTCCAATACCGCAGTTCAAAATCATTAATTCTTCAGCACTCAGGATTCTTTATAGTCCAACTCTCACATCCATACATGAATACTGGGAAAACTATAGCTTTGACTAGATGGATCTTTGTTGGTAAAGTAATGTCTCTGCTTTTTAATATGCTATCTAGCTTGGTCATAGCTTTTCTTCCAAAGAGCAAGCATCTTTTAATTTCATGGCTGCAGTCACCATCCGCAGTGATTTTGGAGCCCCCCCAAAATAAAGTCTCTCACTGTTTCCACTGTTTCCCCATCTATTTGCCATGAAATGATGGGACCAAATGCCATGATCTTAGTTTTTTGAATGTTGAGTTTTAAGCCAGCTTTTTCACTCTCCTCTTTCACTTTTATCAAGAGGCTCTTTAGTTCTTCACTTTCTGCCATAAGGGTGGTGTCATCTGCATATCTGAGGTTATTGATATATCTCCCCACAATCTTGATTCTAGCTTGTGCTTCATCCAGCCTGGCATTTCGCATGATGTACTCTGCATATAAGTTAAATAAGCAGAGTGACAATATTACAGCTTTGACATACTCTTTTTCCTATTTGGAACCAGTCTGTTGTTTCATGTCCAGCTCTAACTGTTGCTTCCTGACCTGCATACACATTTCTCAAGAAGCAGATCAGGTAGTCTGGTATTTCCATCTCTTTTATTGAGGCTTTATTGCATAGGCACAGTTGATTAAATCATTGACCATTGGTGACTGACTTCTCCCCTCCCCAGAGGATGGACTCCCAGAGTGGGTGTCGGGGTGGAGGGGAGCTGAAATTCCAATCCTCTGTTTACATAGTTGTTTCCTTTGGTGAGTACTTTCCATCCTTAGGTGCTTTCTGGAAGCCATATCATCAACAAAAAAGATATTTATTGCTCTCATTCCCAGGAAATTTCAAGAGTTTTAGGAGCTCTTGCCAAAAAAGAGGACAAAGACCAGATATCTTACTATAAATCACAATATCACATTATATTAGAAAAGACACCAATTTTCTTTGGAAGAGAGAAGAGATATCCTATATACAAAGTACATGCTAAGTCACTTCAGTTGTGTCCGACTCTTTGGGTCCCCATGGACTGTAGACTGCCAGGCTCCTCTGTCCATGGAATTCTCTAGGCAAGAATACTGGAATGGGTTAGCCATGCCCTCCTCCAGGGAATCTTAATACCGAGGTAGCAATCCACCATGGAGTTGACACATACTATTGAAAATTATAATTAAGATACAAATAAGAGAATCATAGAAGAATTACAATTTTGAAATTATATTAAGGGACTGTCAAAGCCAACAGAAAAAAGTGATTAACATGCCTCTAGTTCAAAACATAAGCTTGACATTAGGTTGGATATCTTAATTCATGAGGACTTAATTGTCAAGACATAGACTGGAAATTTTCTTAGGCTAAACCAAAAACATTTAATGAGGAGTGTTTGCCTTGCATTATTGACAGTTTCATTTGCCAGTAGGTATAAATACTGACCTGGTAAATGAGTGGCTATAACAAGAATTGCATGACAAAGTAACCCTGCCATCTTAATGTCCTTTGGTGTCTAGATCTCTGGGTTCATAAGATAAACTTTCACTATAGTAGAACTGAATGTTTGAAGACACATTAAATAAGATAACATATGCAACACTTAGTATAAGGTGTTTTTTTTAACACTTAAATAGAATGCTTTATTGACTTTAGGTCAGTTGGGAACAACTACCTATATTTATGCTTTATATTGCATCTCATTGGAAAAAAAGATAAATGTTACATTAGAGACTTTTCACTTTTATGTATTTGCTGCTCTGGGTTGACAAAATGTTCAGTTCTTTCCTGCAATATGGGGTTCAGTATTACAGCTCATCAATGAAAGGTGTATGTCCCAAATTTCCACTTGCTGCCATTGACTTCTGGCCAGAAACAAACTTCTTTGCAGCATTTATGACATCAGCGTCAGCTACTGCATCAATCTGCTGAAGGACTGTGGATGGCGGCATGTATGAACCAACAGCTAGAGCCTAGGACCCAACTTCATCCAGGAAACCCTCAGAAGATTCCACTGACATCAGGTACCCAGCTTTCAGCTTGTTCTTGGCAGCTTGGACATCTGCATTAGAAAGGTTTCCTTGAGCAATTGTTTTTACTTGGTTATAAGCAGCCTTGATAACATCTCCAGCAGATGCAGCTTGTGAGATAGTGTAGAACCCAAAGAGTCCAGAATCTGAGTAACTGGCATTAAAAGCAGAAACATCAAATGGCTGGTGAACTCCCTTGGCAACAGCCTGGTACAGAGAGCTGGTGGCATTGCTGCCCCTCTTAACATGTGGTCCAGCACCAAGGACGTGCTAGAGAACACTGAACGCATTTGCTTCTGCACTTCCTATGGCTGCACTTTGCTACAAGAGCAGCATGGACGAAACTGTCTCCATTCTGTTCTCGAATTTCACCTCCATGGTACTTGGCTTTTGCACCAGATAAACCAAGGCCACCCCTTATGTTAAGAAACTGTTCAGCAACTTGCTTTAGAACAGGATGACTCACACCAAGTGCAATCAAAGCCATTCTTGCACTTGTAAAATGATTCTGTACATAGTCATGTAACTCATCTAGTGTCACTTTTCCAATCCTATAATCAGGACAATATAAGGAATTAGCCAAGGCATTTCTGTAAGGGGCAGCATGCAAATTTTCAATGACGTGAGCCTGTGGATTCTGAAAAGCCACAGCTTTGTCAATCCTTAGCTGAGACTGAAGGGCAGCTACCTCCCAGAGTCGAAATTCTGGTGCTGTGTTGACACTGAGCAGGAACTCCATTAGAATATCAACATCATCCCGCAGGCATTCCACAGTATAGGCCATGTTTTCCCTTGTTGAAGTCACGCTTAATTTACCACCAACTGCTTCAATTCCACGGGTTATCTTGAAAGATGAAGCTCCTTTTGTAGTCAAACTGGATGCAAGACGAAGCAAATGAGAAGTTCCTAAATTGTTGAAGTTCTCATATCTGCTGCCTGCTTTAATGAACAAACCAATTCTTGATGCAGGAGCACAGTTTTCAAGAGAAGCAATCACCAAACCATTTGGTAACCTGGTAAACTCAAGGTCCTGAGGATGTGGAGGCACTCCTGCGGGGGCTGCTGTGGCTTTAGCTTTAGGAGCAACTTTGAGGGAATAAAATCTCGAGAGGGCCCCGGCTCTGGTTAACAGCTTCATTGCTCAAGATTGTTCTGAGCCACGGTCACTGCCGCCTTAGAGGAAAGCAAGATGGTGGCGGACCTTAGTATAAGGTTTTAGATAAATACTAAATTACTTCTTAGAGCTCTAGTGTATAGCATTATTCATGAGATCATCAGTATTTCTGGATCTTTGATTTTTAAGAAAGTCAAAGTATTCTGTATTTAACATAGCAAAATACTTTCTCAGTTTGTTAACTATAAAATATTTCATTTAAATCTCAATTTATTTGTTAGAATGTGTCATTAAAACAGTGCTTGTTAGGACCACTAGGAACCAGTGTGGGTTCATAAAACCAGCTCATTTTGTATAACAGGCTTTCATTAATGATTTATTTTATAAAAAATTAGAATAAAAACAGTATTGTTTTTTTACAACATTCTCATAGACATGTAGGAGTAATGTGAGCTGGATGTTTTTTTTAAACTAGATGAATGTGTAACTGACAGACCATACCCAGAGTAACTATAAATGGATTAATTTGAGCCCAAGGGAAGTAGTGGAAAAATTCTTCCACTGGTTTTGAACTGTTCAAATTTTATCAGTAGCTTTAGAATAGATGTTTGATACAGATTTAATTTGCATTAGATAAGTAGTAGGAATATATTTTGTGAAAGAGTTAACATAAACATATAAAGATTTACCAAGATGATATTTGATGAAAGTAAATATAATTTTTATATTTTTCACTAAATAAATTATGCAACTGTTAGATAATGGAAATATAACTAAAAAGACTTAGAAGATGCCAGCAACTTCTATGCTCACAGAATTAGATCCAAGGTTGACCACTAAGATCATAGGTTTCTGCTCAACCTAATGGATTCTATAGAGTTACTCTGAATTGGAGAAGTGACTATCTAAAAGTGGGCTACACAATTAGCAACCAATAATGTTACAGAAAAGTGAATAGTTTGCCAATCTGATGCTTCCAATGCTATTCAGTTCAGTACAGTTCAGTTCAATTGCTCAGTTGTGTCCAACTCTTTGTGACCCCATGAACTGCAGCACGCCAAGCCTCCCTGTCCATCACTAACTCCATGCCATCCATCCGTCTCATCCTCTGTCATCCCCTTCTCCTCCTGCTCTCAGTCTTTCCCAACATCAGGGTCTTTTCAAATGAGTCAGCTCTTCGCATCAGGTGGCCAAAGTATGGGAGTTTCAGCTTCAACATCAGTCCTTCAATGAACACCCAGGACTGATCTCCTTTAGGATGAACTGGTTGGATCTGCTTGCAGTCCAAGAGACTCTCAAGAGTCTTCTCCAACACCACAGTTCAAAGGCATCAATTCTTCTGTGCTCAGCTTTTTTTTTTTTATAGTCCAATGCTGTAAAGAACAATAATGCATATTGCATTCATGTTCGGCCCATGAATCAGGGTAAATTGGAAGTGGTCCAACAGGAGACAAGGGTGAACATCAACAATTTAGGAATCAGTGAACTAAAATGAACTGGAATGGGTGAATTTAATTCAGGTGACCATTAAATCTACTAGTGTGGGCAAGAATCCCTTAGAAGAAATGGAGTAGCCTTCCTAGTCAACAAAAGAGTCTGAAAGCAGTAGTTGGGTGCAATCTCAAAAATGACAGAATGATCTCTGTTCATCTCAAATGAGAATCATTCGATATCACAGTAATCCAAGTCAATACCCCAACCACTAATGCCAAAGAAGCTGAAGTTGAATGGTTTTATGATCACCTACAAGACCTTCTAGAATTAATACAAAAAGAGAGAGAGAGAGAATGTCCTCTTCATTGTAGAGGACTGGAATGCAAATGTAGGAAGTCAAGAGACACCTGGAGTAAGGCAAGTTTGACCTTAGAATACAAAATGATGCAGGGCTAAGGCAAATTTTTGCCAAGAGAATGAACTGGTGATAGCAAACACCTTGTTCCAACAGCAAAAGAGACAAAGAGAGAGAGAGAATGTCCTCTTCATTGTAGAGGACTGGAATGCAAATGTAGGAAGTCAAGAGACACCTGGAGTAAGGCAAGTTTGACCTTAGAATACAAAATGATGCAGGGCTAAGGCAAATTTTTGCCAAGAGAATGAACTGGTGATAGCAAACACCTTGTTCCAACAGCAAAAGAGACAACTCTACACATGGGCATCATCAGATGGTCAACACCGAAATCAGATTGATTATATTCTTTGCAGCCAAAGATGGAGAAGCTCTGTACGGTCAGCAAAAACAAGACTGGGAGCTAACTATAGTTCAGATCATGAACTCTTTATTGCAAAATTCAGATTTAAATTGAAGAAAGTAGGGAAAACCACTGGACCATCCAGGAATGACCCAAATCAAATACCTTATGATTATACAGTGGAAGTGACAAATAGATTCAAGGGATTAGATCTAATAGACAGAGTGCCTGAAGAACTATGGATGGAGGTTTATGACATTGTACAGGAGGCAGGGATCAAGACCATCCCCAAGAAAAAGAAGTTGAAAAAGGCAAAATGGTTGTCTGAGTGGGCCTTACAAATAGCTGTGAAAAGAAGAAAAACTAAAGGCAAAGGAGAAGAGGACAGATAGACCTATCTGAATGCAGAGGTCCAAAGAATAACAAGGAGAGATAAGAAAGCCTTGCTCAATAATCAGTGGAAAGAAATAGAGGAAAACAATAGAATGGGAAAGACTGGAGATCTCTTCAAGAAAATTAGAGATACCAAGGGAACATTTCATGCAAAGATGGACACAATATAGCACAGAAATGGTGTGGACTTAACAGAAGCAGAAGAAATAAAGAAGAGGTGGCAAGAACATACAGAAGAAGTATACAAAAAAGATCGTCATGACCCAGACAACCACAATAGTGTGATCACTGGGCTATAGCCAGGCATCCTGGAGTCTGAAGTCAAGTGGGCCTTATGAATCATCACTATGGAAAAAGCTAGTGGAGGTGAAGGAATTCCAGCTGAGCTCTTTCAAGTCCTAAAAGATGATGCTGTTAAAGTGCTGCACTCAATACGCCAGTTAATCTGGAAAACTCAGCAGTGGCCACAAGACTGGAAAAGGGCAGTTTTCATTCCAATCCCAAAGAAAGGCAATTCCAAAGAATGCTCAAACTACTGGACAATTGTAGTCATCTCACATGCTAGCAAAGTAATGCTCAAAATTCTCCAAGCCAGGCTTCAACAGTATATGAACCAGTTCTTCTAGATGTTCAAGCTGGATTTAGAAAAGGCAGTGGAACTAGACATCAAATTGCAAACACCCATTGGATTATAGAAAAAGCAAGAGAATTCCAGAAAAAAAACATCTACTTCTGCTTTATTGACTATGCCAAAGCCTTTGACTGTGTGGATCACTACAAAGTGTAGAAAATTCTTCGAGAGATGGGAATACCAGACCACCTGACCTGCCTCTTGAGAAATCAGTATGCAGGTCAAGAGGCAATAGTTAGAACTGGACGTGGAACAACAGACTGGTTCCAAATAGGAAAAGGAGTATGTCAAGGCTGTATATTGTCACCCTGCTTATTTAACTTATATGCAGAGTACATCAAGCAAAATGCCAGCCTGGATGAAGCACAAGCTGGAATCAAAATTGCCAGGATAAATATCAATAACCTCAGAAATGCAGATGACACCACCCTTATGGCAGAAAGCAAAGAATTAAAGAGCCTCTTGATGAAAGTGAAAGAGGAGAGTGAAAAACTTGGTCTTAAAACTCAACATTCAAAAAATGAAGATCATGGCATCTGGTCCCATCAGTTCATGGCAAATAGATGGGAAACAATGGAAACAGTGAGAGACTATTTTGGGGGGCTCCAAAATCACTGCAGATGGTGACTGCAGCCATGAAATTAAAAGATGCTTGCTCCTTGGAAGAAAAGCTATGACCAACCTAGACAGCATATTAAAAAGCAGAGACATTACTTTGCCAACAAAGATTCATCTAGTCAAAGCTATAGTTTTTCCAGTATTCACATATGATGTGAGAGTTGGACCATAAAGCAAGCTGAGTGCCGAAGAATTTATGCTTTTGAATGTGGTGTTGGAGAAGACTCTTGAGAGTCCCTTGGACTGCAAGGAGATAATACCAGATAATCTTAAAAGAAATCAGTCCTGAATATTTATTGGAAGAACTGATGCTGAAGCTGAAGCTCCAATATTTTGGCTACTTGATGTGAAGAACTGACTCCTTAGCAAAGACCATGATGCTGGGAAAGATAGAAGGCAGATGGAGAAGGGTATGACAGGGGATGAAATGGTTGGATGGCATCACCGACTCAATGGACATGAGTTTGAGCAAGCTCTGGGAGTTGGTGATGGATAGGAAAGTCTGACGTGCTTCAGTCCATGGGATTGCAAACATTTGGACATGACTGAGCGACTGAGCTGAACTGAACTGACCCTTCTAAATCTGAGGTTCCAGTAATGATCTTTCAGTTTTTCCAACACCACAAATGCATTGAGAGGCATTCCTTAAGCTTTCTGCTTTCATCTAGTAAGAAAGCAGTAGTATTTACAGTGTACATGACAGGTCACCTTGGGCAGCATCTCTGAGTAAGCTATCCAGAGCAGGTCCCTTGGACTACAAGGAGATACTAGCCCATGCTGCCCAGATCTTTAGGTCATGAGATAAACTTTAGCCTTCTGTGGCTGCTTCTGTAACCACATCAATTTGAAACATGACAATTAGAGGACAGTAGTTAAGTTTTGCAAATTAGTACAAGTATGACAGTTCTGGAAAAATAGCTTGAAGCAACAAGTTTATGTTCTGAAATACTTTATATTCTGAAATACTGCAGCCTGAAGCAATCTTAATCTCTGTTTATGGTTTTAGTGACTGCAGCTTTATCATCTAAGTTATAAAATAATTTCAAATACCATAGTCTGTTGAACAAAAAAGTATATGCTTTGGTGCCTTCTGTGTTTTCATACTGAATCTGTAATGACTGAGAAGGATCATTGCTAGTTCATCTTGGCCTCTTAAGATCACAGTACCCAGGAAGGCTAGATGGAACATAGCTTAACTTTCATAATTATTATTATTCAGAGAACACTACGTAGGGGAGTAGAGGTAAGGACAAAAGATGACAGCATCACTGTGAATGACGGAATAAAGAGAAACTAGCAGGGCTTCTCTTCCTGTTTTGGTGCAGAGAACAGTTAGGAATCATTACAATTTGAGAGTTAATGGTAATTTGTGAAGATTGAATGAAAGAATGTGTATAACACAAGACTTAGCAAGTGCCTGCCACATAGGAAGCAGTCAGTAAATGATGGCTATTATTAGGATCGTGATTGTCATTTTCTAATCAGATGGTGTAGGATCACAGCCCCTTAGAATGACTTGGCTGCTTGAAAGGGTTACCTTCTTCAGAGAGTACAGAGTGACCTGATTAGGGCTCTAGCCTGAACATTTTTCTAAGAAGTGGAGGCTATTCTCCTATCAGGGTTCTCTAATCCTCATCTGCCTTGCCAGTCCAATCATTCCAGTTCTTAACCTTTGAAAACTCATCGACTAGTGGTGCAAACAACTATCTATCCTTATATTAATAACATACTAAATGGGTGCTGTCTCTCTAAGCCCAGTTACTTTCCTCCCTGTTTGCCTTTTCATGCTGTAACATTCACATTGTCAATATAATTAGAGAAAGGAGTGCTGTTATGGTTGAATTATATTCTCCCAAAAGATATCTTGAGGTCCTAACTCTGGCGCCAGTGAATATGACATTATTTGGGAATAGGATGTTTGCAGATATGGTTAGGTTAAAATGAGTGCCTACCGGACTAGGGTAGGACCTGATTCAATATGGCTGATGTCTTTACAAGAAGAGGAGGATCTGGACACAGACAGACACAGAACTGATGGCCGTGTAAAGACAGAGGCAGAGATTGGAGTTTTGCTCCCACAAGTCAGGGGATGCCTAGAACTTCTAGAAACTGGAAGGAAGGGAGGAAGGATTTTCCTATAGAGCCTTCAGAGGGTGCATGATCCTGCTGACACTTTGATTTTGGATTTCTAGCCTCAAGAATTGTGAGAGAATCAATTTTAAAGCTACCCAGTTTGCAATATTATTTATAAGAGCAGCTCCAGGAAACTAATACAGGTTAAGGAATACAAAATAAGCAGAGAAGAAAGAGGTAGAAATAGAATTTCATAGCTAATAAAAACAGGTGTATTAGGGCTGAAAGTATTTTCAAAATTATTACTACTTTTTAAGCTAAAAGTTCTGCTTGTGGATAATGAATACTTTAATTTCCAGGTGGGATAGTAAAACTACCATGATTCTCGGCATTTGAATTTTGAATTGTCCTGCATTAGAACAATTGTTCCAGTGATTCTAACAATAAGTCCTATGTGCTTCAGAGTGGAACTTCATTATTTCAAGAAATGGATGCCAATATTATTTAATATATGCTGCTTATACAGGCATGATGACAAAGCTAAAATTAGCCCAGTTAGAAATTTCTTGTACAAAAATTTGGTAGTGGGTGGTTAGTTCTAATCCTCTTTCACTTGGCAGTGGAAAGACAAAACTTCAACTGATTGGGTCCTGAGTAGGCAACATTTTCAAAGAAGGTACCTTTGATTCATGATCAGAACCAGCTGTCTCACTGCACATCAGAAGTAGGCCAGAGCTTCTTGCTAAGACTCAATTGTCTGATTCTCCCCCAAAATTTTGGTGATGGTTTATTGGCATGTGGAAAGGTATGAATGCCCACGAAGGGAGGGGTGGGAGCACTCTCATGAGAATGCTCATCCATTGTGGTTGGTTAGAGAAGAGACATCACCAGGACTGGAGAGCAATCTTGATTTTTACTACAGAGCATTGTCATACTTCAGTTCCAGATGGCTGAGGCCACATTTCTCATTGCTCCTAGCTGTTAATGGAGCTAAGCCACAGTGATGTTGTGTTTTGGTTGAAATCCAACCACTGATGTTTTGCTCTGTTTTGCAAATTCTAGTTAATGGCCTAGAGTCAGTCTTGGAAACAACCTGAGAAAATATGTAGTGCAGCGTCTTGATCTGACAGATGAGAAACCCGAGGCCAAGGAGATGGTTTGGCCAAGTCTATGCTGTCCCAGTGCTGTGTTTAGAAGCTGGGTCTCTTAGCATTTAGTGCAAGCTTGATCTATTATGCAGTGTCCCTTACTTTTTGATTGCAAAGTCTTCATATTCTGTCAGTTAACCGTATTATCATGTTGTATGGACACAAGTGTGAAAATATATCACTTTGGGGAAAATTTTACTATGACATATGCCTGGCATTATTAATTAAGTAATATTATTAATTATGATTGACCTTAAATGTATAAAAATTAATTCTAGTTGTATCACTTCCCTATTTGTGTGACCTAATTTTTCTTGTTGTTTAGTCATTAAGTTGTGTCCAACTCTTTTGCGACCTCGTGGACTGTAGCCTACCAGACTCCTCTTAGGAATTTCCCATTCAAGAATACTGGCATGGGTTGCCATTTTCTCCTCCAGGGGATCTTCCTGACCAAGGGATTGAACCTGAGGCTCCTGCATTGTCAGGCGGATTCTTTACCACTGAGCCACTGGTGAATCCTAGTATTTGGTATCCCATATGTGATCAAAATACATTAATTGAATCTGGATGTGGTGGTTAAATTTGTTATTTGTTTTACTTTCTTCTTACAAGTGGTAAATTTCATAGTATGTATTGAGCTGATGTGTAGACTTTTCTTGATGATGATAAACAAACAGTAAAATTTATTGAAGACTTGGTATGAGGTGGGTATCATGTAAACACTTAACATATGATGCCTCATTTAACACTCATCACACTCTGATGTATAGATGTGATAAAGACCCGTATTTTGAGAATGATGTAACTGAGGTTCAGAGAAGTTAAATAATTTGCCTAAAATCTAGGAGAATGTAAGTGATGAATCCAGAATTTGAACTATGCTATACTCCAAAATTCTTGATGGTACTTGTTCTACCATATTGCCTCTTGTGGATCAGAAAATTTATGAGTTATACACTAAAATTATTTTCTTTCTTTAAGGTTAGTGTCACAATAGCTTTAAGTTAAAATTTTCATTTCTGGAAAGTAACACTTAGGAATAAGTTGATATGGTTCTTGAAAGTGAAAGTGAAAGTCACTCAGTCATGTCCGACTTTTTGCAATCCCATGGACTGCCAGGCTCCTCTGTCCATGGAATTCTCCAGGCAAGAATACTGGAGTGGGTAATAGTATCATAATAGCTTTAAGTTAAAATTTTCGTTTCTGGAAAGTAACCCTTAGGAATAAGTTGATATGGTTCTTGAAAGTGAAAGTGAAAGTCACTCAGTCATGTCCGACTCTTTGCAATCCCATGGACTGCCAGGCTCCTCTGTCCATGGAATTCTCCAGGCAAGAATACTGGAGTGGGTAGCTGGGTAGCTGTTCCCCTCCTCTAGGGGTGTCTTCCCAACCCAGGGATTGGACCCAGGTCTCCTTCATTGCAGGTGGATTCTTTACTGTCTGAGCCACCAGGGAAGTCCAAGAATATTGGAGTGTGTAGCTATCCCTTCTCCAGGGGATCTTCCCTACCCAGGAATCAAACCAGAGTCTCCTGCATTGCAGGCAGTCTTCACCAGCTGAGCTACCAGGGAAACCCACTATTAAGTCATTTCAATTCATGATTTACTTTCTAACAAAGTCATTTTCAGAGGTTCTTCATCTAGTTACATACAAACATCCCCATATACACATATATACATAGCTAACTCAAACAAACTTTAAATTCTTTTTCTTTTTTAAATTCCTGTGAAGATAACATTATGGCATATACATTTTTCCTGCTAAATGTAAAGAAGTTAATTTGATAAAATTATATGTATTATTAAAATGAAGACATTCATTTGTGGGTCAATAATTATGTAATTTTAAAAAGTTTTATAATTAACACATATGTTTGAGAATATAGATCCCTAACAAAGGTTTTTTAAAATGATATTCTAAAAACGAGGATAAGTTTTACATTTTCATAGTCAGACATTAAGATTGTTCTGTGCATAAAACATTTTTATAGGCTTATTATCTTATTCAAATGTATATTTACCTATCATAAAACAAAATAACAGCTATATTAAAATGCCATAAATTATGTAATTTTTAAAAGTTTTATAATTAACACATATGTTTGATAATATAGATCCCTAACAAAGGTTTTTTAAAATGATATTCTAAAAACGAGGATAAGTTTTACATTTTCATAGTCAGACATTAAGATTGTTCTGTGCATAAAACATTTTTATAGGCTTATTATCTTATTCAAATGTATATTTACCTATCATAAAACAAAATAACAGCTATATTAAAATGTGCTTTTGTGGGCAAAGAAATGATAAAAAAGAGTTGTTGTGCCTTTCTATTTATCTTAATGATTGCTATTGTCAACATAATCTAATGATTAGAAACTGGTCTTTATGAAGGTCAGGAGAAACATTTTGTTTGAAAAGTACTTTTGAGAAGAACCTGAAAATAGACATGGTCTTCATGATTTAAAGCAGAAGAGGGCTTGGCAAACATTTTTTGGGAGGGTGTTCCACAGAAATTTTGGAGTGTCCTTTTGGAGAGTAAAACTTGCAAATTTTACTTTATGGTTTTTGTATGAAATCTGACTGCAAGAAAAACCACTTTAATCCCTGCATTTAAAATTTTTGGTTTCCTGTGAACAACCTTATCTTGTTTCATCAAAAACTTGCCAAACTTAGAGGAAATGTCTTCTTTCATGTAACTTCTTTTGCAGTTTTTGACACTAGAATTTTATCAGTTTGTTTCTTTTACATTGTTTTCTTTCAATCTATATTTTCATTGGTGGATCCCATCTAAGGAATAGTAGTTCTACCTTTTCTTGCTGCCTTGTGGCTAGAATTACTTGGATACACTTTTCAAAATCAGAACAACAGAAGTTCAGGAGAACTGATAATCCTGGAAGTGACTGAAGCGATACTTAAGTGCAAGCATTCTGTGTGCATGCTAGTCACGTCCGACTCAAAACTGTAGGGGTCGCCCAAACTCGACAGGATCCTCTGTCCATGGAATTTTCCATGCAAGGATACTGGAGCAGGCTGCCATTTCCTATGCCAGGGGATCTTCCTGGCCCAGGGATGTACTGTGTCTCCTGCATCTCCAGCACTGGCAGGTGGATTCTGTACCACTGCACCACCCATAGGTGTGCAGTGTAAGCATATCATGTGGTTAAGTTATTTATCATTTAGATGCCTTTAAAAGGCTATTTTCTGCTGACTGTTTTGATTCTCTTTTATTTTCTGTTTCCCCAAAGATAGCCCTTATGGCATATACTTTTTCCTACTAAATATCAAGAGCTTAATTTGATAAAAATATATATCATTAAAATAAAGTTATTTATTTGTGGATCAATAATTATATGATTTTTGAAGTATTATAGTTAACAAATATATTTGATAATATAGAAACCCATCAAAAGTTTTAAAATGATATTATACAAATGAAGATAAGTTTTACATTTTCAGAGTCATATATTAAGATCATTCTTTTAAAAAATTTATTATTATGATTTTAACAATGTTATATTAACTAACAGTTTCAGGTGTACAGTAAACTGATTCAGATACACGCACATACACATATATATATATTCCTTTTGAGATTTTTTTTCCTTTTAAGTTATTATAATACATCATATTGAGTTGAGTTGCCTATGTAGGCTTCCCTGATGGCTCAGATAGTAAAGAATCTTCCTGCAATGTGGGAGACCTTGGTTTGATCCCTGGGTTGGAAAGATTCCCTGGAGAAGGGAATGGCAACCCACTCCAGTATTCTTGCCTGGAGAATCCCATGGACAGAGGAGCCTGGTGGGCTACAGTCCATGGGGTTGTAAAGAGTCAGACATGATTGAGTGACTAACACTTTACATACAGTGGGCCCTTGCTGGTTATCTTTCGTTCTATTAATATGTGTTAGATGCTCAACATCGCTCATTATCAGAGAAATGCAAATCAAAACCACAATGAGGTACCATTTTACACCAGTCAGAATGGCTGCTATCCAAAAGCCTACAAGCAATAATTGCTGGAGAGGGTGTAGAGAAAAGGGAACCCTCTTACACTGTTGGTGGGAAAGCAAACTAGTACAGCCACTATGGAGAACAGTGTGGAGATTCCTTTAAAAACTGGAAATAAAACTGCCATATGACCCAGCAATCTCACTGCTGGGCATACACACCGAGGAAACCAGAATTGAAAGAGACACGTGTACCCCAATGTTCATCGCAGCACTGTTTATAATAGTCAGGACATGGAAGCAACCTAGATGTCCATCAGCAGATGAATGGATAAGAAAGCTGTAGTACATATACACAATGGAGTATTACTCAGCCATTAAAATGAATACATTTGAATCCGTTCTAATGAGGTGGATGAAACTGGAGCCGAATATACAGAGTGAAGTAAGCCAGAAAGAAAAACACCAATACAGTATACTAACACGTATACATGGAATTTAGAAAGATGATAACCCTGTATGTGAGACAGCAAAAGAGACACGGATGTATAGAACAGTCTTTTGGACTCTGTGGGAGGGGGAAAGGGTGGGATGATTTGGGGGAATGGCATGGAAACATGTATAATATCATATAAGAAACGAATCACCAGTCCAGGTTTGATACAGGATCCTTGGGGCTGGTGCACTGGGA
>SJYX01007959.1:177001-219133 GCA_006410675.1 Oreotragus oreotragus | reverse complement strand
CCCGTGGCAGATTCATGTTGATGTGTAGCAGCACCAATACAATATTGTAAAGTAATTAGCCTCCAATTAAAATTAAAAAAAAAAAAACAAAAACTTCCCACAAGCCTGAATAAACCTTGGACAAGGATATATGTGGCAAGAGAAATTGGCTGATTATAGTGAGCTTGAATTTTACATCAGTACAAAAAGCTTATGGCAAAAACAACCAAAATAATATCGGATAGTGATGAGTTAGGCACATGAAACCAGAGGATTTGATGGTAAGTGACTGGCATTGCATTGGATATGCTTTTTATTTGATGGTCAAGGAAATAGGATTGCCATATAAAATACAGTAATCCCAGTTAAACTTGAACTCAGATAAACAACAAATTTTTAGAAATAATGAGTGTGTCCCAAATATTGCACATATATACATACTTATACTTAGTATTGATTATTGTTTATCTGAAATCCAAATTTACTTGGAAGACCTGTATTTTTGCTAAATCTGACAACTCTTCAAGGAAGGCCTCTCTGAGGAGGTGATGTTTGAACTGAGATCTGGATGATAAGGAGCCAACTATCAAGGGATGAGCAAGGAAAGCATTGCAAGCAGACAGAACTGAGGTTAAGAGTCAGGAGGCAGAAAGAGCTTGATGGGTTCAAGAAAAACACAATTTACTGTAGCTGGGTAACTGACAAAGATGACCGTGGCATGAGATGAGGAGGGAAAGTAGGTGAGAGCAGACCAAACGCTTGTTAGGCTGCACCCTGCCGACCTACAAGGCTTGCCCAGCTTCAGGACAGAAGAAAGAGTCCAGGGTCAACAACAGAGACATCAGTGGCTTAATGGATGAGGGCAAATTGCTGAAGCAAGGTCCTGGAGTGACACCCCATGTGTGTGGCAGAAGACAGGCAGGATGCGATGGCAGTCTTAGCTGTGGGAGTAGAAGGCTGGGGTGAGGGGAAGGGGAGATCACCAGTAATAGGGGAACTGATGTCAGGTGGGCTCCTTAGTTACCAGGGAAAACAGTAGAGAGGCATGTCCCTCACCACCCCTTTGGTAAGAACAGTCACAGTCTGGGGCCTGGGGCAAGAACGTAGCAAGGTCAGCCATGTGCTTAGGGTGTAGTTAACAGGTACTAGTTGGGTAGGGGATGTACACGGAGCAAGAGAACAGCCGTCTCCAGTGGACAGACCATTTAGAATGGGGAAAATTTAGATTTTATTCTAAGTGCTGTGGGGCTTACCAGTGGCTCAGACGGTAAAGAATCTGAGGTTCAGTTCCTGGGTAGGGAAGATCCCCTGGAGAAGGGAATGGCTACCCACCCCAGTATTCTTGCCTGAAGAATCCCACAGAGGAGCTGGGTGGCTATACTCCATGGGGTCTCAAAGAGTTGGCCATGACTGAGCGAGTACGCACACACCCACGCTAACTGCCATAATTAGCCACTTGAGTATTTTCAGCCAGGGTATTGTGTGTGTGTTGTGTATGTGTAGGGAGGATTGTGTATGTGTAGGGAGGATGGGGATGATGTGTGTGGCATAATACTGACTTATGGCCCCAAAATGTACCCTAGAGAATGGATTGTAGAGCATCAAGTGTGGAAGCAGGGAGGCTGGTGAGAATGTTGTCACAGTGGTCCAGGCTGGAAGGCATGGAGAGAAATGAAATAATTCTGTGTCTGTTGTAGGTAGAGCCATCAGGGCTTGCTAATGGACTTGCTGTTGAGCAGTAATGAAAAGAGAGAACTCCATCTCCACTTAGCATGAAAGCCCATGGTTCAGTGTCTGACATTTGTAAGTACTCAATAAATATTGGTTTTACTAGGCTTATTGTATATAAGGAATTAAATTTATTTATAGTAAAATCAATAATGAAAATGCCATGGGCTTATTAAGATCTTTGGGCAGTTTTAAGTTAAGAGAAATTCTTCAGTAATGTCTTTCTCTAGTCTCAAATTTCTAAGGCTTTAGGTCAGATTCATAAAGTAATACATTTCAAGATACTAGAGCTGATCATCTTTCTGAGCAGTGATTCTCAATCATGGAGCAATAACATCAGGCTCCGTGGGGAGATACATGTGTGTCTTTAAAAAGTATGTTCAGTATGTAGAAGTACTTAGGTTTACATCTGAAAATGAAAAGAGACCTGTCACTTTAATAATACAAATTATGAAAGAGTAAAATTCGATCGACTCTTAGTTCGTTGGGTCCTAGAGAAGTCATAATGACCCTCAGGTGGGGTATTCTCTACCAAGAAGGGCAATATTACAACTTATGGAGACAAAAACGTTCAATCCGCTGTGCTGCAAGGGGAGCTCAAGGCATTCCTACTTTACTCTCCAAGACTCAGCAGCTGTGGCCTGGCCAAGGACAAAATGGAGCTGTCAAGGACACATCATGAATTTTTAAATTCATACAATACAGTCAGAGTTCACTTTTTTCACGGTTCATTCTGTTGCATTTCCTCTCTCCCATGCCCTTGTTGTCTCGAGGGCCTTCCGGTTCCTCTTGCTTGTGATGATCAGAGTGAAGTGTTAGGAATAAGGGTGCTCTCTCTTTTTCTTTCTCTTCTTAATATTAGAGCAAAAAGATTCTAATAACCAAGAACTGTGAGATATGGTGAGGGTACAGGGGTCATGAGCCAGGTTGCTAAAAGTCTTTTCAGTTCAGTTCAGTCGCTCAGTCGTGTCTGTCTCTTTGCGACCCCATGAATCGCAGCACGCCAGGCCTCCCTGTCCATCACCATCTCCCAGAGTTCACTCAGACTCACGTCCATCGAGTCCGTGATGCCATCCAGCCATCTCATCCTCGGTCGTCCCCTTCTCCTCCTGCCCCCAATCCCTCCCAGCATCAGAGTCTTTTCCAATGAGTCAACTCTTCACATGAGGTGGCCAAAGTACTGGAGTTTCAGCTTCAGCATCATTCCTTCCAAAGAAATCCCAGGGTTGATCTCCTTCAGAATGGACTGGATGGATCTCCTTGCAGTCCAAGGGACTCTCAAGAGTCTTCTCCAACACCACAGTTCAAAAGCATCAATTCTTCGGTGCTCAGCCTTCTTCACAGTCCAACTCTCATATCCATACATGACCATAGGAAAAACCATAGCCTTGACTAGATGGACCTTAGTCAGCAAAGTAATGTCTCTGCTTTTGAATATATTTTCTAGGTTTGTCATAACTTTTCTTCCAAGGAGTAAGCATCTTTTAATTTCATGGCTGCAATCACCATCGGCAATGATTTTGGAGCCCCCCAAAATAAAGTCNAGCATCATTCCTTCCAAAGAAATCCCAGGGTTGATCTCCTTCAGAATGGACTGGATGGATCTCCTTGCAGTCCAAGGGACTCTCAAGAGTCTTCTCCAACACCACAGTTCAAAAGCATCAATTCTTCGGTGCTCAGCCTTCTTCACAGTCCAACTCTCATATCCATACATGACCATAGGAAAAACCATAGCCTTGACTAGATGGACCTTAGTCAGCAAAGTAATGTCTCTGCTTTTGAATATATTTTCTAGGTTTGTCATAACTTTTCTTCCAAGGAGTAAGCATCTTTTAATTTCATGGCTGCAATCACCATCGGCAATGATTTTGGAGCCCCCCAATCTAAAGTCTGACACTGTTTTAGTCTAGATTTTATGCTAAATGGACCAGAGAGATTCTTAAACCCTACAAGGTACAGCTTAGCTCAATGAAGAAAAGGAGCAGAGAGTAATTTGGAACTGAAATCTTAGCTAAAATAGAGAATCCATTTACACAGAAAGCCCTTAAGTAGCTTGTAAAGTAGACTGTAGGATTTAGAGTCTGTCCCGATTCTGAGTTCCAGCTTAGTCACATTTAACTGGGGCATTGAATAAATTATCCAGTTCTCTGAGCCTTAGTTTGATCATTTATAAAATGATAATAAAAATGAGCACCCTCTGGATTGCTGGGAGAATTCAATAGAAAATGAGTGGGGTGGCTCTTAGCACAGCTCTGCCTGTTCCATAATCTACACTCCATAAATTGTTGCTATTATAATAATTTATCTGAGTTCCTGAATTTCTTTCTTAGTGTCATAAGAAAATGAGACTTTCAGAAGTTGGTTGGAAGAAGAGATTTCATAAATCAGTTTAGAGGTAGCATATCTTGCAGAAAATACATAGAAAAAAGAAATAGGAGACCTCAGACCAAAGGTGTACTATAGGAAGGCTTTTTTGGAGTGACTCTCCTGGGTCACATTTTATGGTTGATGGAGGGAGTGTTAGAAGCACAACTTTAAGGTAGAATCAAGAATTTCAACAACATACCTGTTTTTTTGTAAACCATCTCATGATCTTAAGAATAAGCATAAAATGACCTTAGGAGACAGTTCTATTATAGGAAGAAATAAAGAAATATATCCGAATGTCAAGACACTTGATACTGCTTGTAGCTTAAGATCCTGGAGCATGCTAGAAGACATCACTGCAATGTTTCAGTTCAGTTCCATTGCTCAGTTGTGTCTAGCTCTTTGCAACCTCATGGACTGCAGCATGCCAAGCTTCCCTGTCCATCATCAACTTCTGGAGCTTGCTCAACCTCATGTCCATTGAGTCGGTGTTGCCATCCACCATCTCATCCTCAATTTTCCCCTTCTCCTCCTGCCCTCAATCTTTCCCAGCATCAGGGTCTTTTCAAATGAGTCAGCTCTTCGCATCAGGTGGCCGAAGTACTGGAGTTTCAGCTTCAGCATCGGTCCTTCCAATGAATATTCAGGACTGATTTCCTTTAGGATTGATTGGTTTGATCTCCTTGAAGTCCAAGAGACTCTCAAGAGTCTTCTCCAACACCACAGTTCAAAAGCTGCAATGTTTAGTACGGTTTTATTCAGTACAATTTTCAGTGGTGGCCAGTTGGGTACTGTAGCAGAAAGTGCCAGATGCTTACCAAAAGTCGTTCCACTTCGCAGATCAACACAGCTACCTGTGCTTTCCAGCCTGTGCTTAGGCCGGGCCATGTGACCATGTTGACTCCAGTGTAATATGAGTAGAAGTCGAGTGTGACACTTCGAAGCTTGCCCATAAAATGTTTCCTAAGTGGTTCTCCATGATTTTATTTCCCCTGGGATCCCATGGGATGGTGACATCCAGAAGTAATTATAGAAGGTTTATGAAGGCAGCAGTGCTTCTGAAAAGCTGAGGTCCCTGAATGACTGGATGGAAAACCCCTAACATGTTGCTTATCGTTCCAACCTGTCATCCTGAACTTGATAAATAAGAAACAATGACAAAAAAGTCCACTGTGGTTGAATTATTGTATTCTGGGTTTATTTGTTTTTACTTTCACCTACTGTAAACTTTTGGTCAAAATGATGTGTTAAATTCATTCTTTGGAATTCATTATCTGTTTCAAATGTATAACAAAGATAGGGAAACTTTATTTAAAATATAAAAAATACAGAACTTGAAGCAAAATAAGCAAAAAGGAAAAAGAAGAACAGGTGAATATAGAGATGAACCAACAGGAAATATTGGGAATAAAAAAATGTGATTGTTGAAATGAAAATCCAACAGAGAAGATGACGTCTACATTGGTCTTAACTGACAAGCGAATAAATGGTTTGGAGTATAACACTAAGGAATTAAACCAGAACTTAGCAAAAAGAAATGATGAGTTATAAAGATATAAAAAGCATTTTAAGAGAAATGAAAGTTAGGTTGAGTGACTTCAATATACATCTAACAGGAGTTTCAGAAGAAGATGGTTAGGTGAATGATAAAGAAGCATTGGTTAGATAAATCGTGGCTGAGAATTTTTAAGATGTGATGAAATATATACATCTTTACACTGAAAGTGCAATCTGAGTACTGAATAGGGTAATAGTAGCAAGTAATCTGTGGGCTTCCCAAGTGGCACAACGGTAAAGAATCACCTGCCAGTGCAGGAGATGCGGGTTTGATCCCTGGGTCAGAAAGATCCCATAGAGTAAGAAATGGCAAACCACTCCAATATTCTTTCTTGGAAAATCCCATGAACAGAGGAGCCTGAAGGACTACAGTCCATGGGGTCACAATGAGTTGGTATGGTTGAGAGACGGAACATACACACACGCAGCAATTAATCCGCACCTGGAGACAGTGAGATGAAACCACAAAACACTGAATACGTGGGGAAAACCTTAAGATCTATCAAAGAGAAAAGAGAGTATTATAAAGGAGCAATTGCATTACTAGCAGATTTCTTATCAGCAACAACAGATTGCCAGATGACGATTAACTAATATCTCTAAAGAACTGAGAAAAAAATTACTGTCAACTTTTATTTCATATTGGCTTAGCTGTCACTCAGGATAGACTCTAAGGGAAGAAACTATTTACACCTTAATGGTAGGAAAAATAAACCCACAGAAAACATGTAGGATGTAAGAATCGATAGTGAAGCAAAATTTCCTAAAAATACGTGAATAAATGCAATTAATTCATGACTGTGAAAAAAACACAAGAAGAAGAATGTGAAAAGAAGCTCTAAGTAATAATAAGATGATGCAGAGAAGTCCAGTGGGTAGTCATATCATGTTAACCTCTTGTTTAAGTGCCAGTCAGAGGTACTAAATAAGTCTGATTTTAAATGACCATTTATAGTGAAGTAATGATTTAAGGGAAAATTTTATGCAAGGATGGACATGATAAAGGACAGAAACGGTAAAGACTTAACAGAAGCAAGAGAGGTTAAGAAGAAGGGGCTATACAGAACTTTACAAAAAAGGTCTTAATGACCCAGATAACCATGATGATGTGGTCACTTACCTAGAGCCAGACCTCCTGGAGTGCGAAGTCAAGTGGGCCTTAGGAAGCGTTACTCCAAACAAAGCTAGTGGAGGTGACGCAATTCCAACTGAGCTATAGCCTAGTAGGTTACAGTCCATGGGGTCGCAAAGAGTCGGACAGGACTGAGCGACTTCACCTATTTCAAATTCTAAAAGATGATGTTGTTAAAGTGCTGCATTCAGTATGTCAGCAAAATTTTGGAAAACTCAACAGTGACCACAGGACTGGAAAAGGTCAGTTTAATTCCAATCCCAAAAAAGGACAATGCCAAAGAATGTTCAGACTATCACACAATTGCACTCATTTCACATGCTAGTAAAATAAAATCCTTCAAGCTAGGCTTCAGCAGTACATGAACCAAGAACTTGCAGATGTACAAGATGGGCTTAATAAAGGTAGAGGAACTGAGATCAAATTGCCAACTTTCATTGGCTCATAGAGAAAACAAGGAAATTCCAGAAAAACATCTGCTTCTGCTTCATTGACTTCTCGAAAGCCTTTGACTGTGTGAATCATAACAAACTGTGGAGAATTCTTAAACAGATGGAAATACCAGACCACCTTACCTGCCTCCTGAGTAACCTGCCTCATGTTGCAAGAAGCAACAGTTAGAACCTTAAATGGAACAAAGGACTGGTTCAAAATTGGGAAAGGAGTATGACAAGGATGTATATTTATTGTCACCCTGCTTATTTAACTTATATGCAGAATACATCATAAGAAANATACCAGACCACCTTACCTGCCTCCTGAGTAACCTGCCTCATGTTGCAAGAAGCAACAGTTAGAACCTTAAATGGAACAAAGGACTGGTTCAAAATTGGGAAAGGAGTATGACAAGGATGTATATTTATTGTCATCCTGCTTATTTAACTTATATGCAGAATACATCATAAGAAATGCCAGGCTAGATGAAGCACAAGCTGGAATAAAAATTTTCAGGATAAATATCAACAACCTCAGATATGCAGATGAGACTACTTTAATAGCAGAAAGTAAAGAGGAACTAAAGAGCCTCTTGATCAGAGTGAAAGCAGAGAGTGAAAAAACTGGCCTAAACTCAACATTCAGAAAACTATGATCATGACATCCGGTTTGATCACTTCATGGCAAATAGAAGGGGAAAAAGTTGAAGCAGTGACATTTATTTTCTTGGGCTCCAAAATCACTGTAGACAGTGATTGCAGCCATGAAATTAAAAGAAACATGCTCCTTGGAAGAAAAGCTATGACAAACAAGGACAGTGTATTAAAAAGCAGGGACATTGCTTTGTCAACAAAGGTTCATCTAGTTAAAGTGAGATTTGGACCATAAAGAAACCTAAGTGCCAAATAATTGATGCTTTCTAATTGTAGTGCTGGGGAAGACTCTTGAGAGTCCCTTGGACTGAAAGGAGATCAAATCAGTCAATCCTAAAGGACGTCAATCCTGAATACTCATTGGAATGACTGGTGCTGAAGCTCCAATACTTCGTCCACCTGATGTGAAGAGCAGACTCATCGGAAAGGACCCTAACTCTGGGAATGATTGAAGGCAAAAGAGCAGAGGGTGGTAGAGTATGAGATGTTTAGATAGCATTACTGAATCAATGAACATGAATTGAGCAAATTCAGGGAGATAGTGAGGGAAGCCTGGCATGCTGCACTCCATGAGATTGTAATGAGTTGAACACAACTTAGTGACTGACTAACAACAACTTTAGCAGTGGAAACTCAATGGTGCAACACAATTTATTTCTTGATAACCTATATTCCAGTTAGGGGCAGATATGGTTCATGGTGATGTCTCTGTTCCACATTGTCATTCAGCAAACCAGATTCATAAATTCTTTATCTTCAACACAGGCTTTCAAAAAGTTCCTTAGGGCATTGACACATAGCTTGGTGAGGGGTGGAGGTGGGGTGAAATGGAGGTTCTAATGGACCAAACTTAGGAGTTGCATGCCTCACATCTATATACGTTCTATCTGCTTAGCTAGAGCTCAGTCCTATATCCCTGTCTTCTCAACTTCAGAGGAGGCTGGCACAGACAGTTTAGCTGTGTGTCCAGGAGAGGAGTAAAATAAGTTTTATGACTGTCAGCCAATCTCTGTCACTGTATTTATTTCAACAATTAAAAGTAACACCTAGAGGAACTTCCAAACTTGCAGAAGAAAAAAAAGGATCATAGAAATGTTTATTCACTCAATAGAAGGACAGGAAAGGGGGCAAAAAAGCATCAAGGAAAGAGGATGGCAAACAGAAAATACAAAATAAAACAGGAGAAATCACTCCAAAGATATCAGTAATCACAAGAAATATAAATACAGTAACAAGCCAATTAAAACAATCCAGCACTGCCCGATTCTTACAAGGCAAATTCCTAAAACAAACCCACACGTGAAGTTTGAAAATTAGAGGCATGCATGGAAAAGATGTCTCAGTCAATGATAACAGAAGGAAAGTTCAAGAAGCAGTATTAATATTACACAAAACAGAATTTGAGACAAGTTTTATAGAAATAGAGAAAAATTTGTTGAACTAAGTATTTTCATTTTTTTCCTTGATAAAAATTATCTCTGAAAATTCAGACTTCTAAGAAGGGGAATTGCCTTTTTAGAAACAAAATTTTCTTAATTGAAAACTGTTCCGAAATTTTAGTGTTCTCACACATTTTGGCAATAATCTCTATTACCTATAAAAGGTGAGGGCTGCCAGGTGGCGCTAGTGGTAAAGAACCTGCCTGCCAATGCAGGAGACATGAGACTTGGGTTTGACCCCTGGGTTGGGAAGATCCCCTGGAGGAGGGCATGGCAGCCTCCTCCAGTATCCTTGCCTGGAGAATCCCATGGACAGAGGGGCCTGGCGGGCTACCAGCACATAGGGTGGCGCAGAGTCGGACAGAACTGAAGCAAATTAGCACACATGCACCATGTGCATGGCAGAAGCCAACACTACATTGTAAAGCAATTATCCTTCAATTAAAAAAAAAAAAGAAAAGCTCCTTTCCTATTTCTCCACTAGAAGAAATGGCTGCTCATCTGTGGGCCAGTTTAAGCTACATTTAACTATGCATGTTAGTTGTTTTACTAAGTAGATCATTTACAAATGCATATTGAGCACTTACTTTAATATATGCTGTTAAGAGCTGGACTTACAAAGACAGTGAGGCCTGACTCTCTCCAGGCGCAAGTGGACCAGTGAGGGAGATCAGCACGTGACCGAGCAGCGTGGGAAATGCAGTGCTTGCACTAACTCATGATGTGGGTGAAGCGCAATGGTGGTGTCTACATGCAGAAACCAAACAGGCTGCTGCTGCTAAGTCACTTCAGTCGTGTCCGACTCTGTGCAACCCCATAGACAGCTCCCAGGCTGTTGAGTGGATTTACCAGATTAGCTTGACTCCTATTGTCTTGTTGCTGCTTTTCAAACTGACTAATAAAGAAAACAAAGCAGGCCATGCACGAATGTATAGAAAGTTGCTCCTAGAAAATTCTTTTGACTAGCTCTTGAGAATCAAGGTCAGTTTAAATGTCCTCTGTCAGTTAAGACTTTTCTGAAGAATACAGCTACAAACAGCAAACAGGCATCTTGGGAACAAACTGACTCGTAGATGTGAGCTTTGCTTTACTTGTTATCTTAGTCATTGTTCCTCATGCTTTGAGGTCTCAGACGGCCATGTGAGTCAATGAACCACATGTAACCAAGGACAGAAGGTTCTGGTTGAAGGCTTTTTTTTTTTTCTTTCACAATATCAAAACAAAAGATTGAAGGACGGGACCTTAAAGATGAGAGAGACAGAGAAAATATTTCTTCACCTCATCTGGATACTAAAATGTCCTTTCTCTTGCAAGCTTTATCTACTTTCAGAGATGCTTTGTTGACTTGAAATGTACTTATTCTGCTGGCAGACCATCTAGTTATTTAATGCTCTGTAATTAACCACACCAAAGCCTGGTGGCTTAAAACAACACTGTTCACTTTGCTTACAAATCTGCCATTGGGGCAGGCCCTGGCAGAGATGACTGTTCTCTTTTCCACATGATGTCAGCTGGGGCAGTTTGCGGCTGGTGGATCCGCTTCCAAGATGGATCGTTCTGTGGCAAACAAGCTGGTGCTGATTGTTAGCTTGTAACTCAGCTGGGGAATAAGGCTGGGGGTCTTGTTTCCTTTCTGTTTGGGCCTCTCCCTTCGGATGCTTGGGTTTTCTCAAAACACGGTATCGGGGTTCCAAGAGCGAATATTCCAAGAAGCAGGAAATAGAACTGTTAGTCTATTAAGGTCTGGGCCCAGAAACTGTCACAGCTTTATTTCCATAATCTATGGATCAAAGTAGATACAGAGCCCACCCACCTTTGAGAGAGAGGAATATAGACCCCACCGCTCTATTGGAAGAGTGTCAAAGTATTTGTGGATGCCTTTAATAGACCACGAACGCCAGGCCCTGTCTAGTTTCTGTCACTGTTAATCGTGATACAAGTCTTGGGGCCATACACATTGGAAGGGCAGAGACATACAAAGGAATACAGCGAGCTTTTGTAGCCATAAACAATTCTTGCTGCAGTTTGATTAACAATGCTGTCCCCTAAGGAATGGTTTTGTTGTTGTATGGATGTCGGGGCAGGGGTAAGGGGTTTCAAAGATTTCTCTCAGGTCAGTTTCAGTGAATGCATCATCTAGAAGTTATTGCATTTGACCTGTCTTTCTTTCTGCACTCATATCTGCTAATTTCAGATTCTAATTTTGTTTCCTCCTATTCGTTGCCCTGTGCTCATTTCTCAGACTCGGATGATTTTTGTTTTGCTTTGCCTTCCCCTTCTGTTTATTTAGTCTGCACAACCAACTCTCCCTGCCGCCCTTTTCTTAAAAGTCTTCTCTTACGTCTATTGCTCTGTAATTTGAAAAAATTACAGATGAGGTGAAAATATTTGGCCTCCTAATTTGACTCTCAAAGAACATATTGAGAAGACAAATGATTGATTTAAAATGTTATATCATAGGAAAAACTAAAGTGAATGGGAATATCTTAGCATCTTGAGCCAAAAGACATTTTTTATTTGAATCATTTATTTGTTCAGGCTGCCAGATACTACTGTATACCTAAACATACTTTCAACTGTTTATTTGTAACTTGAAGATCCATGTCAATTATAAGTTTATCAAGACCATAAGGAGTATTTATTTATCATTTATTGACGTATAAGTTGATTCACAGTATCATGTATAGTTTCATGTATATAGCATAGTGATTCAGTTATATATTATATATATGAATATATATAAGATCCCCATAGTGATTCAGTTATATATTATATATATGAAAAAATACATATATATTTTTTCATATTCTTTTCCATTATAGGTTTTTTACCAGATATTAAATATAGTTTTATTTGCTATACAGTGGTGATAATGGTGGTTTAGTCAACAGTAAATCCTTATCTATTTTATATACAGTAGTGTGTATCTATTCGGGGAAGGCAATGGCACCCCACCCCAGTACTCTTGCCTAGAAAATCCAATGGATGGAGGAGCCTGGTGGGCTGCAGTCCATGGGGTCACTAAGGGTCGGACACGATTGAGGGATTTCACTTTCACTTTTCACTTTCATGCGTTGGAGAAGGAAATGGCAACCCACTCCAGTGTTCTTGCCTGGAGAATCCCAGGGACGGGGAAGCCCGGTGGGCTGCCATCTATGGGGTCGCACAGAGTCGGACACGACTGAAGCGACTTAGCAGCAGCAGCAATGTGTATCAATTAATCCCACACTCCTAATTTCTCTCTCCTTCTCTCCCCTTTTGCTTTGGTAACCATAAGCTTGTTTCTGTCTATGTGTCTTTTCTGTTTTGTAAATAAATTCATTTGTATTGTTTTTTAGATTCCACATGTAAGTGGTATTCGTCTTTCTTTGTCTTACTTCACTTAATATAATAATCTCTAAGACTATAAGGAGTTTTGTTCAATTGTATCAGAGCCCTTGCCTACAAGGGGATCTTAAATTAGTCTAAATGTAAAATTAAGCTGATCTTAGTCTAAAAAATTTTTAAGTCTTAAAAATGCTGAATAATTATCTTAAAGCTTTTCATTGATGACACATTCGTTTTTGGATACTTTGGTCTTAATTTGCCAAAATGACTTCATAATTCATTTCCAAAGGAAAAAAAAAAGTAATTTTCTTCATGTCATTGTCCTCATTTTTTTCTTAAATAACAAATATCACAAAAGCAAAAAGGTAAAAATATAATAAGGTTATTTTACATTATTATTTGCTGAAGGTCAGGTTCTAGAAGTAACTGTTCCTATCTTCTTGCTACTTATGTTCAAAGTAGAAATCCTTAGATTGGAATTTTGTAATAGAGATAAGATTCTTATTAGCTAAAAACACACTTGTATTATTTTTCTGTGGACCACTTACACTCTGGCAGCACATGAGACTACATTTAATTGGCTGTATAGGGGAACAAGTATCCGTGGTTAAATCTGTTCCACAGGGAAAGACTGGAGTTGGGCCTGGGTGCTAATTAGATCTAGCACTGAGCACTCGCTTTGTGACTCCATGTTAAAGTTTAACATTCACTTTAGCTAAATAAAGCTGTTATGTTAAAATATAGGAAAAATATTACCTTAAACCATGTATCTTTTAAAATATAATGAACAGGGTGAGATTTTTGCAAATATGTAGAAGTTGTGATCGGTGAGAAGATCATTCATTCACTTAGCACACATTTATTAAATACTTATTTGAGGTAGTTTTGGAGCTTTTAATGGAAACCAATAGATAGTATTCCCTCTCTTGATGAGATTTTAACAGATTAATAGACTTTAGCTAAATAAAGCTGTTATGTTAAAATATAGGAAAAATATTACCTTAAACCATGTATCTTTTAAAATATAATGAACAGGGTGAGAGTTTTGCAAATATGTAGAAGTTGTGATCGGTGAGAAGATCATTCATTCACTTAGCACACATTTATTAAATACTTATTTGAGGTAGTTTTGGAGCTTTTAATGGAAACCAATAGATAGTATTCCCTCTCTTGATGAGATTTTAACAGATTAATAGTCAAGTATTTACTGACTGCCTAAAACGGCTTCCCAGGTGGCGCTGGTGGTAAAGAACCAGGCTGCCAATGCAGGAAACCTGAGACATGGGTTCAGTCCCTGGATCAAGAAGATCCCCTGGAAGAGGGCATGGCAACCCTCTAGAGTATTCTTGCCTGGAAAATCCCATGGACAGAGGAGCCTGGAGGGCTATGGTCCATAGGGTCACAAAGAGTCAGACCTGACTTAGCACACACATTGTTCTAAAAGCTGGGATACAGTCATTAAAATTGACATATTCCTGGACATACAGTTGGTTACATTCTAATAAAACAGATTGAATACTAAGGAAGATCTTTATTAATAATAAAGTTAGAAAAACTTGGTTCGTGTGAGACTGAAATTGTCCATTAAATCCTGAGATTCATCAGACTTTCCAACACACCCAGTCTCAGACAGTGCCAGACCAAGATAGGCCTCCTCACGTGGACGCAGACCTGTGCCTGAAGCCAGCTCCTACAAGAAATGGGGAGAACGCCCAGTTATTGCCAAACCCATCATTCCAATAAGCAATTCTCTCTCCCTTGGGATGAGGTGAGTCAAGGCGAGAAGTGAGGTACATTTTAGGGAGTCTTATAGGTGTAGGGCACCCACATGCGTGCCTGCCTGCTTAGTCGCTCAGTGATATCTGACTCTTTGTGACACTTTGGACTGTAGCCCCCCAGGCTCCTCCGTCCATGGGATTCTCCAGGCAAGAATATTAGAATGAGTTTGCCATCCCTTTCTCCAGGGGTTCTTCCCAACCCAAGAAGTGAACACTTTCTCTCTTGTATCTCCTGCATTGCAAGTGTATTTTTACCCACTGAGCCACTGCGGAAACCCATTCCCCCTAATTCTATTTGTTGGGGGTCTGTGGTCTTAATTGCTCATGATAGACTCTGAGAGCCCCAAGGCCAGGGAAAAGCACAGGGCGGCAAGCTTCCACTGCAGTGAATCACACAGGTAATAGCAGTCTTCAACAAAACATCTCATTTTTCTGATCAGATCAAATCTACAATGTTTACTAAGTAGCTATGACATGTGGGTTTTGTGCTGGGTGACAGTACACACTGCAGCCCTCAAGGAGCTTTCTCCAGGGCAAAGGCAGACAGACATTTACCAATAATAAGGCTACAGCAGAATTTGGAAACATGCTTCTGGGAAGTATTTTAACAATAGGAATTGTGAGAAAAAAAAAAACCACAACAATAACAATAGGAATTGTGAAGCCTAGGAATGCATTCACCCTAGGCCTTGAAGTTCCAGAGAAAATGTTTTCTTTTCCATGGAGGCTCCTTTGATTCCCATGGCAGAAATCAAAACCCCTTCCCTCTAAATTCCCACTGTGTTCTCGTTAACATCTCTTGTTGCATTTATTCTTCTTATACCTTATCTGCTAGTTAATTATCACGAACCTGTTATTTCTCGTTTACATCATAAGCTCATTATAGCCAGGTAGCGTGCTTCTAACACAGGTTATATTCAAGAAATGTCAAGTGAATAAACAGTATACCTATAGTGGAGACAATCTATTGAAATGGTTATGAATCTCTCTCTCTCTCTCTCTTTTTTTTTTCTGATGGAAAATTGAGGTGGTAACATCTTCACACCTCACCTTGTGTGTGAAGAAGTTATTCCAATGATTTGTCTGCCTAGTCCATGCATTTGAATGTTCACTTACCTACCCTGGTTGTTTGCTGGGGCTTCATTTTCTGAGTATCTATCATTTGTGGCTTTTCATATACGATAGGATAATTTCTGCTGGAATGATTATATAGAATTTGATCCAGAAGGAGACAAATAAGAGCTGTATATTTTTGCAGTTGCCTTCTACAATTTGGGACTAGGAAACTCCATTATGCTTTTCCAACTCTTGTTATTTGTGGCTCTTTCTGTGATTTTTATGGGCTATGCATGATTTGAATAGCACAAATATAATGAGAAACAGATCATAACAGTGCAACTAAACTTTTTAGAGAAAAATTATCTGTAGCTGTTTGTTCCAAATTCTAAAGTCTATTTCCATTAAGATAACTGTGAAAGATTTGCTGCAGTGTTTACTCAGTGTCTAAAATCACAAGCAAACAACGTATGAATGGCACTGTAGAATCCCAAAGGTTTCTAAGTTTTCAGGGACTTGAATGTGTGATTGAAGACTTGGCAAGTTCGATAACCAGTGCTGGCAAATGCAGAAATGCTGCAAACCCCATTTCACACTAGCTTTCTCACTGGTCTGGCCATCTTTGTAAAGTGTGGCTCTGATCTGAGCTGGCAAAACTTGTCTGGGTTTCATTTTACTTCTGAAATTCAGGGTTTCAATAGTGTGGTTTGGCTCCTGCTAAACTGCATTGAGAATTTTGGATGAAACTCCTTAGGTTTGAGGCTAAGTGAATCACATCTGATGAAAAGGCATATTGACAGTGCTTAGCTCGTTTCAAGTTCCGCAGCCCTGTGGCAACTGTAATCCCTGCTACACTCAGTATAGTCGTCTGTTCTCCCTTTCATTCACTACTTGAGTTCTGATTAGAGATTTTTAATTGATTATATATGTGCAGCCTCTTTTATAGATACCTAAGTGATGTCCTCTATGTCCTGTTGGCATGGAACTCAAATATCACTTTCCAATGTAAAGTGTACATTTCCAGGATAACTTGCAATCCTGGATAATTCTGTGGGACACCTAGGAAAACTCACTGGAGTGCAAATTATGAACTAAAGAGTAAATTTAGTAGACCTGTGGTTTGATTAAGTTAAGCTGCTTCAAACAATGAACCCTAAGAAATACATACACATCAGTGTTCCCAGGCTTCCAAGGAATCCCCAGGTCTCTCTTGCATGTATAATGTTAGTGTGAATCATGTGTGCCTGAGGTTTGCTGTGCTCTAGACAGCGCTTCTCCACTGGACCTCTAGGGGACATTTGTGATGGCTGGAGGTATTTTGGTGGGCGTGGGGATGGAGGTAATTTGGCATCTAGAGGGTAGAGGCTTGGAATGTTTTAAACACCCAACAGAACACAGAATAGTCTTCTTCTTAATCCCCCACGTTATCTGACCTGATTTGTCAGTACTAAACTGAGAATAACCTTGGTCTAGAGCTATTTACCAAGTAACTTGAGTTTTGTTAATGAGTTCTTAGAGGGAGAGAGCAAAAGAGAGAGAGACAGAGAGAGGAAAGAAGAATCGGAGGACATTTTAAGAAGTAGTAATTGCAGTTAAGTAATTGCAGATATTTCTCTGGGAGAGAATGAGCAAGGAAGTTACTTGGGTCTGACTGATGCCTGCACCTTAGTGAGGTTATAATGAGTTCAGGCTAGTCCTCATGTTTTAAGTTAAGAAAATTAAATTTGAGCAGTTCGTCAAGGGTGATCAGATATCTGCAAGAGCTTTCACTTTGCTGCAGTAATCAGTCATTTAAATTGGACAATTTTCAATGTAAAAATGCCTTTCCATGTTAAGTGCCATTTCAGTTGAAGAAGTCCTATGAAGGGAGAGAATTCTACCAAATGGGATAATTACCAAGTTGAGAATACATTTTTCAGATCTCAGCTCTCAGGCTACATAACTTGTTGCCTGATTTTCAGAAATATTTAACACAAATTTTGTGGCATTTACAGTGGATCAGACACTGCAGGGGTTCCATTAGATTTTAAATATGTATGTTTTAATGATAGGCACACAGTAAATCTCTGCCTTGATAGAGCACCGTGGCACTAAGGAGCAGGTGCTGAAGGAGGGGTACAACTGGGAGAGCTCCGTCCTGCTGGCTGCGTCAGGCTGAAGGGGTCCACTCCACAGTTCTTACCCTCCATCTCCTCTTATTCCCACCACTGTCCCTCCCCAAGTCTTGCCTCTTAGCAACTTTCATTTGCCACTACCGTTTTGGTTTACTTTTTGGTCCTCTACAGAAATGAAAGTGTTAGTCGCACAGTAGTGTCTGACTCTTTCTAATCCCATAGACTGTAGCCCTCCAGATTCCTCTGTCCATGGAATTCTCCAGGCAAGAATATTGGAGTGGGTTGCCATTTCCTTCTCCAGGGAATCTTCCCGATCCAGGGATTGAACCCAAGTCTCCTGCATTGCAGATTCTTCACGGTACTTAATATAAATTAATCGTCTTCTTCCTCTGGCTGTGCTGCACAGCTTGTGGAAACCTAGTTCTCCAAACAGGAATCAAACCTGGGCCCTTGGCAATGAAAGCATGGGGTCCTAACCACCAGACTGCCAGGAAATTCCCTACATTGACCTTCTTAAATGTTAATTTTGAGCTCAAAGCCCTTCAACTATAGAGGACTGCCTACTCAATAAAGTCCTAATTTCTGTCATCCAATAAATACTCTATCTGTCCCTATTTTCCTTGAAGCATGTATTTCCTTTGCTTTTCACATGCTGTAGGCTCCAGCCAGACAGAACCACTTGCGTGTTTTACACACTCCCGCTGTGGTTTTTTTCCCTGTTCCTTGTGTAAAGGTCACCCTGTCCCCTGTCACTGCTTGTACATGTCCTACCCTTTCTTCAAAGATCAGGTCAAACACACCATCCCCAGATCTCTTCAGCCGGAAGTTCTTTGCCTCCTCTGAACTCTCCCTCCTGAAATTCTTTTTTCCCCCATGATACAAAATACTTTTTGCTCTTGATTTATGAGCAAGGAATCTGTTATTCCTTTAGAAAAGAAAGAACTTCTGTGGGAAGGGAGAGAGGCAGCATATAGAACAGTGCTTCTCCAAATGTAATGTACATACAGATCACCTGGGAATCTTCTCAAAACTGGGTTCTGATTAAAGAAGTCTGGGCTGGGGCCTGAGAGTCTGCATTTTTAACAAGTTTCTCGGGTTGTTGCTGTGGTTGCTCCATGGGCCACACTGTGAGTAGCAAGGGTGAATAGGATTTGGAATAATTGTTGTTGCTGTTTAGTTGCCAAGGCGTGTCCAACTCTTCACAACCCCATGGGCTGCAGCATGCCAGGCTTCCCTTTCCCTCACCATTTCCTGGATTTTGCCCAAGTTCATGTCCATTCAACTGGTGATGCCATCCAACTGTGTCATCCTCTATTGCCCTCTCCTCCTTCTGCCTTCAGTCTTTTCAGCGTCAGGGTCTTTTCCAACGAGTTGGCTCTTTGCATCAGGTGGCCAAAGTTTTGAAGCTTCAGCTTCAGCATCAGTCCTTCCAATGAGTATTCATGGTTGATTTCCTTTAGGATTCACTGATTTGATCTCCTTGCGGTCCAAGGAATAACAACTAAGAACAAAAGAACAGTTATTGTCTAAGCCTGCAGTAGGTTAGCTGCAAGTGACCAGCAGGTTCCATTGTGCTGAACAAATCTTTTAGAGTTTGAATATTACAGTTCTGGGTTGCATTTTTGGCCCCCATCATTTCCTGACTATGTTGCACATAGTAAATTTCACTAAGCCTGCTGCTGCTGCTGCTGCTAAGTCATTTCAGTTGTGTCCAACTCTGTGCGACCCCATAGACTGCAGCCCACTAGGCTCCTCTGTCCCTGGGATTCTCCAGGCAAGAACACTGGAGTGGGTTGCCACTTCCTTCTCCAATGCATGAAAGTGAAAAGTGAAAGTGAAGTTGCTCAGTCGTGTCCGACTCTTAGTGACCCCATGGACTGCAGCCTACCAGGCTCCTCTGTCCATGGGATTTTCCAAGCAAGAGTACTGGAGTGGGGTGCCATCACCTCCGTTCACTAAGCCTAAGCTTCATCATCTGTGAAATGAGGGTGGTAACCTGGTTATCATTCTCTGCTGTCTCTCATTTGGCCCAGCTGCTACTAGTAATTTGCTATCTGGTGGCTTCGTTCCCTAGAGCCACTAGCCAGTGAAAAGTAATACTAGTTCTTGGTTTGGGGCTCTCTCTCAGTTATGAAGAGTGGCTTGGGAGACTTCCTTGGTGGTCCAGTGGTTAAGAATCTGCTTTGCAATACAGGGGATATGGTTCGATTCCTGGTGGGGGAACCAAGATCCTACATGCCTTGGAACAACTAAGCCCATGCACCACAACTACTGAAGCTCATGAACCACAGAGAGTCCGTGTGCCACAATGAGAGATCTCACAAGACGCAAAAATGATCCTGTGTGCTGCAACTAAGACCCAATGCAGCCAAATAAATAAGTAAGTTTTCTTTTTAAGAGTGGTTCAGCAATGGTGCTTTGTGGTTTCTACGGGTTGGGGGTTGGGGGAATCTTCACAGTTGGGTTAATTTTGGATTTCAGCCTTCCTACCTAATCTTTATCATGCGTAGTCAAGTTTCAGATGGTTTTCTGTCTTGTACCTGGTTTTCACTTAGTCACCTGCTGGATGACCGACCTCTAATTTTTGTTACTTAGTTTCGGCCAATCCCTTACCTTTAGGGCTAGCCCTGCTCCTGTTCAAATTGGTATCAAGTGAAATGAATCTCCCTGGTATTAGTCTAAGGTCTTAGTTGCCTATCTTTTCCTGTGTCAAACTGTTTTAAATGTTTTGTATGTATTTACTCACTCGATTGTCACAGTGATGACATAAAGTAGGGTCTATTATCCCCATTTTATGGGTGAAGAAGTTGCAGAGGTTGAGTAATTTGCTCAAAGTCATGCAGTTAGTAGAGTAGGCAGAAGTTGCAAAATACACATTTTCCAATTAAAAATTCATATTGATCCTCTCACTAACATCCCAGGCAGCTGCTACAGAGGTCCCACTGTATATCCTTGAGGAATCAAGATTAGCGTTTCTTCTTTGATTGAGGGAAAGGATGATAGAAGCCACCTTGAACTCCTTCAGGAGGTTATGTAGCTGGTGGGCTGTGCAGTGTTGAAGTATGTTGCCACAGACAGACTGAGGAAGAAGAAATTGTTTCCTTTGCCCTAAGGTTTGGGGAATAGCAACAGCTTCTTGAGAACTTCCAATTCTACACATCAATTTACATTGGAAAAATGTATATTCAGGGTAATGCTAAAAGTATATTTATTTTAGTTAATGCTCTAACAGGTGGTTTTATGAAGGACAAAACACAATTTCATCAATTAGTACTTTTTTCCCCTTCATCTTTCTTCTTTCGCCCTTCTTGCCATTGCTCTCTATTCTATGGACATCTGTATAAAATAGGGTTGTTTCATAAAAGAACTGACTCCTAGGTTTTTAAGTGCAAGCTGTCCCACTTAGTAATTTTTCATTTAATAAATCATTTATTTCTTTGTGATTTCTAATAAATTGATGCTAATTTTTTCAGCTCAATTTTCAATTATGGTAAAACATACTTAAAATTCGTCATTTTAACCATTAAAACTAGTGTACAATTCAATGGTGTTTAATACACTCACAATTTGTGCAGCCTTTCACTATTATGTGGTTCTGTAACATTTTCATCACCCCAAAAGGAGACCCCATGAACCAATCACTTTCAATTCCCTATTCCTCTTGGCTTCTGAGTTAAATCTGAGTTAAATTCACCCATTCCAGTCCATTTTAGTTCGCTGATTCCTAGAATGTCAACGTTCACCCTTGCCATCTCTTGTCTGACCACTTCCAATTTGCCTTGATTCATGGACTGGACATTCCAAGTTACTATGCAATATTGTTCTTTACAGAATCGGATCTTGCTTCTATCACCAGTCACACACGCAACTGGGTATTGTTTTTGCTTTGGCTCCATCCCTTCATTCTTTCTGGAGTTATTTCTCCACTGATCTCCAGTAGCATATTGGGCACCTAATGACCTGGGGAGATTCTCTTTTGATATCCTATCATTTTGCCTTTTCATACTGTTCATGGGGTTCTCAAGGCAAGAATACTGAAGTGGCTTGCCATTCCCTTCTCCAGTGGACCACGTTCTGTCAGATTTAACTCACATGACCATTATATCTACTACTGCGGGCAGGAATCCCTCAGAAGAAATGGAGTAGCCATCATGGTCAACAAAAGAGTCCAAAATGCAGTACTTGGATGCAATCTCAAAAACGACAGAATGATCTCTGTTCGTTTCCAAGGCAAACCATTCAATATCACAGTTATCCAAGTCTATGCCCCAACCAGTAATGCTGAAGAAGCTGAAGTTGAACGGTTTTATGAAGACCTACAAGACCTTGTAGAACTAACACCCAAAAAAGATGTCCTTTTCATTATAGGGGACTGGAATGCTAAAGTAGGAAGTCAAGAAACACCTGGAGTAACAGGCAAATTTGGCCTTGGAATGCGGAATGAAGCAGGGCAAAGACTAATAGAGTTTTGCCAAGAAAATGCACTGGTCATAGCAAACACCCTCTTCCAGCAACACAAGAGAAGACTCTACACATGGACATCACCAGATGGTCAACACCGAAATCAGATTGATTATATTCTTTGCAGCCAAAGATGGAGAAGCTCTATACAGTCAACAAAAACAAGACCAGGAGCTGACTGTGGCTCAGATCATGAACTCCTTATTTCCAAATTCAGACTTAAATTGAAGAAAGTAGGGAAAACCGCTAGACCATTCAGGTATGACCTAAATCAAATCCCTTATGATTATACAGTGGAAGTGAGAAATAGATTTAAGGGCCTAGATCTGATAGACAGAGTTCCTGATGAACTATGGAATGAGGTTCGTGACATTGTACAGGAGACAGGGATCAAGACCATCCCCATGGAAAAGAAATGCAAAAAAGCAAAATGGCTGTCTGGAGAAGCCTTACAAATAGCACTGAAAAGAAGAGAGGCGAAAAGCAAAGGAGAAAAGAAAAGATATAAGCATCTGAATGCAGAGTTCCAAAGAATAGCAAGAAGAGATAAGAAAGCCTTCTTCAGCAATCAATGCAAAGAGATAGAGGAAAACAACAGAATGGGAAAGACTAGAGATCTCTTCAAGAGAATTGGAGATACCAAGGGAACATTTCATGCAAAGATGGGCTCGATAAAGGATAGAAATGGTATGGACCTAACAGAAGCAGAAGATATTAAGAAGAGGTGGCAAGAATACACAGAAGAACTGTACAGAAAAGATCTTCACGACCCAGATAATCATGAGGATGTGATCACTAATCTAGAGCCAGACATCTTGGAATGTGAAGTCAAGTGGGCCTTAGAAAGCATCACTAAGAACAAAGCTAGTGGAGGTGATGGAATTCCAGTTGAGCTGTTTCAAATCCTGGAAGATGATGCTGTGAAAGTGCTGCACTCAATATGCCAGCAAATTTGGAAAACTCAGCAGTGGCCACAGGACTGGAAAAGGTCAGTTTTCATTCCAATTCCAAAGAAAGGCAATGCCAAAGAATGCTCAAACTACCGCACAATTGCACTCATCTCACACGCTAGTAAAGTAATGCTCAAAATTCTCCAAGCCAGGCTTCAGCAATATGTGAACCGTGAACTCCCTGATGTTCAAGCTGGTTTTAGAACAGGCAGAGGAACCAGAGATCAAATTGCCAACATCCGCTGGATCATGGAAAAAGCAAGAGAGTTCCAGAAAAACATCTATTTCTGCTTTATTGACTATGCCAAAGCCTTTGACTGTGTGGATCACAATAAACTGTGGAAAATTCTGAAAGAGATGGGAATACCAGACCACCTAACCTGCCTCTTGAGAAATCTGTATGCAGGTCAGGAAGCAACAGTTAGAACTGGACATGGAACAACAGACTGGTTCCAAATAGGAAAAGGAGTACGTCAAGGCTGTATATTGTCTCCCTGCTTATTTAACTTATATGCAGAGTACATCATGAGAAACGCTGGACTGGAAGAAACACAAGCTGGAATCAAGATTGCCGGGAGAAATATCAATAACCTCAGATATGCTGATGACACCACCCTTATGGCAGAAAGTGAGGAGGAGCTAAAAAGCCTCTTGATGAAAGTGAAGGAGGAGAGCGAAAAAGTTGGCTTAAAGCTCAACATTCAGAAAACGAAGATCATGGCATCCGGTCCCATCACTTCATGGGAAATAGATGGGGAAACAGTGGAAACAGTGTCAGACTTTATTTTTTGGGGCTCCAAAATCACTGCAGATGGTGACTGCAGCCATGAAATTAAAAGACGCTTACTCCTTGGAAGAAAAGTTATGACCAACCTGGATAGTATATTCAAAAGCAGAGACATTACTTTGCCGACTAAGGTCCGTCTAGTCAAGGCTATGGTTTTTCCTGTGGTCATGTATGGATGTGAAAGTTGGACTGTGAAGAAAGCTGAGCGCCGAAGAATTGATCCTTTTGAACTGTGGTGTTGGAGAAGACTCCTGAGAGTTCCTTGGACTGCAAGGAGATCCAATCAGTCCATTCTGAAGGAGATCAGCCCTGGGATTTCTTTGGAAGGACTGATGCTAAACCTGAAACTCCAGTACTTTGGCCACCTCATGCAAAGAGTTGACTCATTGGAAAAGACTCTGCTGTTGGGAGGGATTGGAGGCAGGAGGAGAAGGGGACGACCGAGGATGAGATGGCTGGATGGCATCACGGACTCAATGGACGTGAGTCTGAGTGAACTCCGGGAGATGGTGCTGGACAGGGAAGCCTGGCATGCTGCAGTTCATGGGGTCACAAAGAGTCGGACACGACTGAGCGACTGAACTGAACTTGGCTTCTGGAAAACACTTCTCTTCTCTTTATGGATTTACTATTCAGGATATTCCATATAAATAGAATCATGCACGGTGAAGCCTTCTGTGTCTGGCTTCACTTAGCTTTCATGCAGCATGTTTTGCAGTTCATGCATGTTGTAGCACATATCAATACTTTATTCCTTTTTATGAGATAACTGTAGTTCATTGTATGGATATCCCAGGTTCTCAGGTGACTCAGTAATAAAGACTCTACTTGCAATGTAGGAGATTCAGAGACACAGTCTGATCCCTGGATCTGGAAGATACCCTGGAGGAGGAAATGGAAACCCACTCCAGTATTCTTGCCTGGAAAATCCAGTGGGCTGAGGAGCCTGGCAGTCTACAGTCTGTGAGATTACAAAGAGCTGGACATGATTGAGCATACAGGCATATGCGCATGTATGGATATCCACATTTTGTTTATTCATTAATCAGTTAATAGAAATTTGGATTGTTTCCATCTTTTGGATACCATGGGTAGTGGTGCTATGAACATTTGTGTACAAAAGGTTGTGTTTGAGCTTCTATTTTTAATTCTTTTGGGTATTGACCCAGGTTTGGATTTGTTGAGTCATATGGTAATTTCATGTTGATTTTATTGAAGAATCACTGATTGTTTTTCATAGCAGCTTTACCATTTTACATGCCCGCCAGCTATGTATGAGTGTTCCAATTTCTTCACCTCTCCCAAAACTTGCTATTTTTCCTTATTTTATTGTAGCTTGTCCTAGTTGGTGTGAAGTGGTATTTTGTGTGGTTTGAATTGCATTTCCCCAATGACTAATAGCAGTGAGCAAATTTTGATGTGCTTGTGGATCATTTGCAAATATTTCTTGGAGAAATATCTCTTCAAGTCCATTATCTATGTTTAACTGGGTTTCTCTTTTTGTTTGCAAGGTGTAAGGGTTTTTTATACACTCTGGATACTTAACAAATATATGATCTGCACACATTTTCTAGTATTCTGAGGTTATTTTTTTTTTTTCTTTTCACTTTCTTGGTTATGTCTTTTGCTGAACAAAGTTTAAAAATTTTGGGGAAGTCTGCTGCTGCTGCTAAGTCACTTCAGTCGTGTCCGACTCTGTGTGACCCCATAGATGGCAGCCCACCAGGCTCCCCCATCCCTGGGATTCTCCAGGCAAGAACACTGGAGTGGGTTGCCATTTCCTTCTCCAATGCATGAAAGAGAAAAGTGAAAGTGAAGTCGCTCAGTCTGTCCGACTGTTAGCGACCCCATGGACTGCAGCCCACCAGGCTACTCCATCTATTGGATTTTCCAGGCAAAAGTACTGGGGTGGGGTGCCATTGGAAGTCTATTTATCGATTTTTCCTTTTTGCAGTGTCATATCTAAGAAACCATTATCAAATTCAAGGTAATGATGTATTCCTCTGTTGTTTTCTAAGATTTTTATAGTTTTAGCTCTCATATTTGATCCATTTTGAGTTAGGTATTGTGTATGGTATGAGAAAGGGGTCTAACTTCATTCTTTTGAATGTAGTTGTCACAAACTACCAATTATTGAAAAGACTACTCTTTTCATGATAAAAAACCAACTCAAAGTGGATTAAAGACTTATTCATAGATGTGAATCTGTAACACTTTTTTTTAAAGTATAAATTTATTTATTTTAATTGGAGGTTAATTACCTTACGATATTGTATTGGTTTTGCCATACATGAATCTGCCACAGGTGTACACGTTCTTAGAAGAAAACAAAAGAGTTTGACACCAAGGGCACAGGCAAAACAAAAAACAACAGCAAAAAAGAAAAACAGACAAGTGGGACTGTAAACAAATACTACATAATTCCACTTATATGAGGCATCTGAAATAGTCAAATTCATAGACGTAGAGAGTAGAATTGTTGTTGCCAGGGTAAGGAGGACTCACGTACTGTTATTTTGCTAGTATGGTAGCTGTTTTGATTACTGAAGATTTGTAGTAAGTTTTGAAATTAGGGGATGACACTGTTTTAGTTTTTTGCTTTCTCTTACTGGATAAATTTGTCTTTCTTCAGATCCTGTCTCCCTTTCTTAGATTGTATGTGGTGGCCCCACAAAATTGTCCCTGTCTGAGAGGGCTGTTGGTGTAGGTATGTGGAGAGAAAGGAGGCTATTTGTGATATTACTTGCAGTTCTTCATGCTCCAAATTTTTGAGCTAAAATTAGATATGAGAACTTTATGTTTAAACATGCAATACACTACACATTTTTTGTTCATGTATGTTTATTAAGCCATGATCCTATTTCTGTTAAGATGAATTTCTTGAAAAATAATGGCTGAATCATAATACTTGCATATATAAAAGTGTGATAGGACTTCCAAAATACTGTTAGCAGCTTTTACTTGGACTAATGATACCAGAGATATCAGATACCAGAGATACTAATGATACCAGAGACTAACAACAAGGCCAGCAGCGATGTCTTGAAGGATTTCATATAGAGAACACAGAGTTACTGAGTGATGGAAAGAACAAGGTTGTCAGCAACCATGTAGCAATCAACCACATATGGTGCTATTTTAACTCACAAGTGATAATTGAAGGCATGCTTTGGCTCACGTTTCCTCTGTTCCCCTCCAGTGTCCTGGTGAAGAGTGATTTACCTGGAGTAGGTCTTTTTCTTCCGTTAAGTATTCTCATTATCTCTAAGTGGTCTTTCCTGACACTTTTCCAAGTCTTACCCGGGAAAAGATACCCGCTTCTGTGGTACTTCCTTCCCCTCTTCAGTAGGCTTTAGAGATGTCTAGCAGAATGTTTCTTTTATTTTGTTCCAGTAACTTGCTTACAGACTTGTCTGTAAGTAAGAACACAGGTTTGTGTATATTATTTAAATGCATTTCTAAAGAAAGGAAGATTTGCCTTTCTCAGAAATGGATTTAGTTTAAAATTTTTGTGGTTTTTAAGGAGTGGAAAGGTAACTGAAGAAATAGCAGAAATATTAGTCAAGAGATAAGATAAAAAGATTATTTTTAAGACAGGATTTAAGGAATATTCTAGAGCTCAAGTTCAAAAGACATCAAGATTTCTGGAAATTTGCTAGTGGTGTTGAAAATGGATGGGAGAGACTTAAGTGTAGTTTGAAGCAAACTTTAATGAAAATGAAGCAAGAGAAAATAGTTAAAAGTTTTTTTATTATGCAGCAGCAGCATAGTGATAGAAACCAGTCTTCTTTATTATTTGATTTTATATGTGTATATATCAAAATAGGCTCTATAACTTTACCTTTCTCCTTAATTTTCTCAAGTCACACTAAAATATGATATAAGAGACATGATAATATGATATAAAATTTTTGTTAACAAATTGATAATATATGGTTACTGATTTACATTTTTCCAGAAAACCTTTTCATTCAAGTCACCCAGTTCCCTGACTGCCTTGTCATAGCTGCCATCATTTCCAGTGCTGTATGTTAATGAATTGGTTGAAAATTGGTACAGAACTTCTTTGAACTTTAATGTAAAAGTCACAGTTGCTAAAAGTGGGTGCTGAGATAGTCAAATGACAAGTTTCCCATCAGACTGACCACATCTGTAGAAGGGTGGGGGTAGAAGCTTAGGGAGACAGGCACAACATTACTCGTCATAGGCCTCCTTCTGTCTAGCTGAGCACTGTGAAAGGCACTAAGAAAAAGAAAACTTTAACACTAAAACTCAGCCCTAAGGTAGAAAATAATTTTATTGGGATGTAAAGAGTTATTTAAGTAGGTAAAGTTAAGGACAGCATCTCTTGTATTTGCAGTTATTTAAGTAAAATTAAGGACAGCACCTCTTATATTTGCCAGCTTTCATTAGAGTCATGGTCACATTAATTTCATTTTCCCAGCATGTTAGTCTTGACTGAGGCTGCTGCTGCTGCTAAGTCGCTTCAGTCATGTCCGACTCTGTGCGACGCCATGGACTGCAGCCCACCAGGCTCCTCCACCCATGGGGTTTTCCAGGCAAGAGTACTGGAGTGGGTTGCCATTGGCTTCTCATAGTGTATAGCAATTTCTCTGAATTACTGAAATAAGTCACGGCTCCAGGACTGCTGTTGCATCAATTTAGGACACAGTCTTGTTAGTCTGGTCCAATCCCTGGGGCATGAACGATCCCTCTGTCTATGGTGTGCGACTCTGAAGTGCTAGAAGTTTGTGTTATATATTTCAGTGCTGAGGGCTAAGCCAGCTTAACATTGGCTCTCTTAACCTCTCGGGTAGTTTGGCTACCGTCCCATGCTAATTTTCCTCAAGTGTTTTGGATTCCTTGTTGATGATGCAGTTTGGTGTCCTCGTTAAATGGAAATTTCTCTTGACAGATAGATACAATTTTATTGGTGTTGACCCAATTTTTATCTTTTAAGAGCACTTGATAGGAAATGTGGAATTGGCAGCAAAGTTAAAGAACTGGCATTCAAACGATTAAGACTTCTCAAAACTGTTTAAGATGGTTCAAGCCCATGGAAAGAAGGAAGGAGGCTGTTAATTCTTTGACAGATTAATGATTATCTAAATAATATTAAAGCTTCTCCTAGTGCTGTTCCATTGGTTCAGACAGTACACATCGCCATGCAGATGACTAGTGTCTCATGTCCTTAAAAGAAGTTTGTCAAATCTTCTTCCCAGGATCTTTTCTGAATATTTTGATTACCACTGATCCTTACCTATTCCTACACCCATAGCACCTGTCTACCTACTATTATACTCTTGCTCTGGATAGGCAGGTTATTTTGTTGTTTTCTGGCTTTTTTGTGATTGTGTCTCATATCCCCAGTAAAGGATAGTGAATACTTCTTGAAAGCAGCATTTTTACTTTGACATCTCACTATGCATAATGTGGTACAAAAGGTAAAGTAAGAAATACCTGTTGAATTGATTCATCCATTTGGACACATAGCAAAGTCTGTATCCTCACATGACATTTTTGACAATACAAAACCTCTTTCAAACTTAAGTTTCTTTGAGGGAATATGGAAGAAAAGACAGCTAAACAATAAGACCTCAGTGAATTTGGATCTTTGTGAGACAGAATTCATTGATAACCCTGGATGATCTACTGAAAACCATTTTGTTGAACATCTTTAAAAAATGTGCTAATTAGCTTTTCTGCCTTGATACTTGTAATACTGTGTGTATAAGGGAATCTATCTTTGATCATTAAAATTATTTTTTAAAGTTCATTTAGTCCAATGCCCACAAGGAAACTGAAGCTCTCAGAAATTAAATTCATATATATCCCATAATTTAAAGAAACTATGTATCATTGAATGCTTATCATTAAGAAATTAAGAGGGATATTTTCATTCATTCATTTAACAAATATTTGTTGAGAATCTTCTATAAGACAGACATAATCCTAGGCCTTTGCCATCTAGTCCCTTGTAAAGCTACATCTTTGTCAAGGAGCAAAAGTGAAAGATGCTCAGTCATGTCCAACAGTTTGTGACCCCATGGACTGTAGTCCATGGAATTCTCCCAGGCAGAATACTGGAGTGGGTTGCCTTTCCCTTCTCCAGGGGATCTTTCCAACCTAGGGATCAAACCCAGGTCTTCTGCATTGTCAAGGAGAACAGACCAATAAATGATACACACATTTAAGTAAATTATCTTATACATTAGGAGATGAGTCACAGAAAAAGACAAAAGTTAAAATGTAAAAGCATATTTGAGCCTCTAGGGGTGAGATACAATGTTTAATAGGTGATTTGGCTTAGGTAATATTTGGTTAGGGTTACAGACTATGGGTTAAATATAATCATTCTTTCAGTAACTTCACAAATATTTACTGAGTACCTACTACATGTATTTAAAAAAAAAAAACAAACAACTAACTTTATTCTGACTGCACTGGATCTTCATTGCCACAGGCGGGCTTTCTCTAGCTGTGGCAAGTGGGGCTACTCTCTATTTGAAGTGTGTGGGCTCTTCACTGTGCTGGCTTCTCTTGTTGCAGAACACGGGTTCTAGGTCTTGTGGGCTCAGCTGTTGGGGCCCCTTCGGCTCTAGAGCACAGACCCGATAGTGTGGGGCACAGGCTTAGTTGCTCCATGGGATGTGGAATCTTTCCAGACCAGAGACTGAACCGTTGTCCCCTGCATTGGCAGGCAGATTCTCAACCACTAGATTGCCAGGGAAGTCAGAGCTCCTACTGTATTTGGTCACTGTGTCAGGAGCTAGGGAAAAGGGACCAAAGTTTTTGGTGGAGCTTGCAATTTGATGAGAGACAGATGCTAAATAAACTCACAGGTACATATGTATTTACATACTGTGTTAAATGCCATGGAAGGAGATGACTGCAGGTGCCCTTTTTATGTTGGAGGTTGGGGAGAGCCAGGCTTTCTGAGACAGAAACATGAGCTTATAGGACATAGCAGGTGGAGCAGAACTTGAGCGGTGCCTAACAGAGCAGAATTCAGATGTGAAGGGCTGCTTGTTTGTGTCTGTTGCATATTTGAGTGGTTAGCGCTGAAGACAACTTAATTTGCGGGACAGAGAGTTTACTCATCTGCCTGGTGCTTCCCTCTGTCTTCCTTCCACCTAGAGCTCCTACAGAGTCTGAGATGTGGAGGAAAGACGTGTGATCTCTCTGGAGATCAGCCACAGAGGAGAACTGAACCATATGGTATCTTTATGCTCTGTCTAGTGGGAGCACAGCTTGTGAGGAGGCAGGTGAGGGCTGGGGCTCACTCCCTGCAGGACTTTGGGCTGGTGCCCACTCTATGAACCTCAGCCTTCTCTTCAGAAAACAGAGGGATGACAGAATGCCCAGTCATGAATATAAAAGCTGTCTTCTGCTGAATCTCCAGCAATTGACATGGTATCTGGTACATGGGCGAGATGCTTAGTAAATAGTCCTTAAATGGATAAATCTATCTGTGTAGGCATGTTGAGGAGAGTGGTTGGGTTTATGTTTTATCTTCAAATACAGCAAGCTCAGCGGCTTCCTTTCTCAGCCTTAAGCACCCATAATGGGAAATGGGTGGTTTGTCTGACCAGCTGTCTGGTTTTATTTTGACCTATGATGAGGTGTCATAAAAAAGGCAAAGAACTCTTTGTTTCTCTTTCCACTGCTATTAAAAGAACTTGAAAAATCTAAGTCCTTGGTCTTTAGGATCTTATAAAGAATCCAAGTGGCTTAACAGATGTGAGAAGCTCTGGAAAATTTTAAACACTTGGGTAAAATGGTGTGTTTGACTTTTTTCCTCAGCACCTTTCTCAAGCTGCAACTGCCTTATGTACCACGAAGGGCCTCCCCTTTCTAGGTAGTAAAGTCTATACCCCAAACATCTTCTAATCTCACTTTTTATAAGAACCAGAGTGAAAAAGTGTTAGTCACTCAGCCGCGTCCGACTCTTTGTGACCCCATGGACTGAAGTCCACCAGGCTCCTCTGTCCGTGGAACTGTCCAGGCTTGAATATTGGCATGGATAGTCATTCCCTTCCCCAGGGGATCTTCCCAACTCAGGAATCAAACTCAGGTCTTGGCAGATTCTTTACCATCTGAGCCACCAGGGAAGTCCTTTGTAAGAACTAAGGAACTATGTAAGAACTTATAAGAACTATAAGCCCTTTATAAGAACTAAGGATCTTTATTTAAAGTTTCCTAGAGGGGCATGCATTTTTAAATTTCTCTTTTCTAATAGTCTTTGTTAGTCCACGTGAAGTTTGTGAAGGATATAGAAAAGTGTAGCTGACTCTACTTGATCTGACTTTTGCTTATATAATTCGTAAGGGCCATCCTATTGCAGCTTGGCATAGTTTTGTGTTACTGTCAGTCAGTATTTATGTAATGCTTTATAATGGGAAAGTGCTTTCTAGTCATTTATTATGGAAGCTTCTGTTATCAGTGACGAATAGTGCCAAGATACTGTTCATCACACAGATCTGTCTGCTTTCTGGTGTCAGCTAAAACACTAGACTTTGCCAACACACTCTAAAAGGCATTTTTAGGACAATGACTTTTTTTTTTTTGGTAGTCATGGGATTTTCAAAACTTTTGGTAAAGAGTTGGTCCTTTTGGTATGTGTTTTTGTACGAGGCAAGAAATGATGTGCAGGTGATACTGGAGGATTGGAGTAAGTCTAGATAGGAAAGTGATGAAGTCTCTTTTAAAGTCAAATATCTGATAAATTGTGGAAGTTTCTAGAATTAAATGATTATTTCTCAAGGCAGCCCACTGTGACTCATCAGAAAGCAAAATATTTAAGCTTTGAAGTCAGATAAGCCTGGGTTCAAATTCTTGTTCTAGTCACTTACTAGATGACTAAGTGAGAAGGCAGCAGTCAAGTTAATGACACTGGGCTTCTCGCTTTGACCTTGGACAATCAATCTACTTAAGGCCCGAAGTCTGAATTTCCTCAGTTGTAAAAGAGGATGATGTTCCCTTCTATGAAGAGCAATCCCGATGGGGATGAAACGAGGGAAAGCCCAGAGCAGTGCCTGTCTGTAGTACTTGTTCACTCAGTGCCTCCTCCTCTCCTCCCCTTTTTCTTCTCTTATACTCTCTGCTGTCTCGCAAAGAAACAGCAATAGAAAAGGTGAAGGAGGTCAAATGGTTAAAAAAAAAAAAAAAAGAGGAGTCTTCTGTCTGGAAAGCTTCCCAGACCCCCACCTTTCTTGCTTACAATGCATTTCTTCCTTCCTCTCCTCACTGAGGAGCCTGTCCTTTGTTCTTTGAGTGACAGGGAGCCACTGAAAGGTTTTGAGGAGTAGGTTGCTTGGGTTTTCATTTTCACAAGGATGCTCAAAAGGGGTTGTTAGTAAGCTGGTTGAGTTAGACTCATCATGGAGAACCCCAGCCTTACTTGGCCCATGAGCACCCCATCCCCCCACCTCTCCCTGCCACAGTGCTGATCCTCATGTAGGGTCACTGTTCTGTCCTTTCCTTTGCTAGAATGGCAGGTGCTAACTCACGCTCATCATTCTCTCTCCAATGTCCAGCATGGAACCTGGCACACTTTTGGTGCTCACTCAACGTACACATACATTTTTAAAAAGAATGTCAGTGGAACTGTTGCCGAAGTACAGGAAAGAGAAAATCCGGGTCTGGATGAGCTAGAACCATGACAGTGGGAGGATGGGTGGCTGGAAAGCAGGGTGGTGGGCAGACCCAGTAGCAGGTCAGTGGCTTCCTATTCCTCTCTGTTTTCTCATTTGTAAAGTGAGGGTTTTATCGCCTACTCATGGAGATGTTGTGGAGATGAAACCAAAGTGTGAAGTTGAAGCTCGGTGGCGGTGTGACGGCTGGCTGCTGGCTGCCTGGCTTTCCAGGGCGATCAGTCTGTAGACTACTGGGAGCTGAGGAAAAGGGGAAAGTACAATTTGAAGGAGGTAACGTTCTCTTTTCTACCTTCTGTGCCTCTTTCTGTGTCTAAGAGAGCAGTTGCTGTCCTAGCAGACCCTGCCAATGAAATGCATGTTCTTTCCTCTCACAAGCCCCTGAATTCTCTGGCCTCATATTTTCTAAAAGATGACAGATTTATACTAAAATCAATTCTGAAAAATTCCAAGTACTCTATGAATGAATAAAATGAACAAATGGCATTTAGTCTGAGCTCTGTTATTTACCATGACCTAAAACACCTTCCCTTCCCGAGCCTTAGTTTCAATTCTGTTCAGTTGCTCAGTCATGTCTGACTCTTTGTGACCCCATAGACTGCAGCACATCAGAATTCCCTGGCCATTACCAACTTAGTTTCCTCTAAATGGGCATTAGGCTGTGTCCCACACAGGTTGTTTTTAAGAGTTCAGTTAGTTAATGGACGTGTGAGCACCTCCAAAATTCTAATGTGCAATAGGAATGTCCTTTTATCATCTCATATAATATCCCCCATAGAGTTTGCACAGAGAAGGTCATTGACTGAATGTTGAAAGGGTAAATGGTGTCTATGTGATGTACTTATTGTCTTGTATCTTGTTAAATAAAGAATTTGCAGGCCAACAGATACTTATGGAGTGGTGGGTCACAAAGAAGTGGGCAGTATTACTGTCTTCAATGGGCTGCCTCCTTTTGGCCAGCTTGACTTTCCTTGATTTTCACCAGTTTGGATCCTGACACTAATCCTGCTGGAGGAGGCATTTTCCTTCCGCTTCCCCATCCTGCAAGGCAGAGCTGGGATTTAACAGCTGGGCCCATCTTTGTGCAGGCCATATATCCTTATTCCCATTCAGCATCCCCACTGTACCAGGAAATACCAATTCATTTCCATGCAGGGATATTCAAGAAATGGTACTCAAGTGACAGTGCAGTGAAAGCCAGCTGAAATAAGCCAGCTGAAATAACCCAGCAGCTGAGGTGTCTCAGATGGGGTGACAAGCATGACTCCATTGCTCCTGGCTGCTAGAGGAAGTAGTAGGGTGGGCTTCCTGAATTTCTGATGCCAAATCAACACCTACTGATTTGAATGTCATTTGTTTATATCAAATTCTTCTTTTAAAATGCAGATATCCTTGGAGGGTAAATTCTAATGGTCAGTCACCATTACAGATGGTAATTTGTATGCATACAAATATGAGGTTTTAGCTTAGCAATAGAATTTAAGGTAATCTGGCTGCAATATTTGTTACTGCATGGCTCACCAGGGTGAATTTGTCTGATCTGGACAACTGCTTGTATCCTTCTCCTCCTCCATTTCTCTATTTACACACCTTACAAAGTCTGTGTTCAATATACTAGGTACTCAACCCTAAAGAGAATGACCTTTCAAATAAGAAAAATACCTTTCTTTGGCCTTGTGTATGAAAAGCTGTGTTCCCCTGTTAGAATTAATGAACAACCCAATATGAAAACAAATAGAGTTGTTTATTAATTCTGTTAATGGACAAGGGGACATTTTGCCAAGGCAGGAAGAAGGAACTGAATGAGTATTATAATCTATATTGGAACTGGCAGAAATGAATTCTGACAGCTCTATGGACTGGTGAGACTGGTGAGGAGGGTGGAGTTGTAAAGAAATCAGACTCAAAAGGAGACAGAGAAACTTGGACAGAGTCTGGGATAGACTGGTGAAGACCAGGCATTCAGATAACTTCTCACAATTTGTTATAATTAGTTGTGTAATAAATAACTGAATTGTTTGTGACAGAGTGTAAGAAATATCATATTATTCTTTGTTAAAAGTCTAGCTTTCAGTTCCTTTTCCAAGGTTGGCAAGAGATATAATTTCAGACATGTTTTGAGATCTATCCTCCTCCTTTGGGTTGAATCAGGGCCCTAATTCAATCCAATCTTATGCAGTCCAGGACAAATGTGGGAGGGGTTGGGGGTTTGTTAAGGTCACCCCTGAGAGGCTCTGGTCCTTTCAAAGGCAGAGACTCCACTGGTTACCCACTTACTTTGTGCTATGCTGTTTTTGAAGCCAAGACATTATTACTGGCACTTTAGGCATTCTTATATCTTCCTCCATCTAGGAGTCTTGCCACATCCAGGGTGTTGGGTATGAACTGCTGTAATAATCTCCTTTATTCCCTCCATGGCCAACTCCCACTCTGAACTGTGGGTTTGAACCATTACCCCTTGTCTTCTTAGCACGACTTTTGGTGTCTATCACCCTGTCAGCTCACTTGGCTTGGTTTTTTTGTTTACTTGACCTACACATTCAAATAAACATCAGTCAAGCTCCTTAGACAAAGAGCTACAAACTCTGGAACACAGAGGCTTGCTTCTGTAAAAGGCAGATCAATGTAAGTTTTGTTGATGAATCCACAGAAATATATATATATATATACATATATATAAGTTAAAAAAATTAAAGCATCAATTAATTTCTCACTAACTCATTTTTTAAAATTTGTTAATTGTACACCTTTCCTATTACTCTTAGGTCTGCTAAGACAGCAGCTATGTCTCCCAAGCATACCATGTTTCTCCAGTACTAAACATATGGCTCAATAAATATTTGTTTAAAGAAGAATACTCAGGTGAGCCTGCTTCAGAGGATCTTTCTGACTCGGGGTTCAAACCTGCATCTTTGTGTCTCCTGATTTGGCAGGCAGATTCTTTACCACTGCGCCACCTGAGAGGAGAACTTTGACTGGGGTTATAAGGCCATGAAATAAAGAATCTTCTTAGGACGTGTTAAAGAGAATTAAAGTTCTACTGACTTCTAGAAGTTTCAGTTCAGTTCATTCGCTCAGTCATGTCCGACTCTTTGCGACCCCATGAACTGCAGCACGCCAGGCCTCCCTGTCCATCACCAACTCCGGAGTTCACTCAGACTCACGTCCATCGAGTCCGTGATACCATCCAGCCATCTCATCCTCGGTCGTCCCCTTCTCCTCCTGCCCCCAATCCCTCCCAGCATCAGAGTCTTTTCCAATGAGTCATCCCTTCTCATGAGGTGGCCAAAGTACTGGAGTTTCAGGTTTAGCATCATTCCTTCCAAAGAAATCCCAGGGTTGATCTCCTTCAGAATGGACTGGTTGGATCTCCTTGCAGTCCAAGGGACTCTGAAGAGTCTTCTCCAACACCACAGTTCAAAAGCATCGATTCTTCAGCGCTCAGCTTTCTTCACAGTCCAACTCTCACATCCATACATGACCACAGGAAAAACCATAGCCTTGACTAGACAGACCTTAGTCGGCAAAGTAATGTCTCTGCTTTTGAATATACCATCTAGAAGTTTAGAACCTAAAATAACAATGAATGACCTCAGGACCTGGCCAGAATAAGAAGAGAACTCTGCTTCTCCACAGACCTGGAAAGCTGAAATAAAGTGTGATCTATGTATGGGGCAAAAGAATGACCCAGCTTTGAGGCTTAAGGAGACCAATCACAGGCAAGACTGAAGATCAGGGAAAGGTTGAAAGATGAGCATACTCACTTCAAACATGTACTCAGCTGAGTGAGTTGTTTTCATGTGTGCATCTGTTCCATGGCTCCTCTCTACAGAAAATTTGCCCTCTATGTTCATTCACCATAGTAAAGTAAAGTACACTCTTAAGGCAGGTATAGGACTACAGGAGAAACCAGTCTCTGAATCCCTTCATGATTAATAGTAACTTAAAAGTGACCATGATCACAAAAAATTACTATGAGAACTATTTGTCCTAAAGGAATTTGTTTTATTTGTTAAATAGCAAAAGAATGTGTGCATTCAAATATTTCATCTGCTTACATAAAAAATATTTTGTCAGTATTTACTATGTTCAATCACTATAAAAGCTTTTAAAATGTCATAAAAGCTTATGAGATGTCAGTGCTGCAGTCTAATATTGATGAAGGTAGCAATGGTGGTATTGGTGTGTGTGATAAGAAGGAGGGATTAAACCAAGTGTAGACACTGTTGGTAGGAATGCAAAGTACAGCCACTATGGAGAATAGTGTGGAGATTCCTTAAAAAACTGGAAATAGAACTGCCATATAACCCAGCAATCCCACTGCTGGGCATACCCACCGAGGAAACCAGAATTGAAAGAGACATGTGTACCCCAATGTTCATCGCAGCACTGTTTATAATAGCCAGGACATGGCAGCAACCTAGATGTCCACTGGCAGATGAATGGATAAGAAAGCTGTGGTACATATACACAATGGAGTATTACTCAGCCATTAAAAAGAATGCATTTGAATCAGTTCTAATGAGGTGCATGGAACTGGAGCCTATTATACAGAGTGAAGTAAGCCAGAAAGAAAAACACCAATACAGTATACTAATGCATATATATGGAATTTAGAAAGATGGTAACAATAACCCTGTATGCGAGACAGCAGAAGAGACACAGATGTATACAACAGTCTTTTGGACTCTGTGGGAGAAGGCGATGGTGGGATGATCTGAGAGAATAGCATTGAAACGTGTATATTATCATATGTGAAACAGATCGCCAGTCCAGGTTCGATGCATGAGACAGGGTGCTCACGGCTGGTGCAGTGGGATGACCCTGAGGGATGGGATGAGGAGGGAGGTGGGAGGGGGTTCAGGATGGGGAACACATGTACACCCACGGCTGATTCATGTCAATGTATGACAAAACCACCACAATATTGTAAAGTAATTAGCCTCCAATTAAAATAAATAAATTAAAACAAACAAACAAATGAAAAACCCATAAAGTGTATAACACGAAGGCTGAACTCAAATGTAAACTGTGGATTTTGGATGATAATGACATGTCCATGTAGGTGTATTGGTTGTAACATATGTGCTAGTGGGGTGCAGGATGTTGGTGAAGAAGACTGTATGTGTGTGAGAGGGCAGATGTCAAGGAATACTCTGTAAAGATTCTGCTTGATTTTAGCATAAACCTAGGGCTTCCAAAAATAAACTATTTTTTGGGGAAAAAAAAGGCAAATGTAGAAAAAAACTATAAAATAAAGTTCTATGATATGCCCACATAGGCAGGATACACAATAAGGCATTCCCAAGAGGCGAGATTGTATTTAACAGAGTGATCATGAACAATTTGATGGAAGAAGGGGCAATTATCTGAATAGTGAATGCTTTTAATTGGTGAAGGTATTATTGAAAGATTGAAGGCAAAAGAAGAGGGTGACAGAGGATGAGATGGTTAGACTGACTGACTAGTCTAACTAGTCCATCACTGACTCCATGGACATGAATTTGAGCAGACTCTGGGAGTTAGTGAAGGACAGGGGATCCTGGTGTGCTTCATGGGGTCACGAAGAGTTGGACATGACTTAGTAACTGCACAACAGCAACAACAGGGGAGAAGCCAGAAAGATATTTCAGATGGAAAAATAAAATGGCATTATTTCTAAAATAGCTTTGTCTTCTTCCTAGTAATCAATTGACTAAGCATATTGATAGTGGTGTGTGGTTGCCCCACTGTGATTATTATCTTGTATTTGTATATCGTGAGTTTCAAAGCTTGGTTGGCATAATTTCTCTACTATTATGAAGGCCTAGAAGTGGTTTGTGGTCTTTGGGTATGGCAAGAGTTCCAAGAAAAAACAGTGGTGAGATTCTTAGATTTGGAAAGTACTAGACATGCATTTTTCTCTGGTTTTGAGTGATTCCTTTTAGTTAACTGACTGATCTGGGAAGATGGCTGTTATTCTATTCCATGCTTTGGACTCTTCTATTTGAGCCTGATCCTGCAGAGGTCATATCTTAGGGTTTGTTACCCTTTTCTAGTAAAAAAAACAACAACAAGATCTCACATTACATATGTCAAGACCATGCCTTTAATTTTTTTTATCCCAAAGGAGCTGGGGGTAAGGTATTTTCTTTTTTTGAAATATATTGTGCAGAAAATGGGAAGTTTTACACAAATATTTAAAATATCTTTATGTACCTAAAGAACATAATAAAAAGTTAAAAATAAAAATTAGAAGTTATAAAAATATGATAAAGTATTATTATTTTAATATATATAGAAATAGAAATTGTTTATAGAAATTATTGATGAAAGTTCTTAGTTAAAGGGAATGATTAGAAAAAAGTTAATAGAAGAAGCATGAATAACATATAAAGAGTTGGACATGACTTAGTAACTGCACAACAGCAACAACAGGGGAGAAGCCAGAAAGATATTTCAGATGGAAAAATAAAATGGCATTATTTCTAAAATAGCTTTGTCTTCTTCCTAGTAATCAATTGACTAAGCATATTGATAGTGGTGTGTGGTTGCCCCACTGTGATTATTATCTTGTATTTGTATATCGTGAGTTTCAAAGCTTGGTTGGCATAATTTCTCTACTATTATGAAGGCCTAGAAGTGGTTTGTGGTCTTTGGGTATGGCAAGAGTTCCAAGAAAAAACAGTGGTGAGATTCTTAGATTTGGAAAGTACTAGACATGCATTTTTCTCTGGTTTTGAGTGATTCCTTTTAGTTAACTGACTCATCTGGGAAGATGGCTGTTATTCTATTCCATGCTTTGGACTCTTCTATTTGAGCCTGATCCTGCAGAGGTCATATCTTAGGGTTTGTTACCCTTTTCTAGTAAAAAAAACAACAACAAGATCTCACATTACATATGTCAAGACCATGCCTTTAATTCTTTTTATCCCAAAGGAGCTGGGGGTAAGGTATTTTCTTTTTTTGAAATATATTGTGCAGAAAATGGGAAGTTTTACACAAATATTTAAAATATCTTTATGTACCTAAAGAACATAATAAAAAGTTAAAAATAAAAATTAGAAGTTATAAAAATATGATAAAGTATTATTATTTTAATATATATAGAAATAGAAATTGTTTATAGAAATTATTGATGAAAGTTCTGAGTTAGTTAAAGGGAATGATTAGAAAAAACTTAATAGAAGAAGCATGAATAACATATAGAATATGTTATTCCACAATAAACATATGGAATAATCTTTGGTACAGCTAATAATCAAATAAATAAAAACTAAGACAAGAATGGGACTTCATTTTTACTTATTAAATATACAAATATTAAGAAAGTGATAATATTCTAATATTTATGGAGAAAGCAGAAGAGGCAATTGCCTATATTTTTGAAAGACAACTTCCCTGGTGGCTCAGATGGCATAGAATCTGCCTGCAGTGCAGAAGATCCGGGTTAGATCTCTGTCAGGACCCCCTGGAGAAGGGAATGCAACCCACTCTTGTATTCTTGCCTGGAAAACTCCATGGACAGAAGAGTCTGGTGGGCTACAGTCCGCAGGTTACAAAAAGCTGGAGATGACTGAGCAACTAACTTCCTTTCTTTTGAAAGACAAGTTAGTTATACATATCATGTTTGGACCAGTTTTTTTCCTTGGACCACTTCTGGCTTCATGTTCTCCCTCTCTTGGAAATATATCCGAAGGAAAAAATATTTAAAGAGCAAACAGTAGAGAAAAAATAATGTTTTATGCATATTTACTGCAATGTTGTTTGACTTCAGACTCAGAAAAATCTGGACACGTTTATATTTACAATTATAGATAGGGAAAAACCCAAGGGAAATACATTGAAATGTTAGCTCTAGTTATCTTTGATAGGACACTTTGGATGAATATTCTTTCTATATTTTATTTATTTTTAATTGAAGTATAGTTGCTTTACAGTGTTGCATTAGTTTCAGGTATACAGCAAAGTCAGTTATTCATATATATGTATTAATATATATACACACATATATATTGTTTTTCAGATTGTTTTCCTTTATAGGTTATTATAAAATATTGAATATAGTTTCTGTGCTTCACAGTAGGTCCTTGGTGGCTATCCATTTTATACATAGTAGTGTGTATATGTTAATCCCAAAATCCTAATTCGTCCTTCTTTCCCTTTCCCCTTTGGTAACCATGTTTGTTTTCTATGTCTGTGATTCTATTTCATCATTTTAAAAGTTTTATAGTTTTCACTTTTCAATTCTATTAAAAAATGAAAAAAAAAATACATCATGCTATACTACCAGAGAAATTCAAGTGTATGAAAAGTGGTTTGTTGAGGAACTAATTTTCATGTTTTTAATGGCAAGGTATCTGATTTTATTCATATCTCATGCTGCAGTTCACCAAGAGAGTCATTCCAAGATGGGAGCACAGGAGGCTCCTGAGCTTCAGCCTTCATGTGCACACAGTGAATGTACAGCTACACACGGAGAGATTCCTTCTAAGGGGAGCCAGAAAACTAGCTGGGCAACTCTTGCACGTCTGACAACTGAGGAAATACTCACATAGAAACATATAGACAAGGCTGAGGCACACTCTCGCCATGTGCCCACTGCCAGTGGAGCACCGTGCAATTGGGAGGGAACCCTCAACTCCAGGCTTCTCTCTGAGGAGTGAAGTTTGGACTTCACATTCAGAGCTCCAGTTCAGTTCAGTTCAGTCGCTCAGTCGTGTCCGACTCTTTGCGA
>SJYX01007959.1:140086-168541 GCA_006410675.1 Oreotragus oreotragus | reverse complement strand
ACTCCTTTTCCTATTTGGAACCAGTCTGTTGTTCCATGTGCAGTTCTAACTGTTGCTTCCTGACCTGCATACAGATTTCTCAAGAGGCAGGTTAGGTGGTCTGGTATTCCCATCTCTTTCAGAATTTTCCACAGTTTTTTGTGATCCACACAGCACTGTTTATAATAGCCAGGACATGGAAGCAACCTAGATGTCCATTGGCAGATGAATGGATAAGAAAGCCGTGGTACATATACACAATGGACTATTACTCAGCCATTAAAAAGAATACATTTGAATCAGTTCTAATGAGGTAGATGAAACTGGAGCCTATTATACAAAGTGAAGTAAGCCAGAAAGAAAAACATCAATACAGTGTACTAATGCATATATATGGAATTTAGAAAGATGGTGATGTAACCCTGTATGCGAGACAGCAAAAGAGACACAGATGTATAGAATAGTCTTTTGGAATTTGTGGGAGAGGAGAGGGTGGGATGATTTGGGAGAAGGGCATTGAAGCATGTGTAATATCATATATGAAATGAGTCGCCAGTCCAGGTTTGATGCAGGATACAGGATGCTTGGGGCTGGTGCACTGGGATGACCCAGAGGGATGGTACAGGGAGGAATGTGGGAGGTGGGTTCAGGATGGGGAACAAGTGAACACCTGTGGCGGATTCATGCTGATGTACGGCAAAACCAGTACAATATTGTAAAGTAATTAGCCTCCAATTAAAATAAACAAATTTAAATTAAAAAAATTTAAAAAAACATGATAAACTTGTACTGAACAACCCTTAGCTTGATTTATGTGAAAATACTATTAGGTTATTTTTTACTCATAAAAATGGCAACAAATATTACTAATAATTATTTTCATAGGCTCACTGATTTTCTCTCTCTGAATTTAATGCTTTCATAACAATTTTGAAATTAAAGCACTGTGCTCACTCATTATTTGAAGTCCTTGGTGTCAGTAATGGGCTTCTGCCATTATCTGATGAACTGATTTTTCACATTTTTGTATTCATAGTATATACATATTGGTAAAAACATATATATGGCTTTTGGAGGGTGGCTATTTTACTTTTTAAGAATGGATCTACCTGTTTTGCAAATTCAGGTCAGAATGAAATGTGCCAGTAATGATTTGAACACCCTAATTTTGCTAAAGATTGATAGTACTCACAATCCCTATGTCCTTTGGGCAGGTATTATGAATGATCTTGTGTTCAGACCATTTCATGAGGATTTATTAGCTCCTATTGTATGCTGGAGCGTGAGTCAGGTGTTAGGAATACAAAGATGACTAAGATATAAATATGTGAAAATAGTGTGATGAATTGCAACTTTGAGGGTTAAATAAGGTTAGAGTACATCTGTGAAAAATCTCCGTGGTCATTTCAATAGCAATGAATTAATTCAACAAATATTTATTAAGGCAAGCCATAAGCCAGGCACCATGTTAGGCTCTGTGTATACAATGAGATAAACAAGACACACTCTTCCTGGCCTCCTGGAGCAAAGCACTTAAGAAATACATATTTGGCAGTACAGAGAAGACCCTTTGTAATCGTCTCCAATTTGTTTTGCTCACTGCTGCTGGAGTGAGTGCTCTGAAACAGAAATCTGATTATGTCACTCTCCTTGCTTAACAACCCTGAGTGACGTTCTTATTGCCTAATGGAAAAAGGTCAAATTCCTTAGTATGGCTTTGCATGCTGATCCTCGATTAATTTTCCAGGTTCTGCTCCTTCTCAAGTGTCTTAGGCTGTGAATACTGCAGATCCCCAAACATATCATGTGCTCTCGTGTGTCTCTGCCTTTGCTCACACGGTCCCTTTTGCCTAGAGGGTCCTACCCCCACCCCCTCCCCCAACCACCTGCTCACACACATCCTCCACACTTATCCTGTTGGCAAACTCCTACTCATAGATCACATCTGCAGTGATCTCCCAAGCATAACTCAGTGTGTTTCTGTAGCAATTTGTCTTCTCATCTAAACTACATAATTTATTATAGTTATTTTCATGTCCGTCTCCTGGACTAGATGATGAGGTCTTTGAGGGTTCTAGACTGGATGTATGTTTTAATGCTGAAGCATCCTCCCTCCTACTTCCTAGTCAATTGCTTTTGTTTCTCAAAATAACAACAAAACCATATGCCCCTTTTTAAGAACTTCTAAGTATATGATCTCATTATAAACTTAGAACTACCTTGTGGAGCATTTAGGGCAAGTAGAATTGTATTCAATTCATAGTCAAGGGATCTGAAGCTAGGATCTGTGAAGGGCTTGTTTCAAAATAAAGTGCTGGAATCAGGACTGTTTACAGTTTTAGCCCTGTCCATTCACATTCAATTTGCTGCTCATCTACACCAAAAATTTCATAGAGTTACTTCCCTTTTTATAAAATTGTAGCCATATCAGAAGTGGAAGCCCAGCCATGGTTTCTATACTGGACTGAATAAATACTGACTGAACAAAATAGGATTCCTCTCTGGAGTCCCTGTTTGCAAGCAAACCAGGAGCATGGGTGGTCATAGTGGTGGTTTGTGCTGATGCTATAAGGAGGTATGCTCGGGCTTTGACTGCAGCTGAGGGGCCCTGAGCACTCCGGGCTGTGAGCCTCAGCTTCTTCTATCGCTGCAGCTCTGCTTTTCTCGCCGTAACTCCAGGACTGCTGTCTGTCAGTGTCTCCTCTTGGAGCACTGTTGATGGCCCAGTTCTAAAACTGGGGGATATTCTTTTCCAGGGAAGAAGATTGGGGCCCACAGAAGGTAACCAAGGACACTGGATGGACCTCACACCTAGGGAGCTCAATCATCATTCTCCGGTAGTGATCACTGGAGGGCAGCATCTGAATCTTTTGGCATCCTTTTACTTTAGAGTGAGTTTCCTATATTTTGGTGACTATTTCCTATCAAGATTGGGGAAACTCTTTGCTATGCTTAGTGTATTAATCTTGAACATCATACCACAGACCTCTTCATTATTTTTAAAGGAACTTTTGGGGTCTGAAACATGTAGATTTTTCTTTTAAATTTATTTAAACCATCATTTATTGAGCACCTATATGTCTCAGGCACTATACTAGATTGCAGAGTGTTCCATTTAATTTTCTTGAAATTGCAGGGTTATCCCCAATCTTGAACATCATACCACAGACCTCTTCATTATTTTTAAAGGAACTTTTGGGGTCTGAAACATGTAGATTTTTCTTTTAAATTTATTTAAACCATCATTTATTGAGCACCTATATGTCTCAGGCACTATACTAGATTGCAGAGTGTTCCATTTAATTTTCTTGAAATTGCAGGGTTATCCCCGCTGGCCCTCTGTTACAGATGAGGGAACCTAGGATTGGAAAGCTCAGTAATTGGTCCAAAGGAACAAAACAGAGTTTGGATCGAAACTCAGGTCTGTCTGATGCCACTGTCTTTTGCTTCCTGGTATGATTGCCACCAGGATCCATAGTCACTTCAGATTTCAGTGAACTTAACAAGCAAGAATGACATTATGCTAAAGCTACCATTTGAAGAAATTACTGGGGAATGGGCTTTCCTGGTGGTTTAGATGATAGAGTCTGCCTGCAGTGCAGAGACCCGGGTTCGATCCCTGAGTCAGGAAGATCTCCTACAGAAGGAAATGGCAACCCACTCCAGTATTCTTGCCTGGAAAATACAATGGATGGAGGATCCTGCCAGGCTACAGTCCATGGGGTCGCAAAGAGTCAGATATGACTGAGTGACTTCTTTCTTTTCTACTGGGGTATACTCTGGCTACCACTGCAAGTGCTAGTAGAATATATAAGATTTATAAGGCAGGATAAATGCCAGCAGAAGACAGCTTCCTGTGTGTATTTAATTTTGTTATCCCTCTTTCACTGCAAATGTAAGAGAAAAAAAGACTATTTTTTACAACTTAACTTTCTAAATGACTTAGACATTCTTGGGGGGCTTCTTATTTTCTCTACTCTCATGTGTCCTCTAAGGACTAACATGTTAAAAATTAAGATTATTCTTTCCAGATGTTGGAGTTTTGATTGCAAGTAGAATATGAGTAGCTTAGTGGTGGCAGGGTTGGCGTTGCTTAGTGGAAAATGTTCAGACAACACTCGAAGACCTGCCAAATCTCTTGCGATGTTTTATTTGTATTGACACGTGTTTGGCTCTGTCAGCTTGGATTGAGGTTCTGAGGCTGATTGGAATGACCAGACAAAGAGCTCTGGGGGTGTTCCTCCCCATTCCACTATGATTCCCAAGTCCTGAGCAGATTAAAGATAGCAACGATTCTGCAGCTAGGTAAGAGATTGAGCAGAATATATACCATTGGTGAATCATGTTCAGTATCTTAAGAAATTGCTTAAATGAGAAAGTAAATGAAAAATCAGATTAGAAGGAAATTCAGAGTATTTAAATGAATGTTTGTCTCTAAAATTATCACTCTGTGATTAAAGAAAATCATAGATTCGCTATGAAATCATTTAATTTTATCTTCTGCCTTAAAAAAGTACCTCAGGTCTTGTTCATTTTTGTACTTCATGGAGATTCCTTATTCCTTGTCTGTCCTAAGAAAATGCTTCTGTTCATTTCAACTGCTCAGCTTGCCTTTCCATCTCTCTCCTAATGGGAACTAACCTTTGAACCATCTGTGTTTGCCCTGATGTTACCTTGTCAGTCTATAAGCTGACATGTATCAGTAAAGCTGGTGACAATTTTGACCATGACTATATCCCCATTTTTAAGTAAAAGGTGTTTTGTACTTTTCATTTGTCACTCAATTTTGATCTGGTTTCCAAGGTTGCCGTAGTTTTTCAACCATTAGATAAGAGAGCAGGTGTCACAAAGTGGTGTGGATGTGTTTGATTGATGCAAAGAGAGGGAATTTCTATGTGAGATTCCTGCATTTTGTTCTTTGGTTTCTGTTATACAAGAGACAAAGTGGGAGAGAGAAAGGAACACTGTATATGATTGTCCAGACCTTAAACTGTCAAGGTGAAGCTTTCGTTATTCTAAAGTTACCTTTAGTTTTTATTTTATTTTTTATATTGGGAAATTATTCTGTGTGACAAAATCAAACCGCAGAAAAAGTTTTTGGTGTATGGTTTTGTTGGAATACTGGTTAACAAGTCACAGACATCTTTTTGGAGTCTCTAGGAATTCTGGACTCAAGAAGAAAGAATAGTTTGAAAAACAAATTTATGAATTCAATTTTATTAACAAAAGTCTTCCAGCAGAGGCAAATGGAAAGACTTTGGAATCAGACAAGTCTATGTCTGAATCCTGGTTCTGCCACTTACTAACCTTGTAAACTGGGCCAGGTGATTTCTCATCCAGAACCTTAATTTCCTTGTCTGTAAAACATCGAAATGAATGAACCTTTCAGAATTATTATGAGGAAGAGATGTATGCAAATATAGATCAGAGAGGATCTCCTAATAACTTAGAAATATTTTAAAATAGAATATGAAAGTTATTATCATACAGGTTTAATTTGTGCTACGAAACATACTATTCACACAAGGCAAAAGATTACTGTGCCACAGCCTAAAATGTTCATTTGATTCTTCCTCCCTGTTGCTATAGCTGTAAATAAAGATGTTAATGGCTGTCATTTATTGCATTCTATCTCTGTTGTATAAACATCATGTCATTTAATTTTCAGAACTATCCTATGTGGTAGTTTATGTGATTCCAAACAAAAAGCTTAGCTGAAATAAAAATTAAAAATGTAATTTACTTTGTCCTTATACAGACAGGACCACTGGCTTTTTTCAGTATCAGTTCAGTTCAGTTCAGTTCAGTCTCTCAGTCATGTCCGACTTTTTGCGACCCCATGAATCGCAGCACGCCAGGCCTCCCTGTCCATCACCATCTTCCGGAGTTCACTCAGACTCATGTCCATCAAGTCAGTGATGCCATCCAGCCATCTCATCTTCTGTCGTCCCCTTTTCCTCCTGCCCTCAATCCCTCCCAGTATCAGAGTCTTTTCCAATGAGTCAACTCTTAGCATGAAGCGGCCAGAGTACCGGAGTTTCAGCTTTAGCGTCATTCCTTCCAAAGAACACCCAGGGCTGATCTCCTTTAGAATGGACTTTTATCAGTATAAATTAGGCTAAATCACTACTCCTCATAGACTTTAGAAATTGTGATTCTAGTCCCGTGGGAAAAACTCCAGGAAAAACTGAATTGTAAATAGAACCCAAATGTTTTATTTATTCATTTTTTAAGCAGAGATTTGTTTGAAAAGATAAATCCTAGAACCTATCCATCAACTTTGTTGGGACTATGAACTCTATGAGCTGAACGGTGTTCGTGAGCTCTGTGAGGAAGCTGGAAACTGCTTCCATCTGCTTGGTGCAGAGCATAGATGCTTGAACTAGGTGCTTAATACCTACTTAGGAGGTATTTCACATAGTAGGTGGACTTCCCTTGTGGTTCAGCAGTAAAGAATCTACCTACAATGCAGGAGACACAGATTTGATCCCTGGGTTGAGAAGATCCCCTGGAGAAGGAAATAACAGCCTGCTCTGGAATTCTTTGCCTAGGAAATCCCATGGACAGAGGAGCCTGGAGGGCTATAGTCCATGGGACTGCAAGAGTCAGCCAGGGCTTAGTGACTAAACAGCAGCAACAACATAGTAGGTACTTATAATGCTTATTAAATGAAAATTTAAAAATAAATAAATTAAATTTTAGTATGGAAAAGTATACCTCCTTAAGGTAACTTTTTCTCCACATGGGTAATTTTAAAATTTTCAAAACTTATTTTTTTGAGGGCAAACATATTATTTTGTAAAAACAAAACAAACAAAAAAAAAAACTTTCAAGTACTTATATTTTACAGCGATTTTGAGTCTTCCTACATGAAACATTCTATTTTGTCATTTCCCCCCTAATGATTTATTTATTTAACATGAGGAAAACAAAATATAACAAATAAGGAAAATATTCACATGTGCAATTGTGAAAGCTATAGGGAATATAGCCTGTAAAGATTATCCACATCCCTTCTCAAGAAAATCAGATGAGGGAACTCTGGGCTTAAAAGAAAGATGTGTGCGGAAAACAAAAGCTCCATTTTGAAACTGAAATTTAAAAAAATTTTAAGTGTTACAGAGTCAAGCTGAATGCTGAGGAGCCTCATAAACTGTGGAATTCATTTCCTGAATTAACATTATCGCTCAGTCCAGGAGTCCACAAGAAATACGACTGTTTGGTTATTTTCCCTTTGTATAACTAGACCAAACTATAGTGCGATGTAGCTGGGAACCTGCACCCGAAAACCATTCAGGAAGACTCATTCTTTCAGGTTAATTAATGCAGAATTTTGATTCTGTTTGTCTTATCCCAAGTGAATCTTGTGTTAAGAGCAAGGATATTTAGATGCAAAAATGATTTTTTATGCAATATTAGGATGAGATTTTCATTATACCAAAGCAAACATTAAAATTAAAAGGACTGCACAGTAATAGTAATATATGAATTTCTCCCTCACTGAATTTATAATGTCTTTCTTTATACTACTTTACCCTCTATAATATATTTCAAATAAAAAACAATAATGGGATAGTGAGGAGAGGAAATTCTTCTTTTTGCCAATGTGAGAAAGGTAAATTTTGAAAAGCCTAAGTAAACGTCTGCTTATTTAAGTATACTTTTTTCTAAATGGATTCATTTAGCTAAACCGGATTGCCTATCTTGTGTCTTTGCACCTTTATTTTTATAACAATGTGAATGGAGTCAACGACATTATAGTAGTACTTTAAAAAGTCAAAACTAAGTAGAATAACCGAAAGAACATACAGTATTGTAATAACTTCTGTCAAAAATGGTATCTATGTTTATTTGGCTATGTGATCTTCAGAGAGAACTAAATGGATTTACAAACTTTCCAAAACAAGCACACACACACACACACAAATGGCAAACCAATCCAAAACAAACAAAAAAAATGTTACCCTCAGGATTAGCAAAAACATGAGACGTCAAGCCTAGTAGGTAATTATTTTGGAAATTTATGTTTCTAAAAAGAGTGAGTGAAGTTGCTCACTTGTGTCTGACTCTTTGTGACCCCATGGACTGTAGCCTACCAGGCTCCTCTGTCCATGGGATTTTCCAGGCAAGAATACTGGAGTGGGTTGCCATTTCCTTCTCCAGGAGATCTTTCCTACCCAGGGATTGAACCCAGGTCTCCTGCATTGTAGGTAGAGACGCTTTACCATTTGAGCCACCAGGGAAGTCTGAAAAAAAAGAGGAGGGGAGCAAAATGCAAACACTATCGCAACCATAGCTAATCAAAAACAGTTGGCAAATGAGCTGATTTTGGCAAAAAGAATTGAGTTGCAATAGTTGAAGTGACTGGTGTAGAACTCAGAAAGAAGTCCAGGAAAGTAAACATTTCTTTGCTTTTTGGGCAATTTACTTTAACCAGATAACACTGAAGGATGGTAGTATCCAGAAGGTTGTTCTCTTTGAGATAAGGAGATAACCAGCCTTTTAAAAACAAGCAAACAAACAAATCCCCCTGGACCTCAAAAGATATTGACTCTCTAAGAAAAATTGTTTTCTCAAGAGTTGTCTACCCAATTAGGTACTGAAGTGAAATATTACCACACTTCAGTACCAGAACTGAATATTATCACACTCAATACTAGTCAAGAGGAATTAAATGGCCTCTTGATGAAGGTGAAAGAGGAAAGTGAAAAAGCTGGTTTAAAACTCAACTTTCAAAAAACTAAGATCATGACATCTAGTCCCATCCCTTCATGGCAAATAGATGGGGAAACAACAGAAACAGTGAGAGACTTTATTTTCTTGGGCTCCAAAATCACTGCAGATGGTGACCGCAGTCATGAAATTAAAAGATGCTTGCTCTGTGGGAGAAAAGCTATGACCAAGCTGCTGCTGCTGCTGCTGCTAAGTCGCTTCAGTCGTGTCCGACTCTGTGCGACCCCATAGATGGCAGCCCACCAGGCTCCCCCGTCCCTGGGATTCTCCAGGCAAGAACACTGGAGTGGGTTGCCATTTCCTTCTCCAGTGCGTGAAAGTGAATAGTGAAAGTGAAGTCACTCAGTCGTGTCTTACTCTTAGCGACCCCATGGACTGCAGCCCAGCAGGCTCCTCCACCCATGGGAGTTTCCAGGCAAGAGTACTGGAGTGGAATGCCATTGCCTTCTGCAATGACCAACTTAGACAGCATATTAAAAAACAGGGACATTGCTTTACTGACAAAGGTCTGTATAGTTGAAATTATGGTTTTTCCAGTAGTCATGTATGGATGTGAGAGTTGGACTATAAAGAAAGCTGAGCACCGAAGAATTGATGCCTTGGAACTGTGGTGTTGGAGAAGACTCTTGATAGTTCCTTGAACTGCAAGGGGATCAAACCAGTCAATTCTAAAGGAAATCAACCTTGAATATTCATTGGAAGGACTGATGCTGAAGCTGAAACTTTAATACTTTGGCTACCTGATGTGAGGAACTGACTTATTGGAAAAGACCCTGATACTGGAAATTATTGAAGGCAGGAGAAGAAGGGGATGATAGAGGAGATGGTTGAATGGTATCACTGACTTGATGAACATGAGTTTGAGCAAGTTCTGGGAGTTGGTGAAGGACAGGGAAGCCTGGCATGCTGCAGTCTGTGGGGTCGCAAAGAGTCAGACATGACTGAGCAACTGAACAATAACAATACTAGCAAGGGGGAAGGGAAGAGACTCACGGGAGGACAACTTGTAAAATTTGGGAAAGCAATTTGCTTTTGTATCCTTTTATATTTAAGATTTTTTTTTAATTGGAGTATAGTGAATTTATAATATTGTGTTAGTTTCAAGTGTACAGCAAAATGAACCAGTTATATATATACATATATCTGCTCTTTTTTAGATTCTTTTTCCATATAGGTCATTATAGAGTATTGAGTAGAGTTCCAGGAGGGCAATTTGTTAGTACTATGTGTGTGTGTGTGTGTGTGTGTGTGTGAGTTTCTTCAGTAGTGTCCAGTTCTTTGCGACCCTATGGGCTATAGCCCTTCAGGCTCCTCTGTCCATGGGATTCTCCAGGTAAAAATACTGGAGAGGGTTGCCATGCCCTCCTCCAGGGGATCTTCCTGACCCAGGGATCGAAACTGGTCTCTTAGGTTTCCTGCATTGGCAGGTGGGGTTTGTTTTTTTTTAACCTCTAGCGCCACCTGGGAAGCTCTTGTTAATACTATCAAAGCCTTAATGTGTTTACACATTTTGGCTCAGTGGTTTCACTTTTAGGGAATTATGCAAAGGAAACAGTCAGAGGTTCATATACAAAACATCAGCTTTTGTCAACTCGATGTCAGCTAACAAGGTCAAAAAATAGGATCATCTGTTTAGCAGAATTCTATGCAGCCTGGTTCTGAAAAAAATTTCTTGACAGGAGAAATAATTATAATATTGTAATATACTGCTAAGGACAGAAGAAACAGACCAAAGATACCACTTAAATAAAAATAAAATGAATATATCCCCTGTTATGGGGGAGCTTGATAGGATATAAACCACAACAGGAAAAATATGACTAATTTTGAAAATACCTGGGATGGGTTATCAGCTCCCTGCTGGAGCTGTGAGCCTGTGTTGAAAGTAGAACTTCTGAGTTGACTTAAAGGTGTGTGGACATCTGTGTAGTGACTACCTGTAAATTAATATTTGGAGTGGTCCAAACCTAGTTTGAGAAATGTTTTGTATCAGATTATAAATTAGATTAATTTAGAACACTTCTAATGAAAACTCTCAAATGATTAAGCACTAGAGTCATTAAGTCCAAGAAATGTATGTCTTGTATGTTTACATTGTGGGCTTTTCCAGTCTGTAAATAACGTCACCATTGCTGACCATTATATACAAACTTAGGCTGTGTATTTACTGCTTCTGGCCATCAACTTGTCAGCCACTTTGGTTAGGGTACCTGCCATCTCTTAAATGGCATATTCTTAAAACCACACATGTCACAGGCTGTCTGGAACTGACCTATGGAGCGTCAATCCTGGTTTTTAAAAATTAGCTTGGATATGAAATCATGATGGCATGAAGGGTTTTCCATGGCAGTAGGTAAACAAAGACATGAGCTGCCCTGATGAATTTCAGCATTTCAAATTGACATGGAAGCTTACTGTGTTCTTACTAAAGAGAGAGTCACTTTTCTGCCCTAGTGCCTACTCTGTGTGCACCACTTGAAAAACAGTGGCAGAATCAACATTGCAAGCCAGACACCCAGAAATGGCCATGCAGTGAACAATTAGATAGGTTTTATTTTACAAACCTTCACATAAAACTTGTCAGGTAGCTTGCAGAGACCATTGCCTTGTTCTGACATCTCTGCTTCTATCTTTTTATGATGTGTTCTTGTACTTTACTGCATTTATGTCAGTATATTTATTTATAAAAAAGATATTTTACATTGAAGCAATCTCAAATTTACAGAAAAATTGTAGGAAGAGTACAAAGAAATTTTTTCCTATACTATTTGAGAGCAAGTTGCCCATAACCCCTGGATACTTAGTGTATTTCCTTCTACTGCCAACATTCTCCTAATGAATCACAGTAAAACCATAGATTCAGCAATCAACATTGACACATTACTACCATCTAAACTCAAACATCATTTGGTGAATTATCTTGAAAATACCCTTTGTGACAGAATGACCCATGTCAAGATCACATGTTGCATTCAGCTGTCAAATATGCCTCTTTAGTCTCCTTCAATTCTTTTCCACTCTTATTTTGACTTTCATGACCTTGAAATTTATAGGGCGGTTATTTTGTACAAATTCCTCAATGTATATTTTTGTTTTCTATTGATTAGAGTCAATTTATGTGTCTTTGGTAGAAATATTACAAAAGTGGTGCTGGGTTCATCTCCTTGTAATGCATCAGGATTTCTATTTGCTCCATTATTGACAATGTGTTCATCAATCATTTAATGATTTGTGATTGTTTGATTAAAATGATTAATCTGTAAACTGGTGTATACAAGTTTATCTTTGTAATTACTCTTTGCTATTAACAAATATTTTTTAAAGCAGTCTTTTGAGAATAGCCAGACATTCCATTCTTCTTTTTTTTTTTATTTTATTTTATTTTACTTTACAATACTGTATTGGTTTTGCCATACATTGACATGAATCCGCCACGGGTGTATATGAGCTCCCGATCCTGAACCCCGCTCCCACCTCCCACCCCATATCATCTCTCTGGATCATCCCCGTGCACCAGCCCCAAGCATCCTGTATCCTGTGTTGAACATAGACTGGCGCTTCATTTCTTACATGATAGTCTACATGTTTCAATGCCATTCTCCCAAATCATCCCACCCTCGCCCTCTCCCTCAGAGTCCAAAAGTCTGTTCTATACATCAGTGTCTCTTTTGCTGTCTCACATACAGGGTTATCGTTACCATCTTTCTAAATTCCATATATATGTGTCAGTATACTGTATTGATGTTTTTCTTTCTGGCTTACTTCACTCTGTATAATCGGCTCCAGTTTCATCCATATCATTAGAACTGATTCAAATGCATTCTTTTTAATGGCTGAGTAATACTCCATTGTGTATATGTACTACAGCTTTCTTATCCATTCATCTGCTGATGGACATCTAGGTTGTTTCCATGTCCTGGCTATTATAAACAGTGCTGCAATGAACATTGGGGTACACGTGTCTCTTTCTATTCTGGTTTCCTTGGGGTGTATGCCCAGCAGTGGGATTGCTGGGTCATAAGGCAGTTCTATTTCCAGTCTTTAAAGGAATCTCCACACTGTTCTCCATAGTGGCTATACTAGTTTGCATTCCCACCAACNGTGTTTTTCTTTCTGGCTTACTTCACTCTGTATAATCGGCTCCAGTTTCATCCATATCATTAGAACTGATTCAAATGCATTCTTTTTAATGGCTGAGTAATACTCCATTGTGTATATGTACTACAGCTTTCTTATCCATTCATCTGCTGATGGACATCTAGGTTGTTTCCATGTCCTGGCTATTATAAACAGTGCTGCAATGAACATTGGGGTACACGTGTCTCTTTCTATTCTGGTTTCCTTGGGGTGTATGCCCAGCAGTGGGATTGCTGGGTCATAAGGCAGTTCTATTTCCAGTCTTTAAAGGAATCTCCACACTGTTCTCCATAGTGGCTATACTAGTTTGCATTCCCACCAACAGTGTAAGAGGGTTCCCTTTTCTCCACATCCTCTCCAGCATTTATTGCTTGGAGACTTTTGGATTGTAGCCATTCTGACTGGCGTGAAATGGTATCTCATTGTGGTCTTGATTTGCATTTCTCTGATAATGAGTGATGTTGAGCATCTTTTCATGTGTTTGTTAGCCATCCATATGTCTTCTTTGGAGAAATGTCTATTTAGTTCTTTGGCCCATTTTTGGATTGGGTCGTTAATTTTTCTGGAGTTGAGCTGCATAAATTGCTTGTATATTTTTGAGATTAGTTGTTTGTCAGTTGCTTCAATTGCTATTGTTTTCTCCCATTCAGAAGGCTGTCTTTTCACCTTGCTTATAGTTTCCTTTGTTGTGCAGAAGCTTTTAATTTTAATTAGATCCCATTTGTTTATTTTTGCTTTTATTTCCCGTATTCTGGGAGGTGGATCACAGAGGATCCTGCTGTGGTTTAATACATTCCATTCTTAAACAAACGTTTGCCCTTTCTTTTCCTTTCCTTCTTTCTCTTTCTTTTTTGCTTGCTTTCTTCCTCCTCCCTCTCTCCCCACCTCTCTCCCTTCCTCTGTCCCCCCTCCTATCTATCTATCTACCTACCTATCTGTCATTTTGTGCTTTCTTGCTCATGACTCATGATTTCCTAGTTTATTCAACAGTTATCTATTTCTATCACTATTTAGTTTGAACTTGAATTATATACTCATTTGATTGGGGAATTCTTCTTCAAGGTGGCTCCTATGTTCTTTTGACATAGCTCATCCTTTGAACACATCTGTACTTTCTAGCACAAGAAGAGGTTCTGGAATCATTTTTTATTTTCCTTGCCTCAGTCCTGGAATAATCCATTTCTCCAAGGATCTCTAAGTCCTTTCATTATAGAAGGATATTTGGAAACCAAGATCTTGGTGGTATATAAACTCATTGCTGCTACTGTAGTATTATTGCTTCCAGGTCCCTTGAATGCACAAAACTGGGAAATGTTTGTTATTATAATTATATATTATTTATTTATCATATAAAATGTAAGATGATAATATTATATATTCTTTATTTGTTATTATATAAATGTATGTATAGTTATATATTCCCCTGCTTTGTCTACTCAAGCACCCATCCAGAAGTAGCAATAGAAAAAGTAACATATATTTTTTACATCCATATTTTTCTGTTTCTATCTAAATGTTGAAACTGTGAGGTCACAGAGATATCCCCAGTTCCAGTCTAATACCACAAGATTCAGTCTAGAGTTTTTCCTTTCCACATTTGTAACTCCTTTCACCAACTGTGAAAAACCTAGCTCCCAACATCCTCAATATGTTTTTCTTTTTTGCTCAGTTCTCCTGTGTATAATCCATCTCCCACTGTGCACACCCCTTGCGTTGATGCTGTATGTACCTTCCTTAGACTTTGAAACCAAACACTTCAGTCTGCTTGGGGTGTGACACCTCATGCTGTCCTATGCATAGAGACCTTTCTCATTCCACTTGGGCAGCCTGCACCTGGCCATCCCTCTGCATCAATAACCTTCCTCACCCTGCTCAGGGTTTGGCAATCCACTCTGGGATGGCTCTTGACAAGGATATTCTCTTCACTCATTTCAGGGCTCCCCCACCCCTAACTGGATGCCACTATCAGTTTGTGAACATGCTCCTCTTTCTGCTTGGGCTCCAACCAGTTTTTTAGCCGGGATGCCACCGTGCACCCACAGTCCCTGGTCTGATGCTTACCTTGCTCAGCCCCACCTAAAAGCTTTTGGACGGAATTGTTTAGGAAGGAAATGGAAGGGAAAAAAGAAGAGTAAGAGGAAAAGTTGGTTTATAAAGTTTGCCTTACAGACAGTGCAGTGGGGCAGAAACTGAAATGAGAAAGACATTGTTAGATGATATTGAGAAATAGCTTTGGTAATGGCATGGGATGAGCACCGGTTGGTAGTCAGGCAAAGGCCTGCCAGAATGAACATAAAAAGTGGCCAAGGGGCATTCTGACTCCGGACCACCCTGACTTTATTTATTAGATGAAGGGGGAAATCAATGTGGGTGGCTTGATCAAGCAAGTTTTGAGGCAGATGACCCAGGAATAAGGATTCTGTGGATAATTTCATAGCAAGTTAAAAAGAGTAATGATTCATATTTATTGTCTACTTATTATGTGTTGGGAGCTCAAGTTTATTATTTAGCAATTTTCCTGATAGATGGGCCTTGTCGTACCCATTTTACAAAATAGAAATAGGTTTGTAAAGATTCATCAACTTGCTAATAATCAGCAAGGGTCTGAGCCAGGACTCTAAAGCTGACAGACTTCTATAATCATTCTTTATTTTATTGAACATGATTGAGTGTGTTAATTTAGGGGAAGTGAGGAAGATAATTTAAAAAATTATTTAACTTTGATGTGGGTTTGTGTACTGGTGTATCTGAGGTTCATAACTCTTTCAACCAAGTCATTCTGGAAAAGTAGATTCAGGAGTTGCTGGGAAACTTCTTAGCCTTGACTTCACCTGTTCCATCATGGGAGAGTGAGAAAGTTGCATAGCAACTCTAAGGGGAGAATGATTCAGAAACACAACGGGGAGGAGTGGGGCCCAGGAAATGAAGATTTATTTAGCCTGGTTTCTTAGGACAATCAATCTGCACGTGAAGGACATTTGTCCTCAACGTGTATCCATCTGTAGAAAGGAAGAGCTAATAAATATTTTTATTACTGCCTTATCTCCATTCCAAAGACCCCTTCCCCCTTTTAACTTCTATTGGACAGGAGACAAGTGAGATCATGACAATTTCAACAAGTATTTGTGTCTAGGTTAGGCACAGTTAGGTGATATCTCTTGGGGCATCAAGAAGCTGCCATTTTGCCAGTGGTTTATCTGTATCTGCATTGAAGCTGAGTATAAAGTATGTCACATAATATCACAGACTCCGTGACTGCTCTTTGATCATCAGCATCACAATGGGGAACGCATCCTTTGGTTTCCAGAGTCTTTCTATTCTCTGATGTTGTTATCTGTTGTTGCAATCATTCAGTTGTCATGCTTTAATCATCCTATAGTAAATAGAATAGAGGTTGGGTTTTATAGTTTCCGTTATATATCTATAAGTGTTAGTCCCTGTGATCCCATGGACTGTAGCCCACCGGCTCCTCTGAATTCCATGGAATTCTCCAGACAAGAATACTGAAGTGGGTAGCCATTCCCTTCTCCTTATAGAGTCTTATAGAACCTTTGAGCCAGGAAACATAGGAGAGGGCAGTCAGCATGACTTTGGCTCCAGGGGGAGGGAATAAAAGCTAGTGGCAACTTCTCAGTGTTCCTTTTTATTTGCTGTGTTCACTCAAGTGATCTTTATTTCTAATGATGTAATGGCACTTAGTATTTACATTTTCTTTTTATATGAGGCAATTTTTGCTTTTCAACACCAACTCGTTAATTGTCACTCTGTGCCAGGGTAGGTGAGCAGTAAACAGCATTTCCCACCTTGTGCAGCTAGAGGAACTGGACCTTGTTTGTATGAAGGGATATGGAGAATTGAGCAATCAACTGCTGTATTTCCCCCAAATTAGAAAGTTAAATTACTTGTCTAGTAAAACAAGCTAAGGCTATTTATTTGTAGGACTCTATTAAGTTTTCTGTAAATTACACAGTTCTAATGTGGTTATTTCTTTAGCCAGAGGGCTGAACCCTGCTATGAAGATGGGGTGAATTTTATGGCTGAGCTTCATATTGGTTATAAACTGTTGGACCATTTAATGTTAAGCATAAAAATAGGTTCAGCTGCTTGAAGAAAATAGTATGACTGCATGGTGAAAACAGGTACTTATTAAGTAATTATAATATATTCTAGAGAAGCGGGAGATAGGGCCACCAGTTAGAAAAAATAAGATTATGTTCATATTTTGCTTTTTTATTTAGCAAATTATTTTGTATCCTAGACACAAAGATAGATTATTAAGGAGTTGAACTAAGCTATTGCAGGAATAGAAAGAATTTTAGATTATTAAAGGGTTTAAAATTATTAATATAGGGAAGAAATAATTATATGAAGTATATAATATAATTATTATATTATATGAATTATATATAATATTATATTATATAAATTATATTATATGAATTAGTATTAATTACTTACATTCTTAAGTGAATTAAGAGATTCTATTGTTATTGATATTAATAATACATGGATAGATATAGTTGCAATTACTTTGATTTAAATCTCACACATGCTATCACATTTAATTCATGGTACAGTTCTGTGCATATATAGAAGTTTAACATTTCTTGAGTTTCAGTATACATGTATATCCAGTTACTATTTAGACATCTGGAAGAAGGTTAACTTGAAAATGTACGCCAGAAGCTTGCTCACTGTCAATGAGAATTCACTTTAAAAATGTTACCAAGTTGGAAATCAAGTATTTTTAAGTAGAAAGGTAGAGGACCCACATTATTTTAATGAATTAGAAATTAATATGGGTCTTAAGAAATAAAAAATATTTTATAAATATTAAGAAAACTCTTTATAGAAAAGTTTTGTAAGTATACAAATATGTTGCCAAACAGGAGTATAAATCCAATTGTATAGACACAAAATCCATCTAAGCTACTGTTTGAATATGGTAGTTATAGGAAGAAAAGTCTACAGAAAAAGAAAAAGGAAAACTAATAGGTGATTCTCATGGGTTGCAAAGCTCAGAATGGAAATAGTACCATGGACTGAAACTTTGGAGCAGCGATGGGTGAAGAGTTGTTGTTGTTACTAACGCTCTGATTCTTCAGGGTTCTCCTGTGGACACATTTATGTTGTGAATCAATGACTCAGAATTCAGTGATGTATGTGAAATAAAACAGTAAGAACAGCAACAGTTAAATAACTCAAGGCATTTTCATGGTGTTGTCCCAGTTCCTTTCAGGAAGGCTGCAATCTGGCATCCAGGGGAGGATTCTTTTATCTCCTCTTTGGGGCTTTTTCTTCAGTTCCTAACCAACCAAACTATGTACATTTGTATTTCCCTTTCACATAAAAGAAAAAAGAATGTAGATAGTCAACAACTGTCCTTAATGCGTTCAACAGAATGAACAATAACAGTTATTGAAAGGGTGGAAGAAAAGAGGAAGACAAGCCCATTCCCATCTTTATGAGGACTAGTATTGTTAAATGCTGGCCCTTCTTTCTCCCTAAAGAGATACCAAAAGAAAAACAAGTACTGGAATGTGATGTAACTAAACTCACTTTCATCTTTGCAATAAGCCTTGCTGCTTTTAACTTGTGAAAGGATAGAAAAATCTTATCTGAAGCAGTAGAAAGTGAGGGACCTACACTTCACGGCTGTCTCTTAGTGATCCAAGAATTAAGTGTAAACAGGATGAATGGAGTTTACTAAGACTGAGACAAATATTAAATGACTAAACAGCTGTATGTATACACACTTTATTCACCTTACGCATACAAGGGCCTTCATGCACTTGAATGCATTGTGAGAATGGAACTAACTTATGAGTGTTTGTTTGTGGCCTGGTTCTATGGCAGACATTTTATTTAACTATTTCTTCAATTCTAAAATACCTGTTTGACAGCTTATTGAATTGTTTCAAGATTGTTGTGAAGATTCAATGAGACATAACTGGTAGTATCTGGTACATTTGATTCTCACAACAACCCTATAAATCTTGAAAAGGTTAAAGTGACCCAGTCAATGTCACACTGCTAGAAAGTAAGTGGTCAAGAGAGTGTTCTAATCCAGAACCGACCCCTTAGCTCTCCTCCCTGCTGTTGCACTATATGACTATAAAATAGTGCATTTGCTGGGGTGATTGTCTATGACTCATGTGATAACAGGGATCTTGGGCCAGAAATTTCAAGCAAAGTCGTATTACTGTTAAACAAAATCTATCCTGAGGAATAATTCGTAGTTACTGGGAGAAGTGTTTTTTTCTGCTTCTTCTGCTCTTGAAGTACAACAGTTAACAAATTGCTTAATTTCCTCTGTAAGCTGAGTGCTGCAGGCAGGCTTTGTTTTCCCACTGGCAACGTATTTCCCAATCTGTATACATGGAGATGAAATTTGAGGAAATTTAACATCCCAAACTTTGGGTAGTGTATATGACACTTATTTGAGAACTTTGTGATCTTATGATGATAATATAATGTGTTTAAGTCTTCAAAGGTGGAATTTTTAAAATAGTAGTTTCTTGATCTGAAAGACTGGTATGCGCCACAGACAGAAATGTAAATAGAATTTGCTATTCATAGAACTGTCAAGGCTGTGGTTTTTAGTTCTAATATCTATTTGTGATATTTTTTTGATGCAGACATTGGGGTAGGTGCACAAATATCAGATACAATTGTAAAGAGTTTAAGGATGAAATACTTATAATGACACAAGTGATGGTTAGGCAATTGTTAAAGCACTGAAGTATATCCTTAGTTACAACATTTTTTTTTGAATTTTTAATTTAATTTAATTTTTATTTTTTTTACTTTATAATACTGTATTGGTTTTGCCATACATTGACATGAATTCAAGTTATCTGACTACCATCTATCCTTTCAAATTAATTTTATGATACTAACATATTCTGGAATAAAAAATTCCATATGGACAGAGATTTTTGTCAGTTTTAGCCACATATGTAACTTTAGAACTTAGAAGAGTGCCTGGTTTGTAGTAAGTGTCCAGTAGATAATATTTTTAAAAAAGAATGAAATATTTAGCAAAGGGATAGAAGGTTAAGAAGCTGAACTCTAGTATTGTAGGAATAGGAGGAATTGTGCTCAGAGGAACAAAGTATTAAAAGGATAAACTACTAAAAAAATTAATTAATTAACTCTATTGAAGCATAGTTGATTTACAACGTGTTAGTTTCAGATGTATAGCAAAGTGATTCGGTTTTATATATATATTATTTTTCAGATTATTTTCCATGATAGATTATTGCAAGATATTACATATCTGTGCTATACATTGGGTCCTTGTTGTTTTTTTGTATGCATGTGTGTCTGTGTTTAGTTGCTAAGTCTGACTCTTATGACCCAATGGACTGTAGCCCACCAGGCTCCTCTATCCCAGTGATTTCCCAGGCAAGAATACTAGAGTGGGTTGCCATTCCTTTCTCTTAGTAATCTTCCTGACCCAGGAATTGAGCCTGCATCTCCTGTGTGACAGGTGGATTCCTAACTACTGAGATACCTAGGAAGTCCATTAGTAGTGTGTATCTATTAATACCAAATTCCTTTTTTTTCAGTTTTATTTATTTTTTTACTTTACAATATTGTATTGGTTTTGCCATACATTGACATGAATCTGCCATGGGGGTACATGTGTTTCCCATCCTGTATCCTCTTCCCTCCTCCCTCCCCATCCCATTCTTCTGGGTCATCCCAGTGCACCAGCCACGAGCACCCTGTATCATGCATTGAACCTGGACTGGTGATTCGTTTCACACATGATATTTTACATGCTTCAGTGCCATTCTTCTAAATCATCCCACCCTCGCCCTCTCCCACAGAGTCCAAAAGACTGTTCTATACATCTGTGTTTCTTTTGCTGTCTCACATACAGGGTTATCGTTACCATCTTTCTAAATTCCATATATATGCATTACTATACTGTATTGGTGTTTTTCTTTCTGGCTTACTTCACTCTGTATAATAGGCTCCAGTTTCATCCACCTCATGAGAACTGATTCAAATGTATTCTTTTTAATGGCTGAGTAATAGTCCATTGTGTATAGGTACCACAGCTTTCTTATCTATTCATCTGCCGATGGACATCTAGGTTGTTTCCATGTCCTGGCTATTATAAACAGTGCTGCAATGAACATTGGGGTACATGTGTCTCTTTCTATTCTGGTTTCCTTGGTGTATATGCCCAGCAATGGAATTGCTGGGTCATATGGCAGTTCTATTTGCAGTTTTTTAAGGAATTTCCACACTGTTCTCCATAGTGGCTATACTAGTTTGCATTCCCACCAACAGTGTAAGAGGGTTCCCTTTTCTCCACACCCTCTCCAGCATTTATTGGTTGTAGACTTCCATCACAGCCATTCTGACTGGTGTGAAATCATACCTCATTGTGGTTTTTGTTTGCATTTCTCTGATAATGAGTGACGTTGAGCATCTTTTCATGTGTTTGTTAGCCATCCGTATGTCTTCTTTGGAGAAATGTCTATTTAGTTCTTTGGCCCATTTTTTGATTGGGTCGTTTATTTTTCTGGAATTGAGCTGTATAAGTTGCTTGTATATTTTTGAGATTAGTTGTTTGTCAGTTGCTTCATTTGCTATTATTTTCTCCCATTCAGAGGGCTGTCTTTTCACCTTGCTTATAGTTTCCTTTGTTGTGCAGAAGCTTTTAATTTTAATTAGATCCCATTTGTTTATATTTGCTTTTATTTCCAGTATTCTGGGAGGTGGATCATAGAGGATCCTGCTGTGATTTATGTCAGAGAGTGTTTTGCCTATATTCTCCTCTAGGAGTTTTATAGTTTCTGGTCTTACGTTTAGATCTTTAATCCATTTTTAGTTTATTTTTGTGTGTGGTGTTAGGAAGTGATCTAGTTTCATTCTTTTACAAGTGGTTGACCAGTTTTCCCAGCACCACTTGTTAAAGAGATTGTCTTTACTCCATTGTATATTCTTGCCTCCTTTGTCAAAGATAAGGTGTCCGTATGTGTGTGGATTTATCTCTGGGCTTTCTATTTTGTTCCATTGATCTATATTTCAAGACAGTACTTTTCTGACAAAGGTTCATACAGTCAATGCTATGGATTTTCCAGTAGTCATGTATGGATGTGAGAGTTGGACCATAAAGGAGGCTGATCAACAAAGAATTGATCTTTTGAACTGTGGTGTTGGAGAAGACTCTTGACAGTCCCTTGGACTGCAAAGAGAGCAAACCAGTCAATCCTAAAGGAAATTAGTCCTGAATATTCTTTGGAAGGACTGATGCTGAAGCTGAAACTCCAATACTTTGGCTACCTGATGCGAAGAACTGAGTCATTGGAAAAGACCCTGATACTTGGAAAGATTGAAGGTAGGAGGAGATTGGAGAGTAGGAGTAGGAGAAGGAGATGGTTGCATAGCATCACAGATTCAATGGACATGAGTTTGAGCAAGCTCCAGGAGATGGTGAAGGATAGGGAAGCCTGGCGTGCTGCAGTCCATGCAGTCAAAAGAGTCAGACAGGACCAAGCAACTGAATAACAACAATATACAGCACCAGTCCCAAGCATGACACAGAATCTGTCACCAAACTACCCTCAAGGGAGTGGCTGCTGCTGCTGCTAAGTCGCTTCAGTCATTCCCGACTCTGTGCGACCCCATAGATGGCAGCCCACCAGGCTCCTCCATTCCTGAGATTCTCCTGGCAAGAATACTGGAGTGGGTTGGCATTTCCTTCTCCAATGTATGAAAGGGAAAACTGAAGGTGAAGTCGTTCAGTCGTGTCCAACTCTTCACAACCCCATCACCCGTAGCCTACCAGGCTTCTCCGTCCATGGGATTTTCCAGTCAAGAGTACTGGAGTGGGTTGCCATTTCCTTCTCCACAAGGGAGTAGAGATAGGTACAAAAATAATGATAATACAAGTAGAAATTGATGTATCATTTACAGCTTCCCTGGTGACTCAGACGGTAAAGAACCTGCCTGCTAATGCAGGAGACCTGGGTTCAATCCCTAGGTCAGAAAGATTCCCTGGAGAAGGGAATGGCTACCTATCCCAGTATTCTCGCTTGGGAAATCCTATGGACAGAGGAGCCTGGCAGGCCACAGTCCATGGGGGTCACAAAGAGCCAGATACGACTGAACAACTAACACTTAAATAAAAATTAAGCAATAAAGGAACTCAAGGAGACACTCTTCCTGAGAAACTAGGGAAGGATTCACAAGAGGATCCATCTGAGAACATGCAGCAGAAAGTATTTCAGCAACTAGAGAGAGAGAGCCACACTTGGTAGAGGGCACAAGAATGAGAGGAGAAAGGTGAGGAAACAAGGGACAATACAGACGGGCTTGTCACAAAACGTCAGAGGCATGAGTAGTGGGACAGAAAATAAATTCCAGTTACAAAATTGGACCAGGGACTTCCCTGGTGGTCCAGTGGTTAGGAGTCCATCTTCCAATGCAAGAGACACAGGTTCCAGCCCTGGTTGGGAAACTAAAATCCCAACTAATCCCTCCCATGGCGACTACTGAGCACACACATTCTGGAGCCTACATGACACACCTAGAGAGAAGCCCACTCCACAGCTAGAACAGCCTCTACACCACAGCAGAGGATCCCACATGCTGCAACTACGACTTAACACTGTCAAAGAAACAAATAAAATTTTAAGAATAAATAAATGAATCACATGAAAGTCACTGGCCTGGAACAGGGAATATACACGTGTTAGCAAATGGAAATCTGAACACAAACTGAGCTAGAGTAAGGCTAGCTCAGAGGTCCTTGGAAACCAGTCTAAGAAACTGAATTTTTATTTGGCAGATATAATGATAAATCTTTATGAATGATGCTAAAGCTGAAACTCCAGTACTCTGGCTACCTCATGTGAAGAGTTGACTCATTGGAAAAGACTCTGATGCTGCGAGGGATTGGGGGCAGGAGGAGAAGGGGACGACCGAGGATGAGATGGCTGGATGGCATCACTGACTCAATGGACGTGAGTCTGACTGAACCCCGGGAGTTGGTGATGGACAGGGAGGCCTGGCATGCTGCGATTCATGGGGTCGCAAAGAACTGGACACGACTGAGCGACCGAACTGAACTGAACTGAATGGTGCCATACAAAGGCTACAATTTTAGTCTGGAAAGAGCGTCTAAGGCTAATCACAGATAAATAGATGGGGCTGATGGTTCAAAGTTTCCTGTATACAGTGTAGAACACTGGCCATCTGAGCTCTTTTTCTCAACCAATCCTGCAAGAAGGCCTGATATTTACTGTCCTCCAGGAAAGAATCATGTAAATTAACCAAGCACTACTCCTAGCCATGGGGATCACTGGTTTTATCTTCCACTCAAGATTTGGATTAAAGCTTTCTCCGTAGTCTTTGTGAGTCTTCAGATTTCCCGCCTTCTTTAAACATTTGTACCTATGTGTAATAATTTCCCAAGTTTCCTACAGTTTTCCAGCAAACAGGAGAGATAACAAGAGGTTTTCACCTCAGCAAGGAGGCTAAAATACATCAATATAGTTAAATTACAAATAATCTTAAAGAATATGTATATTACAAATATATTTGTTAAACACAATGCTAATTCAATTTCCTTAAATGCTTGTCAAGACCTATTTTCTGCAAGACTTCTTGCTAACGGCCCTTAGTCACATTAAGTGCTCACAAAGTGCATGGAAGTTGTATTTTATAGTACAGCCCTAATTGAGCTGTCTATGTTAAAGAAGCTGAATGTTAAGGAAATGTTTATTATACAAGCACCCTTAATCTGAAACTGGAAGAAAACATTTCTGTAGCTTAGGGTGTAATTTATCCCTGCAAAAGGCAAGAAAAGAGGCCTTTTATCACCCTCTCATTTCAGTGAATTATGTTTATGGAGTCCTTCTACTGCTATGAATCTGGTTTCACTCCAATGTGAAGAGGAGTTAAGTCCCAAATCCCTCTCAGTTGAATCTCATTATGCTCCTTGTCCCTTTTTTCCCATCAAGACATATGCTTTCACTATCCATACAGTGCAGCCACAGTCATTTACACCTGCTCTTTTTTTTTATAGCAGCCATTTATTTATAGTAGGGCAAACAAAGTGTAAATCTAGGTATCTAGAGGCATTTATTATTTCAAATATTTGTTTCAGTTAACTAGCCATTGGAAAATTACTTATTTTATCTTTTAAATCTTTTTGTTTTTTTCCCTTGTTGGGAGAAGTGGAAGAAGTTTTCATTTTGCTGAATTGACATTGTCCTCTTCTTTGATATTTTTGAACTCCAATATCAAGGTAATGACAGCTGCCAATTAAATTAAGTATGTCTAGATTAAGCAACTGGCAACCCACTCCAGTGTTCTTGCCTGGAGAATCCCAGGGACGGGGGAGCCTGGTGGGCTGCCGTCTATGGGGTCGCAGAGAGTCAGACATGACTGAAGCGACTTAGCAGCAGCAGCAGCAGATCAAGCAAATAAAGCAGAATTTAAAATTTTTCTTTTTATTTTGCTCTACACTGAAATGTCAAAGAGTAAGTTCATCAATAAGATAGTATTGATTCAATCAAGCTATTCTTCTGCATCTTCCTAACAAAGGAGATATTCTGTATGTAGATTATAGAGCTGTTTTATCAGCTTTAAATTTATATTAAAATATAGTGAACAGAAGCTTTCAATCTTTTCCAGCATCAGAGTCTTTTCCAATGAGTAAGCTCTTTGCATTAGGGAAAGATAGAAGGCAAGAGGAGAAGCGGGCAGCAAAGGATGAAATGGTTAGATACCATCAACATCTCAATGGACATAAATCTGAGCAAACTCCAGGAGATAATGGAGGACAGGCGAGCCTGGCGTACTGCAGTTCATGGGGGTGGCAATGAATCGGACACAACTCAGTGACTAACCAACAACAAACAGAAGTTTACATAGCTTAATTTTAAATACTTTATGTGATTATTACCTAGAAAATAAATTTCCAGGAACAACAATTAAATTCAATTGAGCAAATGAAGTGAAAGTGTTAGTCGCTCAGTTGTGTCCAACTCTTTGTGACCCCAGGGGCTATAGCCCACCAGGCTCCACTGTTCATGGAAATCTCTAAGAAAGAATACTGGAGTGGGTTTCCATGCCCTACTCTAGGGGATCTTTCCAACCCAGGGATCAAATCTGGTCTCCCACATTACAGGCAGAATTTTTACCATCTGAGCCACCAAGGAAGCCCAAATTTCAATTAACAAAATTAATAAAATATAGCGATGAAGAAATCATTCTCCCAACATGAAAAATATCTAGCTTTCATGTGGTATATAATAGTGCTGAGTAATTTCATTCATTCATTCAACAAACATTTATTGTCATCTGACTATGCTGCACATAGTCTTCTGAGTATTAGTTATACCACAGTAAATGACTCTACCCTAAATATACCTCTTTTCACTGAGCTTCTTACATTCCAGCCAAACATTCAGCAAGACAAGGGATACAAAATAAGAAAAGAATTATGTAACTACCTAGAAATGGTCAATTTTTTTTGATGCATAAATTTTAGTAAGGTAGAATACAAATATTCCAAAGGGAATTTGGCCAGGGTACCAAAGTAAAAACTCTCCTTATCCTGTGACATAATTGACTCTTTTCAAAGCCATATCTTCCTCAAATCCCTGGAAAAGTGCCCATTGTTTCTGTAGAGACTTAAAAAGTCATCTTGATTTCAGGGACTAAAATTAGACTACATTAGAACATGAACAGGATTGCATTTATCTTCATGAAAAGATTATTCAAGCATAGTAGAAGAAAATGCAGTTCAATAGTTAGCTATCACACTATTATAAGCTGAGCTTCAAAGCCAACTCTCCAAAGCTCTTCCCATAACATCTCACTATGGCAGGAAGTAGCTGACCAACAGAACGTGATGGAAACGCAAACTACTGCCACAGAAATTTCTTAAAACACATCAAAATTAAGTAACCATTAAGGAAAGTGACCAATCAGCAAACAACTGATGTTTCCTACCAAATTTCAAATTTATAAAGCTCTAAAGCAGTAATAAGCACACTCTTGACATTTAAACCACAAAATATTATTTTTTGAAAGAACAAAAAAAAAATGGTTTGCTGCACACTGGTTTTGAATGCTGAATAGATGGTGCTAGTGAGTGGGGAGAGGATTATTAGAGCTCCTGACTGCTCTCCATATAGCATATGCTAAACTTCCTCACCTTCACTCATAGTTCTATAAAATTTCTATATAACTCCATATATTCAAATCCTACCCTTCTGTATCACTGTCAGCAGAGAGACAATCTTTTCCTATCCCTACAGTTTGTTCCTCTTGGTTATGGCTTCATGGGAAATCTCATTTTTCCTGTGGGAGCAGGACTGTTGCCTGTAGCAACTGAGGCTAAATGTATCCTTGTTTTCATCACCAGCAGAAAGAGAGTCACTTCTTCCCAAGAGTCCCAAAACTCTTTAGACCACCTAATGGTTCTGCTTAGCACAGGCCTATTCGTTTCTGATGAATCCCTGACGATGAGCATGTGGTCACCAGAGTCAGTTTACACGAATCATCTGGAGTGGATACTAGAGAACTAGCCACAGTGTCCACTACAGCATCTCCCAAAGCCCAAGCCAGTGAGCTCTTTTGCAAAGCTTCCCTCATCCTCTTTCTCTCCTCTTTCTACTCTTAGGCTAGAAGTAACTTTTCATTACCCACATCTCTGATAATGCATCTTTTGTATAATCATGATGGTGTGATCACTCATCTAGAGCCAGACATCCTGGAAAGTAAAGTCAAGTGGGCCTTGGAAAGCATCGCTACAAACAAAGCTAGTGGAGGTGATGGAATTCCAGCTGAGCTATTTCAAATCCTGAAAGATGATGCTGTGAAAGTGCTGCACTAAATATCCCAGCAAATTTGGAAAACTCAGCAGTGGCCACAGGACTGGAAAAGGTCAGTTTTCATTGCAACCCCCGAAGACAGGCAATGCCAAAGAAGGCTCAAACTACTACTGCACAATTGCACTCATCTCACACGCTAGTAAAGTAATGCTCAAAATTCTCCAAGCCAGGCTTCAGCAGTACATGAACCATGAACTTCCTGATGCTCAAGCTGGTTTTAGAAAAGGTGGAGGAACCAGAGATCAAATTGCCAACATCCACTGGATCATGGAAAAAGCAAGAGAGTTCCAGAAAAAAATCTATTTCTGCTTTATTGACTATGCCAAAGCCTTTGACTGTGTGGATCACAATCAACTGTGGAAAATTCTGAAAGAGTTGGGAATACCAGACCACCTGACCTGCCTCTTGAGAAATCTGTATGCAGGTCAGAAAGCAGCAGTTAAAACTAGACATGGAACAGACTGGTTCCAAATAGGAAAATGAGTACGTCAAGGCTGTATATTGTCACCCTGCTTATTTAACTTCTATGCAGAGTACATCGTGAGAAATGCTGGGCTGGAAGAAACACAACCTGGAATTAAGATTGCCAGGAGAAATATCAATAACCTCAGATATGCAGATGACACCACCCTATGGCAGAAAGTGAAGAGGAACTAAAAAGCCTCTTGATGAAAGTGAAAGTGGAGAGTGAAAAAGTTGGCCTAAAGCTCAACATTCAGAAAACAAAGATCATGGCATC
>SJYX01007959.1:22618-139822 GCA_006410675.1 Oreotragus oreotragus | reverse complement strand
CAAAATCACTGCAGATGGTGACTGCAGCCATGAAATTAAAAGACGCTTACTCCTTGGAAGAAAAGTTATGACCAACCTAGACAGTATGCTCAAAAGCAGAGACATTACTTTGCCGACTAGGGTCCATCTAGTCAAGGCTATGGTTTTTCCTGTGGACATGTATGGATGTGAGAGTTGGACTGTGAAGAAGGCCGAGAGCCAAAGAATTGATGCTTTTGAACTGTGGTGTTGGAGAAGACTCTTGAGAGTCCCTTGGACTGCAAGGAGATCCAACCAGTCCATTCTGAAGGAGGTCAGCCCTGGGATTTCTTTGGAGGGAATGATGCTAAAGCTGAAATTCCAGTACTTTGGGCATCTCATGCGAAGAGTTGACTCATTGGAAAAGACACTGATTCTGGGAGGGATTGGGGGCAGGAAGAGAAGGGGACGACAGAGAATAAGATGGCTGGATGGTATCACTGACTCGATGGACATGAGTCTGAATGAACTCCGGGAGTTGGTGATGGACAGGGAGGCCTGGCGTGCTGCGATTAATGGGGTCGCAAAGAATCGGACATGACTGAGAGACTGAACTGAACTGAAGGTGCTTCTCAGCCTTTTGCTTTATTGTGGTTATTGAGTAGTAATCCGAATGTGTTCTGGGATCCTTAGGGCAGCCTCTATTTATACTCCATGTTGACTTGAGACCAGATTCATTACTCTTCACCTACCTGCACAATTCCCCCAAAATATCCAACTCTAAAAGCACTGGCAGTGAGTAATCCATATAATTTATTTACGGATTCACAAAAAGAAAAGCAACATGCTTCACTTCATATGTTTCAGGCCACACAGCAGGCCTTTCCAGATCTGGCCTAATGCCTGCTAAATATGGCATCCATGAACTCTGTAAGACAGCTGCTTAGCACTGTCTCCAAAATCCTTACACTCCTGATTCTATGTGACTAATTCCTGTCCAGCCTTTTAAAGCAGGAGACAGATTCAACAAGGAGTCTGCCTGGACATGATGGTCCTCATAGTCACTCTTTGTTGCTTTCTTCCCCCAGATGTTTTCCATGGGAGAAATAGAATGGACTGTTTCCTCATCTGTAAGTCATAGTGGGTTAGTTTCTTGCTTATCTCTGCCTGGCTCCCCTGCTTCAGTCCTAAATAACAATAAATATAACTATAAGGGTAAATATAATGCTTATCCTGATGTTCGTTGATGATAGCCTAACAAAATATTCCATAGACTTCTCTGTTTCTTGGAAAAGTCTTTCAGGTATGCCCAGCACTTTATCTCCAGCCATAGTGGTGGGTGGAAAGCCGAGGTAATGATTTTTTTCTGGTGAATTTGTATATTGCTTCTCTTTCTATAAGAGTATATGGTCTTTAAGGGCAGACTCAATTTCTTTTTTTTTTTATTTTTTTTTTAACTGAAGGATAATTGCTTTACAGAACTTCACTGTTTTCTGTCAAACCTCAACACGAATCAGCCATAGGTACACATATATCCCCTCCCTTTTGAGCCTCTTACAGGTCGTGTACACCACATCCCATTCTCTCAATTAATGTTAGATAAAGAGAAGAAAATTATACATGTACAAAAGTTACTAAAAGATTCGTAGGTTTCATTGTCCTTCTCCCTACTTGCTCTAGAGTACTGAGCCTTAATAGCTGCCAGACAGAACTCCTCCAGTCTGGGTCTGGGATCAGATGAGCTGGAATGTAACTGGTTTTTATTGATTTAAAAGACCAGAAGCTCTTCAGGTAACTCCTCTACTTTATATATCCTTTCCCAATATCATTGATCTTTTTGGAAGGAGATCTAATATAAAAACTTAGGTTCTCTGAGAAGGTATTGATAAGGTCACTGCTTACTCCAATACAGGAAAGTTTTACAATTTTAAAGCCTAAAATACCACAAGAATGAGTTGTTCTATGGCAAAATCTCACAGCTAAAAGCCACTGTAAGGCTCCTGGCTTGCCTCTATCTGGTCCTTATCCTAGGCCTTAAATAACAACAAAAATAACAACAATAAGAGTATCTTACCACTTATTGAGTATTTACTATGTGCCAGTCACTGATCTAAGTGTTTTTCTTACTTTACTGAATGTAACTGCAATGCTACCAAATTTAAGTTCATATGAGATAGGTACGGCTAATCTTATATATGTTAGGAAATTGAAGCACAGAGAAAATATTCGTTCAAGACACTAAACAGAACAAGACTGAAATCCGGCTCTGAATAACTTTCTCTGCTCCATTCTGCAGAGAAGTGTAACCAGTGGGCTCCAGTCTGAGTGTCTGGACACGGGTTGCTGCCTCCTTCCTGGTGAGAAGTCAGCTTGGAGCAAAGCTTGCCCCCTGGGATGCAGTCACTCTATTTCAGTCTCATTGTGTGTGGTGTTTAAGTAGACCTACCTGACTCGACTTCTGCCCTGGTTTTATCTAGTTTTCCTCTAGGATCAATAATAGAATGCACTGACTCAGTACTTGATCCCCTTAGCAGACCCCTCTCCTCCAGCCCCCGAGACTAGACTGCTTTCCATATCATCTCAGTCACAGACTTGTCTCTGAATTACACTAATGACCCTGAAGATCTCAGGGGCTGGAAAACTCACTTCTGGAGCGTGCTAATATCCTAAAACAAGCCTAAGGGACAGAGGGCATAGGACTCCTGGAGCTGTCAGAGATATTCTACCTTTTAATGGCCTGAAAAACATAAGCCTTAAAGGAAATCAGAGTGAGGGAACTGCAGTTATGAGGAAACCCATAAAAACCCTTATACTCATAACAACAAAAAACCCAACATGCAAACAAATACAATACCACTGGTATTCTACACATCTAAAATTAGCAATAATGGGTATAATACAATCACTATTCATTTATTGCATCTTACTCATAGTAATATGTTTTGATTTTTAACTTTTCCCTCCTCTGTAGCTTTTTATGTTATTATGTGGTACATTTTGAATAGGCCACTTAACAAGACGAAAAGACATATGTTATGCAAAAACAAAAACTTTATTTTTAGATTTAGCTCATTTCCTTAAAAAATAAACCATCATGGAGACAGCAAATGTAATAATAAAAGTTGGCATTTACTGACTGCTCAGTACATGTAGGACACTTTTATTGTTGCTGTTGTCAAATTGGAGATGAAGAAATTAAGATCAGTAATATCCTAACAAAGAGTATGTGGCACGTGGAAAGCAAGAGACAGCTTTTAACTAGCTAGAATGACTGGAGATCTTGAAATTCCATCTTATCTAGGGATTTTATAATGTAACCAAAGTCACATTATAAAAACCCTAGAACCTTTAAGCACTTGTGAGTTCAAAAAGGTATAAAAGAAGAACTGAAAAGAGACAGGATGTATAAGCAGAATTTGAGGTTGCATCTCAGGTTTCTGAAAAATGCAGAGGGGACATTGACTTTTCTTTTCTGGGCAGAACACACGAGTCAGGCATGAGTCAGATAGATTCAGAAAGAACTGTTTTAGTTTGGTACCAAGATGGCTTGTCCAGGAACTTGGAATACTGTCTAAAGAAATCACACCTCCTGAGTTGCAGGAGAAATTAGGATGAAATTTATTTTAAAAGGACAACACTCCTAGGACTTGGTGGAAATAAACAAAGGAAACGACAAAAATCACACTGATGCTTATCAAGTCTACACCTAGCTAAATAAACTCCTTGAAATCATACCAGTGAATTGCCAAACTTGTGCCTGACTTGCTGTTGTTGCTGTTAAGTCGCTACGTTGTGCCTGACTGCGTCCTCAAGGACTGCAGCATATCCGGCTTCCCTGTCCTTCACTGTGCCCTGGAGTTGCTCAAATTCATATCCATTGAGTCAGTGATGCTATTTAACCATCTCATCCTCTGCCACCCTCTTCTTTTTCCTTCAATCTGTCACAGCATCAGGGTCTCTTCCAATGAGTCGGCTCTTCTCATCAGTTGGCCAAAGTATTGTAGCTTCTGCATAAGTCTTTCCAGTGAATATTCAGGGCTGATTTCCTTTAGGATTGACTGATTTGATCTTCTTGCAGTCCAAGGGGAAGGCATCATTTCTTCAGCACTCAGCCTTCTTTATGGTCCAACTCTCACATCCATACATGACTACTGGAAAAACCATAGCTTTGACTACACAGACCTCTGTCAGCAAAGTGATGTCTCTGTATTTTTTTAAATATGCTATTTAGATTGGGCATAGCTTTTCTTCCAAGGAGCAAGGGTCTTTTAATTTCATGGCTGCAGTCACTGCCCATAGTGGTTTTCAAGTCAAAGAAAATAAAATCTGTCACTGCTTCCACTTTTTTACCTTCTGTTTGCCATAAAGTGATGAAGCCAAATGCATGATCCTAGTTTTCTTAATGCCAAGTTTTAAGTCAGCTTTTTCACTCTCCTCTTTCACCCTCATAAAGAGGCTTTTTAGTTCCTCTTCACTTTCTGCCATAAGAGTGGTGTCATCTGCATATCTGAGGTTGTTGATGTTTCTCTGTGCAATCTTGATTCCAGCCTGTGATTCATCCATTCTGGCATTTTGCACGATGTACTCTGCATATAAGTTAAATAAGCAGAGTGACAATAAACAACCTTGCTGTACTATTTTCCTAATTTTGAACCAGTAAGTCATTTCATGTCCAGTTCTAATTCTTGCTTCTTGATTCACATACAAGTTTCTCAGGAGACAGGTAAGGTGGTCAGATATTCCCATCTCTTTAGGGATTTTCCACAGTTTGCTGTGATCCACACAATCAAAGGCTTTAGAGTAGTCAACGTAGCAGAAGTAGATGTTTTTCTGGAACCCCTTTGCTTTCTCCATGATCCAATGAATGTTAGTAGTTTGATCTCTGGTTCCTTGTGCTAAGTCACTGAGTTATGTCCAACTCTTTGCAACCCCATGGACTGTAGCCCTCCAGGCTCCTCTGTTCATGGGATTCTCCAGGCAAGAATACTGGAGTGGATTTCCATGCCCTCCTCCAGTCTGGTTCCTCTGCCTTTTCTAAATCCAGCTTCTACATCTGGAAGTTCTTGGTTCATATACTGCTGATACCTAGCCTGAAGGATTTTGAGTATAACCTTACTAGCATGTGAAATGAATGCAACTGTACAGTAGTTTGAGCATTCTTTAGAATTTCCCTTTTTTGGCATTGGAATGAAAACTGACCTTTTCCAGTCCTGTGGCCACTGCTGAGTTTTCCAATTTTGCTGACTTATTGAGGGCAGCACTTTAACAGCCTCATCTTTTAGGATTTGAAATAGCTCAGCTGGAATTTTGAACTAGCTTTGTTCGTGTAATACTTCCTAAGGCCCACCTGACTTCATCTTCCAGGATGTCTGCCTCTAAATGAATGACCACACCATCATGGTTATCTGGGTCATTAAGACCTTTTCTGTATAATTCTTCTGTGTATTCTTGCCGCCTCTTCTTATGCTTCCATTAGGTCCTTACTGTTTCTGTCCTTTATCATGTCCATATTTCTATGAAATGTTCCCTTTATATATCTGATTTTCTTGAAGAGATCTCTAGTCTTACCCATTCTACTGTTTTCCTCTGTTTGCACTGTTCATTTAAGAAGTCCTTCTTATCTCTCCTTGCTATTCTTGGGAACCCTGCATTCAATTGGGTATATCTTTCCCTTTCTCCCTCACTTTACATTTCTCTTCTTTCCTCGGCTATATGTAAAGCCTCTTCAGACAACCACTTTGCTTTTTTGGATTTCTTTCTCTTTGGGATGGTTTTGGTGACTGCTTCTGATACAATGTTACGAACCTCCATCCAGAGTTTTTAGGCTCTCTGTTTACCAGATCTAATTCCTTGAATTTATTTGTCACCTCCACTGTATAATCATAAGGGATTTGATTTAGGTCATACTTGAATAGTCTAGTAGTTTTCCCTACTTTCTTCAATTTAAGCCTGAATTTTTCAATAAGCAGCTTATGATCTGAGGTACAGTCAGCTTCAGATCTTGTTTTTGCTGACTGCATAGAGTTTCTCCATCTTAGGCTGCAAAGAACATAATCAATATGATTTCAGTATTGACCACCTGGTGATATGCCCATGTATACAGTTGTCTCTTGTGTTGGAAAAAAGTGTTTGCTAGGACCAGCATGTTTGCTTTGCCATGCTTCACTTGTACTCAAAGGCCAAACTTGTCTGTTATTCCAGGTGTCTCTTGACCTCTTACTTTTGCATTTCAGTCCCTTATGATGAAAGGATTGTGTGTGTGTGTGTGTGTGTGTGTGTGTTCTAGACAGTGTTGTAGGTCTTCATAGAACCAGTCAACTTCAACTTCTTCAGCATCAGTGGTTGGGGCATAAACTTGTGTTATTTTTGTTGTTTAGTTGCTAAGGTGTGTCTGACTCTTCTGCAACCCCATGAACTGTAGCCCACCAGGATCCTCTGTCCATGGGATTTCTCAGGCAAGAATAGTGGAGTGGGTTGTAATTTCCTTTTCCAGGGGATCTTCCCAGCCCAGGGAATGAACCCATATATGCTTGGCAGGTGAACTATTTACCACTGAGCCCCGTGGGAAGTCCCAGACTTGGATTACCATGATGTTGAATGGTTTGCCTTGGAAACGAACTGAGATCATTCTGTCATTTTTGAGATTGCACCCAAGTACTGCATTTCAGACTCTTTTGTTGACTATGAGGGCTACTCCATTACTTCTTAGGGATTCTTGCTCGCAGTAGTAGATATAATGGTCATCTGAATTAAATTAAATTTTCCTATTCTGGTGTGACTTGACCCCATCCCAAAATGGCCTAGTGCCTTTTTGAGGTCGGGGAGGTTGTATTTATGTTATATATAGTCTCCTCCGTGGTAGGTAAAAGCAAAAAAAAAAAAGAAGAAGAAGAAGAAGAAGAAAGAAATCTTGAATCCTTGGCATAAATGCTAGTGTCAGTCCACCTCTTTGCAGCACTATAGACTGTAACCCACCAGGCTCCTCTCTCTAGGTGAGAATACTGGAGTGGGTTGCCATGCTCTCCTCCAGGGAATTTTCCTAACCCAGGGATCAAACGCGTGTCTCTTACACGTCCTGCACTGGCAGTCAGGGTCTTTACCACTAGTGCCACCTGGGAAGCCCTAAAAACGCTGGAATGGTGACTATTACAGAAGTGCAGAGTCAGTGTGGAGAAACTGAATGTGGGAGAGTCAGTTATTTAGCCCAGCTGAGAAGTTGTGAGCTAACCATTGAATTACAGGCAGGTAGGCGGGAGTCCAACAAGAGGAGTGAGTTAGGAATCAGGCAAGCCTAGAGAAGTGAGTTAGGAGTCAGGCAAGCCTGTAGAAGGCAGACTCTCACACCTCCACAGATGGGGCAAACGTGGGTCAGAAATCAAGTAGGGAGACCAGAAGCAGAAGGTATAACCATCACAGAGCAAACGAAAACAGGTGGCAAGAGCCCAACAGACAGGCTAGAACCAGGAGTTCCACAGAGATTGAAGGGACAGGACAAAGCAGGTGAGAAAACAGATTTCTAAGCATGCTGAAATGTATGACATATGTTTGCCTGTTTTTGCACAAAAGTAGCAGAAACTGAATACTAATTCTAACAATACAACCCATGTAATGCTGAATTCTGAAGTTTTATCTTTTTGCATAACTGAATACTATCTAGTAAATACAAACATTACACTTAACTGTCCATTTTCTTCTTTCTTAAATGACCAATGATACAAAACATTTAGTTTGATAAAGTTTTCTGTTGTTTCCTAAGGGATCACTGATATTTCTCAAAACTAAAATTTCACAGTCAGATGTCAATAATAGTGGTCATGATCAAACACTCCTGAGATTCTAAATTTTTTCCACTATACTGTCTTTCATCACATTTAAACATAATTCTCAAATGAACAGTATCTATACCCACTCACTTAATGTGGGAAAGAAAATGGCTGATTAGAAATTAATAAATCATGGTTTTCATGGACAAGTTAGAATAAAATATGTTCCTCCTGAAGACACAAAACAAAAAGGATATGTCTGAGCTTTGGATTTATTTAAATGTTTTAAATGTCTGCAAAACACAGGGAAAAGATTCTTAAACAAGAAATATTCTTAAACTAGAACTCAAAGATGTGGGGTCTACTCTTTGCTGTGCCTCTAAATTACTGTTTACTAATCTCTTGATCACAGTTTCTTTCTTTTAAAATAAAAGAATATTCCTTCTAAGAGTCTTCTAAGCATTGTAGAGGCTAATAATTAGAATGTGTTAACCAGAAAGGCTATAGGATATCTCTCTCTGAAAATATATATAAATCAGAAAATTCTAGATGGAATAAAGACTTAAATGTTAAATCATAAAAATATGGAAGGTTTAGAAGAAATTCATAGTTATATTTTACACTAATTTCATAGTGAGAAAATATTTTCTAAACATGACACAAAACACTAAAGAAAAAAATAAATTTTATATGAAAATTATAAACTTTGAAGAGTCTGAGTGAACTCCGGGATATGGCGATGAACAGGGAGGCCTGGCGTGCTGCAATTCATGGGGTCACAAAGAGTCGGACACGACTGAGCGACGGAACTGAACTGAACTGAACTGAAGACATAACACGACATAAAGTTAAAAATAAACTAATAAAAATGCAACATAGATAAAAAGTGAAAGGTTGATTTTCCTGTTATGTAATCATCTTACAAATCAATGAGAAAAATGATGTAAACACCACAACTGAAAAATGACAAAAAGCTAGAAATCCTTATATCACTAAATATATGAAAAGATGTTCAGCTTCACTAATAGTTAGAAACATCTAAGTTTAAAAATAGAGGTATAATTTTCACGTCTCAGATTGGCAATTTTAAAAAATAGCATCACCAGTATTTGTTGAGAACATGAAGAAACAAGTACTCTCATACACTTCTGGCTACAGTATAAACCAGCGTAACTTTTTCAAGAGTGATCTGGCAATAGGTATTATAATTTTAAACGTGTACACCTTTCTCATCCCAGTTTCCTTAGAAGAATTTATCTTACAGAAATGCTTGAATGAGTTTTTTTAAATGAACATTATAACATTTTTGAGAAGGTGGAAATAAAAAACATTCAAACGTCTACCAGTAAGAAGCAGGTTATGTAAATCACATTTCTTTCATTCAATGGAAAACCATGCATGGGGGGAGGGGGGGAAGGACATTTCTGTATTGCTCATAGCTTTTTAACTTGTTCATATTGATTTCACAATACTAAGGACAACAACATAGATGATTATATTCTCTCGTTCTCTTTGACTGTAGAATTAAAAATAATTCCACTGATTGATTTACCCCCTCTTTTTGTTTGGCCGTGCCTTGCAGCTTATAGGATCTCAGTTCCCCAACCACAGATTGAACCCAGGCCACCACAGTGAAAGCACCAAGTCCTAACCATTGAACTACCTGGGAATTCCCCTTATCCAATTATTTATTCAACAAGTATTTTTGCGTGCCCATTGCATTGTTGCAATGCCCCATTGGAAAATTGTGTAAATGGTGTCTCAAGTTCCATTCTAGGTCTTTTTTTTTTTTTTTTTGTATTTATTTATTTTTTTTACACGAACTCCCAAACATGAACCCCCCTCCCACCTCCCACCCCACATCATCCCTCCAGATCATCCCTTCTTAAATACAGCAAAGACTGTGTTTGTTACAAAGTTGGTATATCTGATAGTACAGCAGAAATAATTTTTATTCTAAAAACCAACAGACGGAAGCAAAAAAGGTAGAGCAGTGAAGGGTGGCTGTGACAGGTTGGTTACAGAGTTGGTGGGGAATGCCAGAGAATTGTTTCCACTGCTGCCGTGTTTCTTATAGTACTCCTGTTGCTTTTTTTTTTTTTTTTGCTGGCATGAAGGGACTTGAAAGAGGGAAGTCACTACCTCAACACGTTCATTTGCTCTTTAAAATCTCAGTCCTTTCTCTCATGATATAACTTAAGAGGAAAAGATAAAAGGGAGATTTTCTACAACATTATGAATTAACATTCATAACAGAGAAACTTGACCGGGCTGAAAATCAACCAGATGCGCTGGCTCTGTTCAAAATGTTATCAACACATTGAAATCTTTTCTTAGTGGTTGGAAGGAAGCCTTTGCTCTGATACCTACAAGAGCTGCTCACATTCCTGCCCAGCCCTGTCCCAGGATTCCAGGCCTCCTCTTGATACAGCTAGTAAGGGCCTACTGCCTGTCCCAACAGAAATATCCAGGATCCTGCTCCAGGGCACGGCTAGTCTCCAGTCTGGCGAATCAGGGTCGTGCCTTATCAATTGTTGAACATTTTGAATGGCACCTTGGAGGAATCATATACATTTCCACTTTTTCCTTTCAACAAATTGGGTAGCTCTTGCCTTTAAGGGTATAGTTAGGGAGTTGGTGTGGTCACAAACATACTGTTATATTTACAATGGATAACCAACCAGGACCTACTGCTCAGTATATGGAACTCTGCTCAATGTTATATGGCAGCCTGGATGGGAGGGGAGTTTGGAGGAGAATGGATACATGAATAAGAATGGCTGAGTCCTTTTGCTCTCCACCTGAAACTATCAGAACATTGCTAATTGGCTATACTTCAGTATAAAAGTTAAAAAAAAAATTGGTAGCTCTTCCTTTGAGGGTACTCAGAAACCTCCTGAGTGGTCACCATCCTCACCATCTTCACCACTCAGCTGCCTCACTTTGGTTTGCAAATCCCTAGTACCCTCCATTCGGGGAAGGCAATGGCACCCCACCCCAGTACTCTTGCCTGGAAAATCCAATGGATGGAGGAGCCTGGTGGGCTGCAGTCCATGGGGTCGCTAACAGTCGGACAGACTGAGCGACTTCACTTTCACTTTTCTCTTTCATGCATTGGAGAAGGAAATGGCAACCCACTCCAGTATTCTTGCCTGGAGAATCCCAGGGATGGGGGAGTCTGGTAAGCTACCGTCTATGGGGTCACACAGAGTCAGACACGACTGAAGTGACTTAGCACCAGCAGCAGCAGCAGTACCCTCCATTATGAACATTCTCCCATGTCCCTATTTCCATTGCTCAGTCAGGCCCGCTCCACACCTGTCATCCACAGTTAGACAGGCAAGGCAATGATCACTAACTCCCCACAGGTCTGGAGGATGCTTTGGGTCCCCCCTATTTTATGCTCCTTAGGGCAAAGTTCTGGATTTCATTATCTGTCGTGTAAAAGTCATGTTCATTTGTGTTATCTTACTTAATACTTTACATCATCAACCTTTCTGCTCTGGTCCTATCCTTCTCAGTTTCAGTGTAATTTCGGACATTTTGCTCACCATATTCACTTTCTTACCTGTTAGGACTCCCTTTATGTCTCTGATCTGTCCTCTCATTAAAATTCAGAATTCACACCAGGCTTCTGCTTTGATTGACTGAGTGATTCTTCTCTGTGCGCATTTTGGCAGGCATTTAATAGTAATTAAAGATTTCTCTGATCTGCTCATAGGGCTCTTGGATAATCAACAAGAAGTCACTTTGATTGATAGTCACTGTCACAAAAATAGGAAGGCAGGACCTCTGAACAAATTTCCATGAAGAAATATTCAGTAGATGAAATGTTCCAAATGAATGTCCAGACAAGTTTAACCTCAAAGCAGCGTTTTCTTTAAAGGACAACATGAGCTTTTATTGTCTGGCAACCAAATGAAAGTGAAGACAGGAATAGGAATTCTGAGAGTCCCTGAGGCCTGAAAAAGCCCCTGAGGTTCCCTTTCTCCTCCTCATTAGCTGGAACTCTTTGACGGTGTGAAGGATCAACTAGAAATCTATAGCAATAAAGCTGGTGGTGAGGCCATCCTGGCAGGTGAGAAATTAAGACAGGAAGTGAATCCTGCGGGCTTTAAAATAATGAGGAGAAATGGCAAAACCAACAGCAGTGGGTAAAGGGCATGAACAACTAAAGAGTCTCCATGGGTCATCATTGGAAAACATATTATTTCAGTATATATTCTCTTGATTTAGTGCCTGCTGCCTGAGGTCTGTGGTACCACTAAAGCTAATAAATCATTGGTCTGGATGACAGCCTGAGCACCTGTGTTTTATCATACAGCAGGAAACCTTGTAAATTACCAAGAGAAGCAACTAGTGACCATACAGCAGAGCTAGAATCAGTCAAAGCCTCAGTCCATTAAGCCCATTTCGTTTTATTTGCAGGTGCATTAAAAGAAATAGGGAGCACTGCAAAAAAGATGAGCCCTAGCCTTTTGATTAGTGTTTAATGAGAACGACACAGGGCCGCCAGAGCAGACTCCTAATGGCCTACAGATGGAATATGTCCACAGTGGGACCCCACCTGCTTCTATCTGCCCATTGGCTGTGCTGCAATTTAGCTTATAAAAGCAATAGGGCAACTTCAAGGGAGTGAGTTTGTGGCAGGCACAGAAACCTTGCTTTGTGCTTTTGTGCCTTTGAGCTTTGTTTCACAGAGAAAGTTAGCTGATGAATTCACTTGGTGTATCACACTTTTCAAAACTTTTGATTCCATTACTTCCTCTCAAACAAATTGGCCAGGGAAAAGAAAATGTGTCAAAGTCAGATATACCTTCCTTAGCAAATTCATCAAAGTGAGTAAGCTCACTCATTTTATCCTTACCATTTTATTCACATTGTTTCTGTCTTGTTATGATAACTTCTGTATTCTTGAGCACTTACCAGAGGTAGAAGTAAAAAGGAAGCTTGAGACTAAAGATCTTTGCACCACTCATTTAATGGCACCATAAGACACATATCCACTGGAGACAATCGGCAAGAGGGCTTTTGTCCAAGCACTTCTTGATTTCAAGTGTCCTGTCATTAAATGAAAATCTAGTGCTCCTAACTTAGGTCAAGGTGACATTTAACTATGTGGGGCCAAGTTTTTGATTGCCTACAGGTCATTAATCTGGGTTGAATATATGCAGTGCTATTCTGAGCTGATATTTCTTTACACAGAAGGACTCATAATGCACCTGCTGGGCTTCCAGATACAAGACCACAAGCCCAAACTTCAGCATGCCAACTTCTGCAAGAAAGGAGAAAGGAAGTTGTGATTATCTCTAATCATCTGTACTTATAATAGCCAGATGGCCATAATTTAGCAAAAAAAAAAAAACAACAGCTCTCTCTCTCTTCTCTGTCATTCTTTGAGAAACTGAACTAGATAGAGACATAAGGTAAGCATTAGTTCTTCGCTTCAAGTACATACTCTCTGCTGAATATGGGGAGTCCTTTCTGCACATACACCCATAGAATGATCTCCATTTTGTGCCTGTCTGTGAGTGACTGTTCAGTTAGTTCCTGATTATTCAGGGAGAAGGCTGCCATATTCTGAGTAATTTTCATTCTGTGTATCCCTCATACTCTATCATTGTCTCTTCATATGCTGTCTGCTATTTCTGGTCGTGCCATTGCTGGGGTGGCAAGAAGAAGCGTCACCCTTCAGCAACCCCCACCCCGCCAGCCGTGCCAATGGCACTTCAAGCAGGGCTGCTAGAGTAAGTACTCCATCAACTTCCACCTCTCCAAGCTGTCAGCCCAAGATGATGTATCTACAAAGGGATTTCAGAGCTTTATAAGCAAATAATGCCTCCTCCAAAGCACATATTAACTGAGCAAACAATACGCCTTAATTCAGCATGTGCATTTGCATATTTACACAGAAGCCCCTGCTGCTTATTTGCCTAAGATAATGAAAGAGCATCCAAGGGACTTTATCCATTGGAGCCTAAGCACACATGCAGAAAACATGATGGGTTGATTTAAAGTTTTAATTTCCTTCTTCTGTGGGGGAGAGTCATCATTTGGATTAATTTAGATAACCCATACTATCTGGTAAAAGAGGAACCAGCCTAGGAGAGAAATTCTTATCAATCTTTTTCTTTGCAGTGCTGCTGATTTATTTCAAGATGTTCTGCCAAGTTTACTTCAGTCTGAAATGAGGTAATGTAGAAAGACAGGGAGGCCTGATGATAGGAAAAACTGTGAAGTGCAACGAAATTTTGTAGTCACATGAAATCCTAACACTGGAAATCAGAATCATAAAATATCTTCAGTCACAGCTGTCCATGGAATAAATGGTTACTTGCAAGCTCCCTAGGTATCTATTGGGTTGGCCCAGAAAGTTCATTCAGGTTTTTCCACATGATGTTATGGAAAAATATGAATGGATTTCTTGGCCCACTCAATAGTTAAAGAACAAAGTCAACAGAATTAATCTTTCTAGACTTTCACAGGAATTTTCTTTCTTTAAAACATTCCTGAAGATGATTTCTGATCATCAGCTATGCCTCTAAAAACCCTTTTTTAGATTATTAAGCAATAGAAGCAATCATTTGTTCAACATTTCTTTTTCTCGGGTAAACTGAATTCAACTTATCGTAAAATCATCAATTGAGTTGCATGAAGAAAGGTATCAAGGTTAAAGAGGAAGACGTAAAAATGTTTTCTGTTTGCACACTAAATGAGAGTGGAGGCAGCAAATCACAAGGAATCTACATAACTACTTCTAGAGCTAGTAAGTAAACTTGGCAAAGTAAGAATATGAGATCAAGATACTAAAACGATATTTCTATATACTAGTAACAATTGGAAAAAGTAGTTCAAAAATCAATACCATTTACACTAGTTTAAAGAATCAAGACAGTGTAGTACTGAAGTAACAATGGACAAATAGATAAATGGCACAGAATGAAGTACTCAAAAGTAGAGCCACACACGGTGAACATGTTTTAGACGAAAATGCAAAGCAAGTCAATGGAGAAAGAAAAAGTCTTTTCAACACATAGCACCAGAATAACTATAAATTGACCTTTTCCTCATACTGTGCACAAAGAGATGGATATGGGCCTGAACTTAAAGTAAAATTCTAAAGACCTTAGAAGAACAACTTATATGATTTGGTGTAGAAAATTTTTTCAGGGAAAGTGCTAACTAACCGTGAAATACTAACTTCATCAAAATTTAAAACTTATCCAAAGATTTTTCATTCTTTCCATTAAGAAAATGAAAAAGGAAGCTACAGATTGCAAGACAATATTTGCAATACTCTTATCTCACAAAGGATTTATATCTCAAAAATATTTGTAAAATTTAACTTTAAAAAGATCTAGAACTCACATTTCACAAAGAAGATATAAAGAATGGCCAATAAGCACACAAAAGAATGCCCAACATCATTAATCATCAGGGACTGCAAATTAAAACCAGAATGAGGTGTCACTTCACACTCTCTGTGGGTGTACATGCATGCGTGCCAAGTTACTTCAGTCATGGCTGACTCTTTGTGACTCTTGGACTAACCCACCAGGCTCCTCTGTCCATGGGATTCTCCAGGAAAGAATAATGAAGGGGGTTGCCATGCCTCCTCCAGGGGAGCTTCCCAACCCAGGGATCAAACTTGTGTTTCCTGTGGCTCCTGCATTGCAGGCAGATTCTTTACTAGTGAGCTACTGGGGAAGCCCTCAGAAATGAATAGGCCCAAGCTAATTTAGACCAATAAGAGGGTAGTGTTGGGACTTTGGGGAAGAAGCAACTCTCTTTCTCCTCTTGGATGAGAACAAGGACACATTTAGCTTCAGTTGCTACTGGCAGGACTCCTGTTACCACAAGAAAAATCAGTCTTCCAACAAAGCCAAAACCAAGGAGAGCAGACTGGAGGGATAGAAAAAGATTGCCTCCCTACTGACAATGATACAGAAGGGTAGGATGTACATGGAGTTCTAGAAATTTTGTAGAACTATGAGCAAAGTTAAGAAGGTTTAGCATATACTCTATGGAGAGCAGCCAGGAGCTCTAATAATCCTCTCCCCACTCACCAGCACTGTCTATCCAGCAACTGGAAATGGTGTACGATAAGCCACTTTTTTGTTGTTTCAAAAATAATCTTTTGAAAAGTACGACAGAGACGGTTCCCTTGGAAGTCTGGAAACGTGTCCCCTTTGCAGTAAAGTACTACAGTCAACTGTCCCAGGCACCGCTAGACAGGCGCTTTAACCAGGTAAGCCTCACCACTGGTTCATAGTCGCTACAGCAGCTAAAATTAAAAGACTCATAGATTGGTAGCAGAAGTGTAAAACGGTACAATCACATTGGAAAACTACATGCCGATGTCTTAAATTAAACACGTACCATACCCTATGATCTATTCCATGCTTAGATATTTACAAAAGAGAAATGAAAACCAAGATTTGTGTAGAAACGTTCTTAACAACTTTATTAATAACAAACAAAAAGTGAAAACAACCTACATACTATCAACAAGAAAATAAATAAAAGATTACATATACATATATAAAAAATGGAATTCTAATCAAGATTTTTTTTTAATGAATTACTGATAAAGAATATATCTGCCAATTCAGGAGATGCAGCAAATGCAGGCCTCTGGGTTGGAAAGATCCCCTGGAGTAGGAAATGGCAGCCCACTCCAGTATGCTTGCCTGAGAAATCCCATGGGCAGAAGAGTCTGGTGGGCTACAGTCCATGGGGTCACAGTCAGACATGACTGAGCAACTGAGCACACACACAATGATACCTGCTACAACATAAATAAACCACAAAAATATCATGCTTAGTCAAAAAAGACTCTATTAATCCGTCACATGAATGAAGTTAAAAAACAGACAAAACTGATCTATGACCTTAGAAATCGGAGCAGTGGTTGCCTGTCAGGGGGTAGAGACCGACCGGGAGGAGGCTCAGTAGAACTTTCTGGAACTGTGGAAATGTTCTACATCTTGTTTGGGTTGTTAGTCACATGGGCAAATCATGGTCACATCTGTCTAAACTCATTGCCTTATGAGATCTGTGCATTTTGCTGTATGTAAATTTTACCTCAATAAAAAGGAAGAAAGAAAAGTAGTCAGATGGAAAATACAGAGGATCAGTTTTATATTGCCCATGCCCCAAAACATATTGTATCATCTATAATCTAATTGCAAACTAATAATATACTAAAATACTCATTGAATGCCTCCTATATACTAGGGACACTTCTGGATGGACACATTTCTTAAATTTTATTTATTTTTAATTGGAGGATAATTGCTTTACAATGTTGTGTTGATTTCTGCCTTGTTCTTGTTGTTCAGTAGCTCAGTCATGTCCAATTCTTAGTGACCCCATGGACTGCAGGATGCCAGTTTTGCCTGTCTTTCACCACTTCCCAGGGCTTGCTCAGTCTTATTGAGTCAGTGATGCTATCGAACCATCTCATCTTCTGTCGTCCCCTTCTCCTCCTGCCTTCAATCTTTCCCAGCATCAGGGTCTTTTCCAATGAGTCAGCTCCTCGTACCAGGTGGCCAATGTATTAGAGCTTCGGCTTCAGCATCAGTCCTTCCAATGAATATTCAGGACTGATTTCCTTTAGGATTGACTGATTTGATCATCTTGCAGTCCAGGGGACACTCAAGGGTCTTCTCCAAGACCCCATTTCAAAAGCTGATGCTCAGCCTTTGGTGCTCAGCCTTATTTATGGTCCAACTCTCACATCCATACATGACTACTGGATAAACTATAGCTTTGACTAAACAGACCTTTGTCGGCAAAGTAATGTCTCTGCTTTTTAATATGCTGTCTAGGTTAGTCATAGCTTTCCTTCCAAGGAGCAAACTCCTCTTAATTTCATGGCTGCAGTCACCATCTGCAGTGATTTTGGAGCCCCCCAAAATAAAGTCTGTCACTGTTTCCACTGTTTCCCCATCTATTTCCCATGAAGTCATGGGACCAGATGCCATGATCTTGGTTTTTCGAATGTTGAGTTTTAAGCCAGCTTTTTCAGTCTTCTCTTTCACTTCCATCAAGAGGCTCTTTAGTTCCTCTTTGCTTTCTGCCATAATGGTAGTTTCTGCCTTACATCAACTTAAATCAGCCATAGGTATACTTATGTCCCCTACCTCTTGAACCCCCCCACCACCACATCCCACCCCTCTATGTTGTCACAGAACACCAGGTTGAGCTCCCTGAGTCATACAACAAATTCCCACTGGCTATCCATTTTATTAATACATATAGTAATATATATGTCTCAATGCTACTCTCTTCATTCATTCCACCCAATCCTTCCCTTGCTGTGTCCACAAGTCTGTTCTCTATGTCTGCGTCTACTGCTACCATACAAACAGGTTCATCAGGACCATCTTTCTGGGCTTTCCAGGTGATGCTAGTGGTAATGAACCCATCTGCCAATGCAGAAAACATAAGAGACATGGATTCGATCCCTGGGAAGATATCCTGGAGGAGGAAATAGCAAGCCACTCCAGTATTCTTGCCTGGAGAACCCCATGAACAGAGGAGTGTGGAGGGCTACAGTCTGAGGGTCACAAAGAGCTGGACGTGACTTAGCATGCAGGGTACCATTTTTCTGAATTCCATATATATGCATTAATATACGATATTTGTTTTTCTCTTTCTGACTTACTTCACTCTGTATAACAGGCACAGTTGGGCACATTTAATGGCTTTTCTTTTTTTCATTTTATCCTCATGGTAACCATATGAAAGCATATTTTTTTATCATTACCTCCACATTACAGATGAGAAAATTGAGGCTCAGAGATTAAGTAATTTATTCTAGATCACAGAGCTAACAGATAAAGACATATTTGTACCTTACTATCTAACTACAGAAACTAAGCTCTTATATATAAGATCTGCTGCTGCTGCTGCTAAGTCACTTCAGTTGTGTCTGACTCTGTACAACCCCACAGAAGGAAGCCCACAAGGCTCCCCCGTCCCTGGGATTCTCCAGTCAAGAACACTGGAGTGGATTGCCATTTCTTTCTCCAACACAGGAAAGTGAAAAGTGAAAGTGAAGTCGCTCAGTTGTGCCTGACTTGTAGCAAGCCCATGGACCACAGCCCACCAGGCTCCTCCGTCCATGGGATTTTCCAGCCAAGAGTACTGGAGTGGGGTGCCATTGCTTTCTCCAATAAGATCTGCAGATCATTTGCAAAACACTCATTTAGGGCTTTAAAATGGGTTCAATACCAACACTTCAATCAATGAGAAATCTTGATTAGAAAAAATATACAGTATCCAAGAAGTGAAAGGTTTAAGAAAAAAAGAATGCATAAGTTTAGTGAATTCAGCAAAACACTAATCGTGATGATAAAGATTGCTGAGATTTGTTGAGCACTAACTATATGTCAGACATCACCTAAGCACTTAAATTTTAACTCATTGAATCCTCAAAATGACTCTATGAAGTAAGCATAATCATACTTGATTTACAGATGAGGAAACTGAAAAGGGAGATTTTCAGTCCTTCAGTCAAGTAGCAAAGATCCACAAGATAGTGAGGAAGAACAGACAAAATAAAGCGATAGAATCAGCAGGATGTTTACATTCCTGAAAACTCAAAAGTGAGATTTTATCACCTAAGAACACAGGTGAAAACTAGCCATGTTAAGAATGTCATAATGAGAGAATCTACAGAGTAGAGAGTAATCAGGGATGGAGCAATACATGTTCCAGCTATATTCACCTTCAGGGAAGACCTTACACAGGGATTTGTGCATCAACTAGAGGATGTTCCCACAAGAGGCTGGGCTCAGTTACACATTATGATTAAATTATCTCTGCCTGCAAGAATTTCTGAAGTATCATCAAGCCACTGTAGCCAAAACAGACAGTCTTAGGTTTTAATGTAAAACAGCTAGGTGTTTGTGAATTCACATAACTTCACTTGTTCTACCAGCAGCTACTGCTACATGAAGTGAAACCCCAGTCGAGGGAACAGTAACACGTTCTCCCCATGGGGCGGCTGGCAGTGTGGGTTTGTGGCTGCCAGGACTCTCTCCCTGGCCTTGCAGCCACCAAGGCAACTTGAGACCACTCAGTGGGGTGAGGCTGGTAGTCAGGGAAACAAATATGAAAATAAGAATGCCTTTTATTACAAGACTATAAAATCATCCCAACTTCAAAATTTTGAGTCAAAACAAGTCAGCTTTCCCATGCAGCTCTGCTCTGCCTCCTGCCTTGACATGTGTCAAGAAGCACAACAGCAGGAGCCAAGCCCAAGTTACTCCTAATAGCTGAGCAAGAAGGCAGATGAACTTCAGATTTTTTCCTTACCACTTATTCTAGGCTGCAGGCTGAGGAAAAGGTATCAGCTCAGTAGGCAGAGAAAGTAATGCAGCCTTGCTTGACTTCCCTACTCCAAGAACACTGGGTGAACATAAGGACTTGTTTCTGATATACTAGTAGAAAAAATGAAGGATGGCAAAGTCAAATCTAGAGGTAAATAGTTAAGATTTTAATAGGCTAACTGTAAGTATATGGTCTAGCAAAAAGTGAAAAAACATCTCATGGCAAGTATTCTTCTGTTTTTTTGGGAAATTTGAGAAGCTGTAGGTAACCAATTTAGAAAGGAAACGAAAGAAAAAATGGTTTCTAACACACTAGTTTTCATTTCTCTGTGCTTCTAGAATATACAGAAATTCATTTCTTGAAAAAGCACTCCATAATGACAATGATGAGGACAATATAGTACATTTTGATTTGATCATTGTGAGGATGAAACAATACCATCTCAATTATCTTTTAATCACTAGAAGTGCCTGATGTAACCAGGTACATCTTTAATATAAAACATATGAGTGTTTTCTCTGTATAATGCCAGGACATACATATAATGTGACACTGGAGGTGGCATGGCAATTAGGGTATAATTGCTGTAATTACTGATGGAATTACTCATATTCCTCTATGCTACTTTTTCTAATTATCTTGGTTTAATGAAAATGTGTATTTTTGCAATGAACAGGATGTGGCCATCATTTGGCTGCCTGCCTGGGATGATGTACAGTGGCTGTCCCTTGAATGAACATAGAGCAGAGAGGTCACCACTTGTTTGCAGGAAGAAGAGGTTTCTGGAACACAACAGGCAATTTAAATGCATGTCATGAACATCCTGCAAAAACTCACAGATGGGTTTCATTGGAAGAAATATAACAGTAGGGGGGACATTATCCTAGAAGGAGCCCAATAGCTTTACAGTCTTCAGACTTTAATGAGAATGACTTGTAAAAATAGTACAAAGGTTTCATACTGTTTGTCCATTCTTATTCTAGTCTCTGACTCAAAATGGATTCAAAACAGCTCCATTTATCTTGGTTTTGTTACACTATTCATCATAAGAATGATGCCTAAAAGATTGGTGCTTTAAACATTCTGAAAATGACAAGACTTGAAAGAAGCTTACTGTCACTGTTTTTATTTCATGTATTTTAAATACCTTGGAAACTTAATTAGTAGCCTATGCTGCCTATTTATTCATTTATTAGCTACATAAATAGAGGTTAAGTAGCTACCCATTGAACACAGAATATATGGCCGTTCAAAACATATATCTAATATATCTAGTTTTTTCTTAGGAGTAAAAGGTATCTAGTAAATCCAGGTAATTATTGGTGTCACAGTGTTTTAGTATCACTAATCAGAAGAGCTGTAGTATACACTTAATTAAATCTATGCAAACTTTATGATAGGAAAATACAAATAAAATTGGGGAAATTGTCGATTCAATCGCTTGACAGTTCTGAAGATCTGCTGTCTGGGCCTGTATTAGTTTCCTATGGCTTACAAATTACTACAATATTAGTGTCTTGAAACAATACAAAATTATTATTATTTTACTGCCATGGAAATCAGAAGTCTAGGGTCAGTAGAACTACATGCCTACTGAAGTTCTAGTGAAGAATTTGCTTCCTTGCTTTTCCCAGCTTGACTCATGGCCACGTCCCTCCAGCCTCTGCATCTCTTCCAACCATCTGGCCTCATGCTTACCAGGACCCTAGTGATTACATTGTGCACATCCAGATAATCCGGGATAATCTCTTTGTCTCAAAGTCATTGACTTCGTCACATCTGCAAATTCTCTTCCCCGTATAAGGTAACATAGTTACAATGTTCTGGGGATTAGTATGGGGACATTTAAGGGGGCCCCTTATTCTGCCTACCATAAGGCTTCTTTTTCTATCTTAAAATGGAGGCAGAGGATTTCTCTGCCTCCACTTTTTAAAAACATCAATAGTTTCTGAAGAGAAGTCAATCACTATTAATTCAATTTTTATAGAGCCAAAAAATGTCAGAAATTGCATGTTTAAGATTTCTATTACAGAGCTAGTTTTTACTTCTTTCAGTTTTTACTACTCCCAATGGTCCCAACATGAATGTCAGCACCAAGAAAACATGCACCCAGATGTGTGTTCCTAAATGAAGTGAAGTGAAAGTCGCTCAGTCATGTTTGACTCTTTGCGACCTCCTGGACTACATAGTCCATGGAATTCTCCAGGCCAGAATACTGGAGTGGGTAGCAGTTCCCTTCTCCAGGGGTTCCTAAATGAAATAAACTAAAATCCATTTGTTACCTTCTACTTGCCTCCATATACTGACATAACCGTTAGGTTCTTTTCCCTGAGCATCCAAGTTTTTGACTTTCCTACTGCAGGTCTTCTGAAGTCCCTTATCCCTTTCTATGAGATCTTTTTCATTCTTTATAGATGCCCCTCCAGGAAAGGTTGGAGTCCATGGCAATTCCGAACTTCCCCCTTCCTCATTGAATGCAGATTGAATAATAAACTGAGAAAAGTTAAACCAGAAATAAATGTTCTTATGTGTTTCTGTATCTCAGTGTACATTTTGTTTCCCTAAAAGGTATTCATATCAGTGTCAGAAATGAAATAAGGATATAAGTTCCACATCAGAAAAAAATTCCTGAGTAGGAAGATAAACAATAATCCTGGATAAATTTTCCTAGAGAGGTCCACACCAATCCAATACTAGTCCCACAATGACTGGTCACATCTATGCAATGAATATGTAGAAATTAAATATGTCAGCATAGATGATAGAGTAACTAGCAGATAATGAGTAATCAACGGGGTCATCACCTAACTGCATATCAGCTGGGATGAATTTATATAAACACAACATAATGCAATACTGTGTGCTGTAGGTCAAACTGACAGGATCAGTGACAAATGATCTTGATTTTTACATATTTTAAATGCCTTGGAAACTTAAATTGGCAGGCAATCCTATTTATTTACTTTATCAGTCTGCTGGTAAAATTAAATAAAAATTTAAGGAACATTCATTATAATCCAAACACTTTCAATAAGTATGAATGTTGTACACATCCCTAAGATTTAGTTCTATAAATCTGTAAATTTAGAAAGCATTTATTTATTTATCCAAGCACTGGATTAGGTATATAAAGATAATAACCCCTGCCTCCACAGAGGGCTAACATTCTGGTGAGGAACACAGACAATGCACATAATGAAAAAAATAAGATATATTAGGTAGTGTTATGTTCTAAGGGGAAAAATAAAGCAGACTAGGGGATGTGAACTCTTGAGAGCGTGAGGAGGTTATATTTTGGAAAGGGTAGTCAAGGAAGGAGTCACTGAAATGGTGACCTTTAGGGAAGATGGAAAATACATGACATCAGTTAGCCAGGCATGTATCTGGAAAAGAGGCATTCCACACAAAGGAGATAGAAATTTCAAAGATCCTGGACTGCTGATAGAAGCAAGAAGGTCCGTGGTGGGAGCTGAGAGAGAAAGATGGAAGTGACAGTAATCAAATCAGAGGTAAAATCAGGAGCAGATGTCATGGAGTGTGTAGGTCATGATTATGACTTATTCTGAATGAAATAAGAAGGCACTCAAGTATTCTGAACTTCAATGGGATGACATAATCTGACCCATGCTCAATAGGGTCAGTCTGGCCTCAACACTGAAACTAAACTAAAGGAGGGTAAGCTCAGAATTAGGGAACCAACCTGAGAGCTAATGCAATAATCCAGAAATGATGGTGGCTTGTGCCAGGCTGGTGCCAATAGAGGTGGTGAAAAATGGTCAAATTCTGACAAAGAAGAGTTAAAAGGATTTGCTGGAAAACTAGATTTGGAGTGTGAGAGATGAATCAAGGATTACTCTGAGGTTTGGAGCTGAATAACTGGGAAAATGGAATTGTCATAACTGAGATGGAAAAGACTGTAGGAAAAACTGATTTGTGAGGTCAAAGTGTATTGGGCACCAATTTCAGCCTTTGTGGAATGGGGCAGGTTCCTTCCCTACATACCACCAACCAATTGTAGGGACACCAGCTGGTGTCCTATAATTTAACCAACTCTGATATTATATACCTGAAGATAACATTAGATTCCACAGGTTAAGGGCAGGCTCAATTCTACAAGAATTCCCCACCCCAACTTCAGATGCCAGTCACAAGCCCAAGTAGTTATCTGTGCTTCTAACAAACTGGCCATAAATCAGAGGTTTCCATGACCCCATCCTTCCTTGGATTAGATTAATTTGCTAGAGTGGCTCACCAAACTCAGGGAAGATTTTACTCAATAGATCACCAGTCTATTATGCAAGGATATAATTCAGGAATGGCCAGAAGGAAGAGATACACGGGGCAAGGTGGGAAAGAGTGGGGCACTTCCATGCCATCTCTAGGCACACCACTCTTTCCAACTCACCGCATGTTCACCAAGCTGGAATCTCTTTGAACTCTTTCTTTTGGGGCTTTAATAGAAGCTCCATTTCATAGGTCTAATTGATTAAATCATTGGCCATTGGCAACAGAACTCAATATTTAGCCCTTATCCACTCCCTGGAAGTAAGGGGTGAGACAGAGTTTCAACTTCTAATCACAAGGCAGGTTCTGGCAACCAGCCCTCACCCATTGGTGCATTCCAGTCATCTCATTCACATAACAAAAGGCCTTTCTCTCTCATCATTTAGGAAGTCCTAAGTGTTTTAAGAGCTCTGGGCCAGAAATGGGGACAAAGACCAAAGACCAAATATACATTTCTTAAAATAAATTACTATAATGGAAATTCAAGAGCCCAGTCTGGGATATGTTTAGCTTGAAATGCCCATTATACAGCCAATTAAAGACATCAAGAAGCCACTTAAATATATGGCTTGGAGACATATTCAGCTGTAGGCTGCCATCCACCTGGCTGGCAGGGAATCCAGCCTCAGTCATTATCAGGGTAGTTTTCCTCTCCATTGGATATTAGGATCACAGGCTTACATTACACCAGAAACCAGGAAGGACACGTCCTTACTCTGTGTGGATCCCAGCATTGCAGTTGTTTCTTTTCCTCCAAGCTGCTGTCAAGAGCTTGTACTTGAGTCATTGCCCATAGGTTTGTCCACGTGCATGACCTTCTCAAAGATTCTGAAGCAAAAGTATCTCTAGAGAGAGAAGGGAAATGTAGGCCTTTCAAAAGGTCTTTCCTTGAGATTTTTCCATAGAGTAAGAATGGGGAAAAGAGATACTATTACCAGTTAATGTTTTTAAACATCTAAACAAAACTCTCATTTAAACTAAGACTATGCACACCCTTAAGTATGTCTTTCTCTTTTACCATTCAGTGTTTAGGTTCATATGTCTATTCAAGTCTGTTAGTTTACTTGACTACAACATGATGAAGAAACATGAAGTTCAGGAAAGTTCAGGGGTTGACCAGCGCTCACACAACAAAAAGAAATAGTACCTTTGGATTAAATGACTGCACATAAAACCTAGCACCCAAATCTGAAGTCAGGCATCCAGGTTTTTCTTTTTACTGCTCATTTACCTCATCACAAGTTGTCGCCTTCAAGTGAACAGATGGAACTGATTTGAATCTAGCTTATTAATCATTTAAATGTAAATGAGTGCTTCCGAACTTATATACTTACAGTATATGCCGTGGTCTGTGAGTGGGTTGAAAAAGAATTTCCAGACATGAGGCAGAATGAGAGGGAAATAAAGTTTATTAGAGTGGGAGACGCTGTTAGAACAGCGAGCCAGCTCAAGGGAGAACCGACGCTGGACAGGGGTCCTTAGTCCATTTTTATACCCAGGGTACAAGGAGGGGGATAGGGGTCTTGTGGGTCATTTGCTGATTGGATGAGGCATGTATACTGGGTGGGGGAAGAGTAGGGCAAATATCTTCTCCCTACGGGGTAGGAGGGGAGACAGGTTATACTGTCACATTAATAGTTAGAACATGGGGGAGGGAAGGATGATAAGGGTCTGGGTTTCTGTTCCTGCATTCCAAAACCCTCCTTGGTCTTATCTGCTCTTTCATCCCTGGATCACCACAGTATATAAGTATAGAATAATGCTTCTGGTATATTACCAGTTTAAAAACAGGTTCTCATCGTACCAAGGGTTTCCCAGGTAGCTCGAGTGGTAAAGAATCGTCTGCCAATGTGGGAGCCACAGGAGACATGGGTTCCATCTCTGGGTCAGGAAGATCCCTTGGAGAAGAAAATGGCAACCTACTCCAGGATTCTTGCCTGGAGAATCCCATGGACAGAGGAGCTTGGTGGGCTACAGTCCATGAGTCAGACACAACTTAGCAACTACACCACTACCACCCGTTGTACCAAATCTAACCAAACCCAACATTTTAATCAATCCATCTCATTTATCTACTATATGAGAAAGTAAATATCTTTCTTTTTTTCTAACTGTATGTTCAAGATCTGATGTTAGAAATCTTTACTTCTCATTAAGGTGGCTCTTTTTTTTTTTCTCATAAGTTTACTTCATAGATACTTTCAAAAGATAGCTATTCATTTCAGCTGAAAAGCATTAGACCTTTAAATTCAAAAAATATTTCACTGAGCTTCTTCCAAAGCAAAATTTCTTAAAGTACTCAACCAACTTGTGAAATAAGTTTTATATAAGCTTTCACTGATTCTAGGCAACAACATTTTGACAAACAAGTTTAGCATTGAAACTAACAGTTGCAATTCAGTAGAAAGAAGTTCTCTCTTTTTCATTTTAATAACATTTCTGCACAATTCCAAAATGATAGGGTCCCTGTTATTCTGGGTACAAGGCTCATTACTCATGTCTGCTGGGGCATTATTGGATGTATACTTTGGAATAAAGAGGGCTTTTACAATGTCTAATATGATGTCCTTTGCAATCTGTTATTAGCCTGTGCATCGCCTTGCCAGTTAATCATCCCATTACAAAATTTGAAAATCTGACAACCCAGAGGGATTGAAATGCAGTGTGCTACAAGATTAGAAATAGCTATATGGAAATGAAGTAAGGATAACAAATGTTGTAGATTGGTACATAAAATAAAGACTTCGAAAAATGTTTGTTCTGGAGATCTCTCAATACTTTAACCATAAATGAAATAAGGGCAACAAACAAGCAGGGAGACCAGAGAATCATTAACTTGACCACAGGCGAGGAATAAAATAAAACCAGCCATTTGTACGGTATTTCTTGGAAGCTCTCCAACACAATTAAAAATCAAATTAATATATACACCAGCTCTCTATTTACCTGCCCTGTCACTTGAGAGCAGAAGAGGCCGATGCATTTCGTCAGTCATCCCCAGAACTGCACAGCGCCATTAATCTTACTGCTTGTTTATGTGTTATGTTGGTCCCTTTGCTTCTGTGTACTTTGCTGCCATCTCCAGGAAACTGTGATGACAAGAACAGGCCAAACTAGAAGGCTGTTACAGCCCTAGAAAAAAGTCTTGGGGTTTTTGAAAGTGACTGCATTTGAAAGCATCTTTAATAGAAAGTCCTTTGGAAATTCAAAATATTTGCAGCTATCAACGACAGATACAATATATATTGGTTATTTGTAACTAAAAAATCACACTTTAAAACAAGTTTCATTAGCAAAATGCCAAATTCACAAGAAATCCCATTAAAATAACATGTCTAATTCCCATCCTGTTAAAGATAACAGAAAAATACCTTGTCATGAATATCTTTATTGCTATAACAGGCCAAAGAATTAATGGTAAATTGGTCTCCATTGATTATATTGAATTACTATAAATTCAAATCCTTTTCTGGTGAACAAGTTCTCTAAAGGAGATGGTGCACACTGAAATTCCATTTGCTAGTGACCATAAAAAAGGGTAATAAAAAAGCTAGAGGCAGGAATTTGTGGATTTCTAGGAAAAAAAATCTCAATCAGGGACTTTGGGGATCAGTGCTAAGGATTTTAAATTCAGTAAACTTCTACCAGTAGGATGGTTACTGCCAGACAGGCCCCTTTCACTGGAATATAAAGAAAAAGGAAACAATTCTTCTAGCACTCAGGGAAAATTGAAGGTACTTCTCAGCCAGGAATAGACAGCAAGTGCATCGAGGTTCAATGTCATGTCTAACAAGGCACAGACTCTGTTCACAGTGTCAGTGTAGGGAAGGCTAGCATGTGACTGACCAACTTGGGAAAGAGAGAGTGCCTGCTCTGACTTTAATTATTTATGTTTGGTCAAAAAGGTACAAAATAATAACTGAATAACTCTTTATTTCACAGATGACATTTAATATCTGAACAATACATGTCCACACTTAAGATAAAGTAATGGATATCTGACCACGCTTTTCACCTTTTAATAAAAGACCATGCACTAATCCTTAGATATTCTGGTAAAAGGTGTATCTTCAATGCCCAGTAGAAAAGAATAGACCTCTAGTATATAGTCAAGGAATTCTTAACATGGGAAGTCTAGGTAGTCCATGCTTCAGATCAGAATTTACATTATCTTTTCCCCCTCTTGAATGGCAATATCTTTTACAAAAGGGACAATGTCTTATTTATCTATAACCTTAGTTCCTAGCAAAATGTATGGTACTATAGACAATCTTTAAATGCTTGTTGAACTGAAATAAACATAATAAACATGTCACTAAAGGTTATTTGTTGATGATGACTTACAAAACTTCTAAAATAACATTCTCAGTCCTTGGAACAACTGCCATTGTTTTGAAGCAAACTGCTACACCTTTGGAGGAAGGAAAGATAGCTCACAAGCAGACTTTTCTATGGAAACCAAGCCACAGTCAATGTGCAAATAAATGTGAGAGTAGTACAAGTTAATACTCATAGTTTTTCTAATCCTATCTTTAATACTGAAAAAAATGTCTAACAATGGACTCAATTTTCCTGAAAATATTAAGGATAAAAAATTAACAATCATAAGGAAAATATCAACAGAATGACTCAGCCAATTAAAGATTCCTTGATAGAAAAGAGGCCTTGACTCAGAAAACAAACCAAGGAAAACTAGGTAAAAGGCATCATTTCAGCACATACAGTATACAATAGGTAACAGACAAATGGGAGGCAGTGATCCCACTGAGCACAGAATACTCAAAAGGGAGTCCAACTAGATTTACCGGAAGACTTCAAACTTTTTTGAAGAATAAAAGACTGATGGCTCATAAATTTGTAAACTACAAGCTTGGTAAATACAAGCTTGGTATTTGAAAAATACCAAGCTTGGTTTGCCATGCTGCTAAGCTGCTGCTAAGTCGCTTCAGTTGTGTTCGACTCTGTGCGACCCCACAGACGGCCTCCTACCAGGCTCCTCCATTCATGGGATTTTCCTAGACATCATTAAGTTTACTTTATAAATAAAATGGTCTACACCACCCAGACCAGGAAGATGAGCAGTTCTTAAGCTCTGTACATTTTTTTCTGTCCATTGTCTTTAGATTAGACCAAAGGAGTGGAAAAGGCAGTTCTCTTCACTATAAATTAGTCTAAAACGTAATCAGGCTCTTGGCTGTCATCTGCCCAGAAAACAGCTCTTCCAGCAGAGCTTCCAAGTGCACTGCCTTCTGTAAATGCAACCATGTTGAATAAATGAAGGGGCCAGTCCTTGTTGTAGTCTGATAAGTAACCTCAATCCCATTAAGCACAAGACACAAGAGGCAAATCCTCATAATTCTAATATACCAGCTGTCCTAATTATTATAGAAAGAAAACTGATATCTTAATGCTGATTTTAGTAGGCATGAGAAAAGAAAATTCTTAGTGGATCAGCTGCATAACAGAACCTGTTTACCAACACTTTTATACATCTAAACTATAAGAAATATATCTATGAAGGATACATTGGCACACCCAAATGTGCCCAATGAATGCATGTGCTAATGTTCAGGGTGTGTAACATATTTCCACAAGATATGAAAATTACCCCTAAACCCTAAATTTGCTCCAAAACTAATGGGAAAAAAAGCAATATTCAACCCAGAAAATAATTTTTATTAATTATACTATCCTTTCAGGCTATTTCCCCTTTTATAGGCTATAGTCATTTTTTAATGCAATAATTTCATGGACTTGTTAGGAGGATGAAATAAGATAATATATACACAAAGTGCTTATAAATGTAAAAGAGGTATTAAAAGTTTGTTGTTACAGGGAGGGAGGTGGGAGGGGGATTCAGAATGGGGAACACGTGTACGCCCATGGCGGATTCATGTTGATGTGTGGCAGAACCAATACAATATTGTAAAGTAATTAGCCTCCAATTAAAATAAATAAATTTAAATTTTTTTTTAAAGTTTGTTGGTTTTTTTTTTTTTTACTGAGTAGAAAGGGACTTCTCTCCAAACTTCTCAGGTTCTCAGAATTGTGTCTCAAATATAAACATATACCAAAATAAACTGATGTACATATTTAAATTGATGGCATTATGAGACAAAAATTTAAAAAGAGAATGAAAATATTTTTTCTCAAGATTGGCCAATTGGAGCATCGGGAACCTGATGCTAAATCATTCTACTACTAGCACAGACTTCAGGGAACCAGCCCAGACCTAGGAAGGCTCAGTCTAGGGGAGAAAGCACAATGCTTTATCGGAACAGGGGGGTTACCTGGGTAAGAGTTGGACTCTAGCAGGTGGCACTACGGTTAACATCTCTGTCCAGATCAGCAGTGACGCTGACAGATCATAACCAAGTCGTTCCATAGCCACTCTGTGAGCTTATTGCCCCTCTTTACCCACAGCAACTGGAGCAGGTTGCATCTTTTCTGCTAACCTGGTTAGGAGGCGTCAGCTGTAGTCTTAAAATGGAAATCAGTACAGACAAAGCAGAAAAGGAGGCAAGAGCAAACCGTCTCCACTAAATAATCTTTGAAGGTCTAGATATCCATAGCCCTTTGGAATGTATTTTGTCTTTAAACCATCTTGAAGTTCATTTCCCGCCTGTTCCCTTTAGCTTATTTGACCCTCACCAGAATTCTTCTGATCCTGTCTTGATTCACAAAATAACTAGTTGGATGCCTTCTTTACATGCCTATGGCACTCAATGCTCACTTTTTGGTGACTTCTGTCCTACTGAATTAAAATTACCTATGTATCTGTGTATTTCCCAACTGTTCGTTTTGACTAGTTCTTCCCTCTGTATAGTTCACTCAGACCGCTAATCAGAATTCTGCCTACTTGGGTGATAAATCTGATGGTCATTAAAATTAAAATGAACACCCACCTGGAACCCTGGAACCTCTCATATCTGTTGATACCTTAATGGACACTTCATTCTGAGTTGCCCACATCCTGAAGCTGTTTTTGTGCATGAAGTCTGCTTCAGTTCAGTTCAGTCGCTCAGTCATGTCCAGCTCTTTGCGACCCCATGAATCGCAGCACGCCAGGCCTCCCAGTCCATCACCATCTCCCGGAGTTCACTCAGACTCACGTCCATCGAGTCAGAGATGCCATCCAGCCATCTCATCCTCTGTCGTCCCCTTCTCCTCCTGCCCCCAGTCCCTCCCAGCATCAGAGTCTTTTCCAATGAGTCAACTCTTCGCATGAGGTGGCCAAAGCACTGGAATTTCAGCTTTAGCATCATTCCTTCCAAAGAAATGCCGGGGCTGATCTCCTTCAGAATGGACTGGTTGGATCTCCTTGCAGCCCAAGGGACTCTCAAGAGTCTTCTCCAACACCACAGTTTAAAAGCATCAATTCTTCGGCACTCAGCCTTCTTCACAGTCCAACTCTCACATCCATACATGACTACTGGAAAAACCATAGCCTTGACTAGATGGACCTTAGTCGGCAAAGTAATGTCTCTGCTTTTGAATATGCTATCTTAGAAACCAAGAAATCCCAGTGTGGATAGCATATCAAATAGAAGTCAGATGCAATCATGAACATGTAATAAATTAATGGAAACTCTGGAGAGCAGCTGACAGTGCCAAAAATAATGTGAGTTCAGGAACACTATCTCCTACATTATGGCTAGTGCAAGAGAAATTGCATAAGTTAAAAAAAAACCTGCCAGTTTTCTAGAAATCAATTTATTTAACTTTTTCTCCTGAGTGGATCAATTCACAATGTTAATAAACATTTATTTAATAACCTATAGTGTAGAAGCATTGTATTGGGTGTTGGATGAGGAAACACAAAAAAAGCTGAAAAGGTTTATAGAGGTCTACCATGTTCATGGAAAGCCTATTCACGTTACAAGAATGTGGGATGGGGGAGGGAAGGGAGGCTCAACAGGGAGGGGTTGTATGTATAATTGTGGCTGATTTGCACTATTGTATGGTAGAAACCGACACAACATGGTAAAGCAATTTTCTTCCTACTAAAAAATAAACCAAAAAAAAAAAAAGAATGTGACTTTGTGAATTAGTTCATCTTACACCCTATTTCCCTATCTCAGCAAATGAGGAATCTCTTTGCAATCATGTGAATGCACTTGGATTCTCTCCTCAGTAGCAGTCAAGCACCTGGAGATGAGCAGCAATGTGCTGCAATCTCTGCTTGTGGCATGTGGCAATGATGTGCTTGGTCCACATTGCCTCTCGTTCTTTCCTACAGGTGCTCACAACTTCTTAGTTACAGTGGTGATGATCTTCTGCGTTGTTTGCATTGCTTTATTCCTTTATCTTTATTGTTGTGTTTGCCTTAACAGTTCAATTACATAAAATCAAGAATGCTCTGTCAGTTAAATGATGAAGCATCACAGTTTTCTGTGGAATTTACATTTTAGATTTAGGAGAACTCATCCTTGAAGGATATTTCAGGAACAAATTATCCTCTCAAAGCTGAAGAAAGGAAGAGAGGGATAAAATGTAGCATAATAATAATTTTCCCCAATAATTCAGTTCAGTTCAGTTCAGTCGCTCAGTCGTGTCCGACTCTTTGCGACCCCATGAATCGCAGCACATCAGGCCTCCCTGTCCATCACCAACTTCTGGAGTTCACTCAGACTCACGTCCATCGAGTCAGTGATGCCATCCAGCCATCTCATCCTCTGTCATCCCCTTCTCCTCCTGCCCCCAGTCCCTCCCAGCATCAGAGTCTTTTCTAATGAGGCAACTCTTCGCATGAGGTGGCCAAAGTACTGGAGTTTCAGCTTCAGCATCATTCCCTCCAAAGAAATCCCAGGGCTGATCTCCTTCAGAATGGACTGGTTGGATCTCCTTGCAGTCCAAGGGACTCTCAAGAGTCTTCTCCAACACCATAGTTCAAAAGCATCAATTCTTCGGCGCTCAGCCTTCTTCACACCAACTCTCACATCCATACATGACCACTGGAAAAGCCATAGCCTTAACTAGACAGACCTTAGTCGACAAAGTAATGTCTCTGCTTTTGAATATACTGTCTGGGTTGGTCATAACTTTTCTTCCAAGGAGTAAGCATCTTTTAATTTCATGCTGCAATCACCATCTGCAGTGATTTTGGAGCCCCAAAAAATAAAGTCTGACACTGTTTCCACTGTTTCCCCATCTATGTCCCATGAAGTGATGGAACGGGATGCCATGATCTTCGTTTTCTGAACATTGAGCTTTAGGCCAACTTTTTCACTCTCCACTTTCACTTTCCCCAATAATTACATAAATTCAATTCAATTACCAAGGAGTTTCTTGAAGAACTGGAAAAATATTTTAAAAGTTCAGAAGGAAGAATCAATATGTGATTGCTGCCATGATACTTGGGGGTGAGAGGGAGAAACGAATAGTGAAATTGTACCTACAAAACATTTAAATAATTAAACTACACTGATGAAATCAGTATGGGCTTCCCAGAGGCTCAGGGGTAAAGAATCTGCCTACAATGCAGGAGATGTAGGAGACACAGGTTTTCTCTCTGGGTGAAGATCCCCTGGAGAAGGAAATGGTGATCTACTCCAGTATTCCTGACTAAGAAATTCCATGGACAGAGGAGCCTAGCAGGCTACAGTACATGGAGTTGCAAAAAGTTAGACATGACAGAGCACTCACAATAAAATCAGTATCATGTTGGCATATAAAGAGCCAAATAAATAAATGAAACCGAAGAGAAAATCCAAAACAGATCCAAGTATACATAATAATGATATATGATAAAAGAAGCACTTCAATCTGTTGGAAAAGAGGGTGTTTGTATAATTGTGTACATAAATGGAAAAAATTAAAGACAGACTTTCACTCCATATAAAAACAAATTTCAGATGGGTTTATAACCTAAGCCTGAAAAAAACTGTGAAAAATATTTTAAAATAGAGATTATTTATAAAACCTCAAGGTATGAAAATTCTTAAGCAATAAAGGGAACCCAGAAGTCACAAAGAAGATAATTAATTTTTTAAAGTAGTAAAACAAAGAGAATTCAGCTTGCTATAAAACACCATGAAGGTCAAGGAAAAAAACTATATTCTAAAAAAAAAAAAAAAAAAAAACTCCAAAAAATTCATGGCTGACAAATACTTCTATTCCTATAATGCAAAATGCTTCTACTGAGTAATAAGCCAAACAAATTTTGCATAGAAAAATGGGAAAAACAAAATCAAATGGCAATGTAAAGAAGAAGAAATGCAATTTACAGAAACACAAATACTCAACCTGACAATAAGAAGAAAAATACAAAAGTAAAATAACCAGATTTTTTATCACCCATTATTGTTGCAAACAAGTAAGACCGGTATTTCCAGTGGTAATGAGGATGTGGAACCCAGGCAATCTCATGCAGTGGTGAAAGGAGTCTGCATTGCTTCTTTTTGTAAAGTATCTGACAGTTTCTGCTGAAATATTAAATGTGCACAGCCTTTGACTCAGTAATTCTATATCTAGAAAACCATCATGTGGAAAAAATCACAAATACAAAAAGATGCATGTAGGAAAATATTTCCTGCAGCATTGTTATGAACACCAAAATGACTAGAAACAACCTGAATGGCTATAAATAAAGCACTGGTTAAGTATAATAAGACATGATAGATGATTCTGCAGTTGTTAGAGAGGAGTGGTTTTGTACTGACCTGAAAATCTGAGACATAATTAGGCAGAAAAAAAAAAGCAAGTTGTAGACCAATATTTATAATATAATCTTATTATGATATAAAGAAAAACCTCTATAAATGTGTATACATTTTCATATATGTATGCAGATCAGGAAGCAACAGTTAGAACTGGACATGGAACAACAGAGTGGTTACAAAAAGGAAAAGGAGTACGTCAAGGCTGTATATTGTCACCGTGCTTATTTAACTTATATGCAGAGTACACCATGAGAAAGGCTGGGCTGGATGAAGCACAGCTGGAATCAAGATTGCTGGGAGAAATATCAGTAACCTCAGATATGCAGATGATATCACCCTTAGGGCAAAAAGCAGAGAAGAACTAAAGAGCCTTTTGATGAAAGTGAAAGAGGACAGTGAAAAAGTTGGCTTAAAGCTCAACATTCAGAAAACTAAGATCATGGCATCTGGTTCCATGACCTCATGGGAAATAGATGGAGAAACAGTGGAAACAGTGGCAGCGTTTATTTTCTTGGGTTCCAAAATCACTGCAGATGGTGATTGTAGCCATGAAATTAAAAGACACTTACTTCTTGGAAGGAAAGTTATGACCAACCTAGACAGCATATTAAAAAACAGAGACATCACTNGAAAAAAAAAGCAAGTTGTAGACCAATATTTATAATATAATCTTATTATGATATAAAGAAAAACCTCTATAAATGTGTATACATTTTCATATATGTATGCAGATCAGGAAGCAACAGTTAGAACTGGACATGGAACAACAGAGTGGTTACAAAAAGGAAAAGGAGTACGTCAAGGCTGTATATTGTCACCCTGCTTATTTAACTTATATGCAGAGTACACCATGAGAAAGGCTGGGCTGGATGAAGCACAGCTGGAATCAAGATTGCTGGGAGAAATATCAGTAACCTCAGATATGCAGATGATATCACCCTTAGGGCAAAAAGCAGAGAAGAACTAAAGAGCCTTTTGATGAAAGTGAAAGAGGACAGTGAAAAAGTTGGCTTAAAGCTCAACATTCAGAAAACTAAGATCATGGCATCTGGTTCCATGACCTCATGGGAAATAGATGGAGAAACAGTGGAAACAGTGGCAGCGTTTATTTTCTTGGGTTCCAAAATCACTGCAGATGGTGATTGTAGCCATGAAATTAAAAGACACTTACTTCTTGGAAGGAAAGTTATGACCAACCTAGACAGCATATTAAAAAACAGAGACATCACTTTGCCAACAAAGGTCCGCCTAGTCAAGGCTACAGCTTTTCCAGTAGTCATGTATGGATCTGAGAGTTGGACTATAAAGAAAGTTGAGCTCTGAAGAATTGATGCTTTTGAACTGTGATATTGGACAAGACTCTTGAGAGTCCCTTGGACTGCAAGGAGATCCAACCAATCCATCCTAAAGGAGATCAGTCCTGGGTGTTCACTGGAAGGACTGATGTTGAAGCTGAAACTCCAATACTTTGGCCACCTGATGTGAAGAACCGCCTCATTTGAAAAGAGCCTGATGCTGAGAAAGATTGAAGGCAGGAGGAGAAGGGGACAACAGACGATGAGATGGTTGGATGGCATCACCAACTCAATGGACATGAGTTTGAGTAAACTCTAGGAGTTGGTGATGGACAGGGAGGCCTGGCATGCTGTAATCCATAGGGTCACAAAGAGTTGGAACAACTGAGCCCCTGGACTGAAGTGAACTGATGATGGACAGGGAGGCCTGGCATGCTGCAATCCATGGGGTTGCAAAGAGTTTGAACGACTGAGCCCCTTAACTGAACCGAACTGATGCATGTATTGGGTTGGCCAAAAAGTTTGTTCAGTTTTTTCATACAATATTAAAGGAAAACCCACATGGACATTTTGGCCAACCCAATATATCCATGTGTAGATACACATATATATTTTTTTAAAAAGGAAAAATACCAGGATACCCATGAAATGTTAACACTGTTTTTTTTTTTTTCAGGAAGATAAGATAGAGGTATTATAGAAGGGGAAACTAAGAATTGTTCCTTCATATACCTTTGTATTGTTTGGATGTTTTTGATAAGCATATTAATTTAAAATTTTAAGCATACTTTAGAAGTAGCAGCTGATCCTGACATTTTACCCTTACTTTAATTAATTAATTTATTCAACAAATATTTATTGGTGCTTAAGCTTGAAACTAAAATTGTGTAATTCCTTTAAAAATTTCAAAATAAACCCAATCAACAAGCAAAATCATTTAGCCATTTGGGATATATTTTGCAACAGTGAAATCATTCAATTAGTTTTACTCATCCATTAGGCTTAAAATTTTATTGCTGTAGTTTTGTGGTTAGGACACAAATTAGTAATATGCATACAGTAATGAAAAATATTGTTATTTATTCTATACTATGTGACAAAGATCCAAATATTCCATAAATGTTTGACAAGATTCAGGAGTTTTTCTTTTAATATATATTCTACCTCACTTACTCTATGGATCCTTTTATGAGAAGACATACCGCAAGACAAAAATATACATCTCATACTTGACTGTAAATATACATCTCATACTTGACTGTAAATCTCCTTCCTGCACTCTGGGTAGCTATTGTGTTTATCAGAAGCCCAGAAGTTCAAGTCATTAAGTTCTAAGAGAAATCACAAACAAATTGAAGGTGTGTGCTGGTTACTCAGTCATGTCTGACCCTGTGACCCCATGAACTGTGACCTGACAGGCTCCTCAGTTCATGGAAACCGAAGATAATCGTTGCCAAATGTTGACTTGAGAGACCCACTACGTATAAGAGGCTTTATAAGAAGTGTATTATGTAGCCATTCCTCTAGACTCTCCAGGCTCTCTGTTTCTATTAATGCCTCCATCCCTTCACTTTTAGGGGGAGAGGGAAAATAGGGGAGTTAGTAATAAACATAATATCCAATTATACTTATTATTCTAGGTTCCTGATACATTTTTCTGTTCTCCCTTGATATCTGTCTCTTATTCTTTAATTTTTTTCTTTCAATTATTCTCTTTTTCAAGTGCTTTGGTATAGTAGTAGTATTTTAAATTTGAGTCTTTTTATTTTTAATTGGAGGATAATTGCTTTACAACGTTGTGTTGATTTCTACCATACAACAATACAAATCAGCTGTAAGTATACATATATCCCCTCACTTTGGAGCCTGCCTCCCACCACTTCCCACTAGTTCCACCCCTCCAGGTCATCAAAGAGCACCAGGCCAAGCTCCCTGTGTTATACGGCAATAGTCTGCCAGGCTCCTCTGTCCACGGACTGTCTCAGGCAGGAATACTGGAGTGGTTGCCATTTCTTTCTCCAGGGGATCTTCCTGACCCATGGACTGGACCTATGTCTCCTGCATTGGCAGGTGGGTTCTTTAACACTGAGCCACCAGGGAAGTGCCCTAGATTTCATATACATTAATATATGCTGTTTGTTTTTCTCTTTCTGACTTACTTCACTTTGTATTACAAGTTGTGGGTTTGTCCATTTCAGGTCAACTGACTCAAATTCATTTCTTTTTATGGTTAAGTAATATTCTATTGTATATATGTACCACAACTTTATCCATTCATCTGCTGATGGACATTTAGGTTGCTTCCATGTCCTGGCTATTGTAAATAGTGCTGTAATTAGTGTTTTTTTTTAATTATGGTTTTCTCATGGCATGTGTGGTGGTTCCCACAAGGCCCTAGTGGTAAAGAACCTGCCTGCCAATGCAGGAGATGCAAGAGATGAGAGTTCAATCCTTGGGTCAGGAAGATCCCCTGGAGAAGGGCTTGGCAACCCATTCCAGTATTCTTGCCTGGAAAATCCCATGGACAGAAGAGCCTGGTGGGCTACAGTCTATAGGGTCACAAAGAGTCAGACACAACTGAAGCAACTTAGCACACACACACACAGCACTTGCCCAGTAGTAGGATTGCTGGGTCATATGGTAGCTTTAATCCTAGTGTTTTAAAGAATCTTCTTACTGTTCTCCATAGTGGCTGTATAAATTTACATTCCCACCAACAGTGCAAGAGGGTCCCCTTTTCTCTACATCTTTTCCAGAATTTAAAGAATTGTATAATTTTTATTACTTTTTTCAAAAATACTAAAGTGTACAAACTTAAGGCAGTTCTTTGACACTAGGAAACAGTAACTAAATAGATATACAGTCTTTATTCATAAAGGTGGATTTATGCTTTATTCATGACTGGGATTAGTATATTTTGAAAGAGGTACCAAACAGCTAGCCCATCCTTTCACCCAGTGAGGACACAGAGAGAAATCAGCAATTTATAACCCAGAAGAGGGCCTTTATCAGAAACCAACCAGCACCCTAATCTTGGACTTCCAATCTCTAAATGGTGAGGCATAAATTTCTGCTGTTTATAAACTACCTAGTCTGTGGGTTTTTTATTATAGCAGTCCCAAAAGACTAAGACAAGGATGAAAGACATATTTACTTGATTAGTTCCTCCAATGTATTAGGTTTAAATCTGACAGAACTTAAATTTTCCTGGGGCCTTCTGAAAGTATAAGCACATGTATTAATTAAGCCCTGCTCAATTAATCTTAGAGTCTGGCCATTCTTTTTTAAGAAAAAATTGATTTCTTTGAGCTTTTCTTCTCTCAATAATAGATTCTTAGAGAAAAAAAAAAAACCTTAGAAAGTATTTCCTTGCCTGTATTACTCTATTTAAGAATTGTCTCCTTTTTCCCCAAGTTTTTATTGTACAGAAGCACCAGAAGTCTGCCCCCATTTTATAATTCTCTGCCCTGTTTTCTGAGCAGTTTAAACTTTCACATTTTACTAAGACTAGTTTTGTTACGGAACATCTGAGTCTAAGTACTGACTTGTGGAAATTATTTTCAATATAAGTGCAAGCTCTACTACAGAAGCTGCTGCTGCCAGTCAGTCGCTTCAGTCCAGGAACACCCCATGGACTGTAGTCCGCCAAGCTCCTCTGTCCATGGGATTTTCCCAGAAAGAATACTGCAGTGGGTTACCATGTCTTCTTCCAGGGGATCTTCCTGATCCAGGGATGGAACCCACATCTCCTACATCTCCTGCATTGCAGGCAGATTCTTTATCACTGACCCACTGGGGAAGTCCCTACTACATAAGCGGTAACTTCAAAAAAAGGCTGGGTCAGAATTAGAAATTTTTATAAGAATTGTATCTAATGTAAATACCTGTGTGTAGAGTTCTAATTGCCTTGGAAAAGTGCAACAAAAGCAGAAATGGTAAAAGGTAGCATGTCTCTCTGGATCTTTTGTGTTCCTAGCATCTTGTACACTGTAGACATTGTAGAAATATGGGATGAATAGATGAATGGACAAATAAATAAAAGAATAAACACACTGTGACCCATTTGTTTAAGTTAATACTTAAAATGGGAATGATATGCTATTTCTTAGCAATCTATGGACTGGCTAGGTAGATTTTCTGCTGGTTTTGCCGTGGCTCATTCATTGGGCTGTATTTAGCTGCAGGATCAGCAGGCATAAAAGATCCAAGACTGCCATATTTAGATGTCCCGTAATAGGTATTAACTGTCAACTGGGATGCCCTGGTTTTCCTTCACATGGCCTCTCATCTTCTAATAACTTAGACAGGCTTCCTTACATGACACACTTTAGGCAGCATTCCAAGGGTGAAGATAAAAACTGCTAGGCCGCTTGAGTCCTAAGCTTTGAAACTCACACAGCGTTACTTCTGCCACATATGTTGGTCAAAGAAAGATACAGAACCAACCAGGTTCCAGGGATGGTGAAATGCACTCCACTCTGGAAGTGAAGAGCCACAAAGAATTTGTCCCACAGTCTACCTTCTGGTCACAATTACTTATATAACCCCTTCAGATGCAAAATTACTCACCCTCTCAAGAACCCAGAAAAGTCTCATCCAATCACAGCACTCCAAAATTCAACATCTAAAAGTTGTATCCATTTTTAGTTCACCACATACCAAGGCACCATGGCATCCAGTCCCATCACTTCATGGCAAATGGATGGGGAAACAGTGGAAACAGTGGCTGACTTTATTTTTCTGGGCTCCCAAATCACTGTGGATGGTGATTACAGCCATGAAATTAAAAGACACTTGCTCCTTGGAAGGAAAGTTATGACTAACCTAGACAGCATATTAAAAAGCAGAGACATTACTTTGCCAACAAAGGTCCATCTAGTCAAGGCTATGGTTTTTCCAGTAGTCATGTATGGATGTGAGAGTTGGACTATAAAGAAAGCTGAGCACTGAAGAATTGATGCTTTTGAACTGTGGTGTTGGAGAAGACTCTTGAGAGTCCCTTGGACTGCAAGGAAATCCAACCAGTCCATCCTTAAGGAGATCATTCCTGGGTGTTCATTGGAGGGACTGGTGCTGAAGCTGAAACTCCAATACTTTGGCCACCTGATGCAGAGAGCTGACTCATTTGAAAAGATCCTGATGCTGGGAAAGATTGAGGGCTGGAGGAGAATTGGATAACAGAGGATGAGATGGTGGGATGGCATCACTGACACAATGGACATGGGTTTAGGTGGACTCCAGGAGTTGGTGATGGACAGGGAGGCCTGGCATGCTTCAATCCATGGGGTCTCAAAGAGTCGGACACAACCGAGCAAATAAACTGAACTGAAGGCACCATTGAGACCAGCATTTTTTAAAACACCCGGTAACTTTTTGAGCCCTATTAGTAATTAACCTCCTAGACTCCATCAGCTCACCCTTCCTTTGCATGACTTCTTCCCAAACTGATACAGTATTTCTCCTGACCTCTTGCTTTGTCTCACACTTTTGCCCCCATATTTGCTGCTCTTGTCAGCTGATACAATGTGTCTGGCATAACCCTAGTAACCTATCTCCGCAAATGTCATAGGTGGGATGAGCCGTGGCTATGAACTGCCTGACCCCAAAATAGATATTCCTGGCCATCCCAAAGCCAGAATGAGCACCAGAGGCAGAACTAGACATGACTGCTGTTTATGATCCCAGAATGAAGAATGCAAGCCAACTGAACACTGTCAAAGCCAGGGAGAGTGCCTGAGGCAAGGGGGGAAAATGCCGCCACTGTGATCCCGACCTCAGAGGTAACAGCTGCCATCAAGCCATGAGCAGGCACAGGTTACTACTGCCTACACCTTCCTGGGAGCCTAAGCAGCTTGGCTCTGATGAAAGACACATCATCCAGGGCCGATTCCCCTAGGAGAGTGGAATTCCCCTGAGAATGGGGAGAGCCCCACCTCAGACTGTAGCAACTTCCCATGGGGTCTCCCTGCAGCCGGCACTCCCCAAACACCCCAACTGTGGCTTCCATACCTCTCTCTCCCCCCAGCCCAACTGAGAAAGTGAGCCCTAACAAGCCACTACTTTCGCCCCCTCTAGTCTGAGCGGGAAACTGACACCAGAGGGTGGACTAAAGCAGAGGTGGGTCCAAAACCAAAGTGGAGCAGCAGCAGCAAAGAAGAGGAAAGGGAATGCACTCCTGCAGCCGCAGGTGCAGCAGATTAAATCTCCCGCAGTTAGCCTGAAACCGTGGACTTTGGGGGCAAGTACAAGCTGGAGTAAGGCCAGATCTGAGTCTGAGCTGACCTCACAGAGCCCTCAGTAGGTTCAGAGGCCTTCCTAGAAATATTAGAGGACTTTCTGAGAAGGCAGATTGGCTGGTGCTCCCTGTGTGGAGAGGACAACAGAGGACTCAAGAGGACATTCCTCTTATTACTGTATTCTTCTTTTTTCTTTTTTGTATTGTTCTAATATTTTTCTTTATTAGTCCTTTAATTTTAATTTTTTAACTTACTTCTTCCTTTTTTTAAACATTTTACTTTTAAATAAACTTTTTTCCCCATTTTTACAGTACTCTATAGTTATATTGCATTCTTTCCATGTTTTTCTATTTTTGCTAGTCTAGTTTTTAGTATTCATTTTCACTTACAGGTTTGTTTATTGGCTTGAATGCTCTCTTCATTTTTGATTCCTGCTTTTATTCTTTTTTCTTTTCTCTTTGTAAGTGTGTGTGAGTTTCTTTGGGTATTCTTGTCTGTGAGTGTTGCTTTCACCATTTGTCTTAGGGTTTTTTCATCTGTGCTATGTGGCTTGTGGAGTCTTGGTGCTACCACAAGGGGTCAGGCCTGAACATCCAAGGTGGGAGAACCAAGTCCAGGAGTTTAGACCGCCAGAAAACTCCCAACCCCTGGAACATTAATTGGCAAGAGCTCTCCCAAAGGACTCCATCTCAACACTAAGACCAAGTCCCACCCAAAGGCCAGCAAGTTCCAGTGCTGGACATCTCATGCCAAATCTTCAGGAAAACAGGAACAGAACCCAGCCCATTAGCAGGCAGGCCATACCAAGCCCACAGACACCCCAAAACACACCACTGAACATGGCATTGCCCTTCAGAGAGACAAGATCCACCATCCCCCGATATCAAAACCAGACAAAGATACCACAAAAACAGAAAATTACAGGCCAATATCACTGATATATAGATGCAAAAATCTTCAACAAAATTCTAGCAAACAGAATCCAACAACACATTAAAAGGATCATACATCATGATCAAGTGGGCTCTATCCCAGGGATGCAGGGATTCTTCAATATATGCAAATCAATTAATGTGACATAATGTAACAAACTGAAAGATTAAAACCATATGATTATCTCAATAGATTCAGAGAAAGCTTTTGACAAAATTCAACACCCATTTATGATTAAAAAAAAAAACAACTCTACAGAATGTAGGCACAGAAGGAACCTACCTCAACATAAAAAGGCCACATACAACAAATCCACAGGAAACATTACTCTTGATGATGAAAAAATGAAGGTATTTCCTCTAAGATCAGGCACAAGACAAGCATGCCCACTCTTGTCACTACTATTCAAAATAGTTTTGGAAGTCCTAGCCATGGAATTCAGAGAAGAAAAAGAAATAAATATTGGAAAAGAAGTAAAAACTCTCACTGTTTGCAGATGACATGATACAATACATAGAAAACCCTAAAAACGCCACCAGAAAATTACTAGAGCTANTCCTCTAAGATCAGGCACAAGACAAGCATGCCCACTCTTGTCACTACTATTCAAAATAGTTTTGGAAGTCCTAGCCATGGAATTCAGAGAAGAAAAAGAAATAAATATTGGAAAAGAAGTAAAAACTCTCACTGTTTGCAGATGACATGATACAATACATAGAAAACCCTAAAAACGCCACCAGAAAATTACTAGAGCTAGTCAATGAATATAATAAAAATGCAAGATATAAAATTAATATACAGAAATCCCTTGCATTCCTATACACCAACGATGAGAAATCAGAAACAGAAACTAAGGAAACAATCCCATTCACCACTGCAACAGAAAGAACAAAATATCTAGGAATAAACCTACCTAAAAAGACAAAAGACCTGTATGTACAAAACTTTAAGACACTGATAAAAAGAAATCAAAGATGACACAAACAAATGGAGAGCTATACCATGTTCTTGAACTGGAGGACTCAATATTGTGAAAATGACTATACTACTCAAAACAATCTACAGATTCAGTGCAATTCCTATCAAATTACCAATGGCATTTTTCACAGAATTAAAACAAAAAATTTTACAATTTATATGGAAACACAAAAGACTATGAATAGCCAAAGGAAACTTGATCAAGAAAAACGGATCTGGAGGAATCAGTCTTCCTGACTTTAGACTATATGACAAAGATACATTAATACAATATTGTACTGGTGCAAAACCAGAAATATAGACCAATGAACCAAGATAAAAAGACCAGAGATAAACCCAAACACCTATGGACACCATATCTTTGACAAAGGAGGCAAGAATATACAATGGAAGAAAGACAGCCTCTTCAATTAGTGGTGCTGGGAAAACTGGACAGCTATATGTAAAAGAATGAAACTAGAACACTTCCTAACACCATTTGTCTATTTGTCACTATTTGAATCTATTTGTCACTTCCACCGTATAATCGTACAGTGAAAGTGAAAGTTGCTCAATCATGTCTGACTCTTTGTGACCCCATGGACTATACAGTCCATGGAATTCTCCAGGCCAAAATACCAGAGTGAGTAGCCTTTCCCTTCTCCAGGGGATCTTCCCAACCCAGGGATCGAATCCAGGTCTCCTGCATTGCAGGCAGATTCTTTACCAACTGAGCTATCAGGAAAGTCCTTCCTAACACCATACACAAAAATAAACTCAAAATGGATTAAAGACTTAAAATGAAGTCCAGAAACTATAAAACTCTTACAGGAAGACATAGGCAGTACTCTCTTCAATATAAATCACAGCAAGATCCTCTTTGACCCACTTCCTAGAGTAATGGAAATAAAAACAAAAAGAAACAAGTAAGGCCTAATGAAACTTCAAGGCTTTTACGCAGCAAAGGAAAAATTAAACAAGATTAAAAGACAACCCTCAGGGTGGGAGAAAATTATTGCAAATGAAACAACTGACAAAGGATTAATCTTCAAAATATATATGCAGCTCATACACCTCAATATTGGAAAAACAGACAGCCCAATCAAAAAATGGGTAAAAAAAAAAAAATCTAATTTCTTTCTCCAAAGAAGACATACAGATGGCCGATAAACATGAAAATATGCTCAACATCACTAATTATTCAGTTCAGTTCAGTCGCTCAGTCATGTCCGACTCTTTGCGACCCCATGAATCNTGCAGCTCATACACCTCAATATTGGAAAAACAGACAGCCCAATCAAAAAATGGGTAAAAAAAAAAAAATCTAATTTCTTTCTCCAAAGAAGACATACAGATGGCCGATAAACATGAAAATATGCTCAACATCACTAATTATTCAGTTCAGTTCAGTCGCTCAGTCATGTCCGACTCTTTGCGACCCCATGAATCACAGCATGCCAGGCCTCCCTGTCCTTCACCAACTCCAGAAATGCAAATTAAAATTACCATGAGGTATTACCTCACACCAGTCCGAAAGACCATCACCAAAAAATATACACAGAGTAAATGTTGAAGAGGATGTGAAGAAAAGGGAAACCTTTTACATAGTTGGTGGGAAGGTAAACTGATACGGTTATTATGGAGAACAGTATGGAGATTCCTTAAAAAACTACAAATAAATCTACCATATGACCCAGCAGTCCCACTACTGGGCATATTCCCCGAGAAAGTCACTCACCAAAAAATATACACAGAGTAAATGTTGAAGAGGATGTGAAGAAAAGGGAAACCTTTTACATAGTTGGTGGGAAGGTAAACTGATACGGTTATTATGGAGAACAGTATGGAGATTCCTTAAAAAACTACAAATAAATCTACCATATGACCCAGCAGTCCCACTACTGGGCATATTCCCCGAGAAAGTCACAACTCTCAAAGACACATGTACCCCAGTGTTCACTGCGCCTTATTTACAATAGCCATGACATGGAAGCAACCTGCATGTCCATCTAAGATGAACGGATAAAGAAGATGCAGTGCATATATACAATGAAACATTAGCCATAAAAAAGAATTCTGGCTGATTCACTATAACTAACACAACATTATAAAGCAACATTCCTCCAATTAAAAAATAAATTTTAAAAAGCTTTTAAAAAAGACATAGTGGAGGGATTAAGCGAAACTTTTGAAGTGTTTCTAAAGTTCCTTAGAAAATCAAAGCAACTGAATTGTACTTATCACTTCAGTAATGATTTGTAGTTTAACAGTTCAGTGCTTCACTCACCTGTCTATAAAACAGAAGAAAAAATTTCCTTAGGGTTGTACCTTACCTCCCACCAATTTACAGTTTGTTACCAAGAAGATTTCCAAAGATATTGTTTTATATTTTATTTTCTACCCCATGTTAAAGCTATACTGTTTTAAAGTAATCAACATTTTAATTGGCAAGTTCAATTTTATAGTATAATCATCTTCTAAACTATACCTCAAGGTAATTTGATCAAGAAGAACCATTTTTATTAAATTTGATAGAACTCACAATTAGCTTTCTAGAGAATAACTTCTATTTTAAAAATTGCTATTCACGTTTCATTTTGCACTCTTATTATAACCTTGGCCCTGATTCATTATGATAAAGAGAATGAAAATGGATATACTTCTGTCTTTTCAAACAGAATCCTGAAATGTTCATTTCATGTACCCAAAGCAAGCTGAATGAGGTAATCAAATCATCACAGTGATTCTTTTTGCTAAAAATAGAGTCAATGCAGATAAATGAATATTATTTCTCAAGTGTACTTCCTTAATCTTGGTCTCCATTATACATGGACTCTGTGCAAAAGTGATATGCCTTAAAATATAATTTACAATTGGAGATATTTGTTTAGAAATAGCATTTGTTATTTTCTGTGCCTAATATAGTTTAAAAAGTGTGACATGCCATGTCGCTGCATATTTGCAATTTCATTTTGATATTCTCTACTAAAATAACCTTAAAATTTCATACTTGAATACTATCTTTGCTGCTAAGTCACTTCAGTCATGTCCGACTCTGTGTGACCCCATAGACGGCAGCCCACCAGGCTCCCCAATCCCTGGGATTCTCCAGGCAAGAATACTGGAGTGGGTTGCCACTTCCTTCTCCAATGCATGAAAGAGAAAAGTGAAAGTGTCCTCCATCTACGTATTCATATAGCCATTTATGCAGAATATTATTAAGGCATTCATACTTATTTTTCAAAAGATACATTTGAACCACATTCTAAACATCTCACTAAGTCAAATATAATTGATTCATTTACTCAACAAACATTGATCCACAATGTACAAGAGATACAGTGATGATAAGACGAAGCCCTGGCCCCTCACCAATCTTCCATGCTAGCATGCAGAGAAAGTCAGTAAACAGATAAGCAAGTAAAGGTAAAGAGAACTGAATGAAGACTTAGTGCCAGGAGGAAATAACAAAAAAGGATGAAGAAATAGTGAGTTTCAGGTTGGGGGAGGGGAGAAGAGGATACTGGATTGTGTAGCAGGAATGTCCACTGGATACAGATGAGGCTATCAGGTCTGACGAGTTTCTTTCAGCCCAGGTAACTGACCTCCTGGATACATTTCTAATTCTGACCAAACTCTCTTCTTCCCTCCAGGATTATGCAGCAAATCAGTGTCTTTTGTCTCAAATGTTAGTGATCTCAGCACACCAATATCGGACAATAATCTAGATTCCTTCACCTCCTGGTACCTGCCTTAATTCCACTGGGTGTAATTATCATAAAACAACTGACATAAAGATTGTATTTCTCTTTAGAGACCTATCTTGGAATGTGTTTTATTCTGGAAAGCAGTCAAGTCAGGTCCTTTGAGTTTGGTAGGACCTCCTTTGGGCAAGAGATTAAAGTTCTTTGCAGAGCTCATGACTGTTCTTTTTTCCTTTGAAGCTGGATCAGATCTTTTGCCTTTTCTGTCTAAAACAAAGAGAACTGAAAAAAATGCCAAAGGCCAAAAAAATAAACAGGAAAGCCAAGAAAAACACTGCACCTACTCTATATGAGAATAATCTGAATTGCCATCAAAATGAAATTTTTATTTTTTTACTTGACTTAGAGATATTTTAGTTATATGCAGCTTACCTTTTAAGATCATTATTAAAAACATTATATTATCAATCAAATAATTATTTACAATAATAATAAAATAATTTTACTAAATAATGAAATAATTGCAATTATTTATAATATATTTATTATATTATATTAATTTATTTATAATTAAATAATAATTGTTATCCAAAACCTGTTATTCCCCACAATTTCCATCTTCTCCACAAAGTCCATTAGCATGGCTTTAATCATTTAAATACCTGTGTTTCTGAAAACGTGATCCTTTTCACACCACCATTTTGTTTTTCAGTTCGTATGCTTTCTGTGCAGTTGCTTTGAACTGCATGGAGATTTGATCTTCTGATATCCTTTTTTAACTCACAGGGACTGAAATCATAATTCTACTTATCCTTGTCACCCACCTTGAGAAGCTATAGTTTGTTCATCTGATTTTCTATTTCTAATCCCAAATCTGGAGACTTCTAATATTAGTCAGTGTGCAACATTGTGCTTCAGCAATACTGAATACATGAAGATAGTACCAAAAATAAAGACTGAATATTTAAATACAAAATATTGTTATTAATAGATCTATAAAGCAGAAATAACACTGAATGATAGCCATTCAGTGTAACTGAGAGTATGGCGCTATTGGTAAATATTGTTTCAAGCCTGTCTCTTATACACATCNGAAGATAGTACCAAAAATAAAGACTGAATATTTAAATACAAAATATTGTTATTAATAGATCTATAAAGCAGAAATAACACTGAATGATAGCCATTCAGTGTAACTGAGAGTATGGCGCTATTGGTAAGTATTGTTTCAAGCAGTACAGAAGATTGTGTGAACTGAGCCAGAAAACCATTAAAGCTTCCGGCTCCTATGGGGTTATGCTTAGTACACCAGCTTGATCTGTTTTCCACTGTGGTATGCCTGCAGAAAAATACTTTGGAAAAAATGTTTACTCTGGGTTTTTGCTGGATCACAAACCCAAAAGTGATCCACTAGAGAAAATCTTAAGATTTTAAGGACTAAAGAGTTTGTTAATTTCAGAGAGAATGAATATTATAAATACCTAAAAACTTTTCCTAATGGAAAATGGCTTTGAGTTAGAGAAGCATTAGAATGAAATTACTCTGCCCTCCTACTCTGCTTTCTCATTGTATGATAAATGATAGTTTTGGTGCACTGGCCAATTTTCATATTTTTGAGATAGTTTTCTCATGGCCATTGCTATACAAAGTCCACTTATTATTTAAACTTTCTACCAATTATTTTCATCTTCTTCTCTCTCTCTTCATGCAATATAGGATTTTTAAAAACTGTGCTACAATTTGAAACTTGGATATTCATTACTATACTACTGTTATTATAGACTGTATAACCAAAAGGCTACATAGAAATATGCTGGCCAAACTAGAAGAGACTTCTGAAATATTAACAGTTGTAGGCAATAAGTTAGTTGCTTAGTCCTATTTATTCAGATAAGAAAACAAAAGGTAGCGAACAGTAGATTAAATGGATAGGTATGCGTATGACTAGAATACTATTCCTGTGTCATCAACAGTTTTCCCTTGCATAGACTGGCTTTAGTTTGAACATGTTTAGGTTTGTATTCTCTAGGAATGAATGACAAATAAGGAGAGCGATTTTACTGCTGCTGCTAAGTCGCTTCAGAGTCGTGTCCGACTCTGTGTGACCCCATAGACAGCAGCCCACCAGGCTTCCCCGTCCCTGGGATTCTCCAGGCAGGAACACTGGAGTGGGTTGCCATTTCCTTCTCCAATGCATAAAAGTGAAAAGTGAAAGTGAGGTCGCTCAGTTGTGTCTGACTCTAGCGACCCCATGGACTGCAGCCCACCAGGCTCCTCCGTCCATGGGATTTTCCAAGGAAAAGTATTGGAGTAGGGTGCCATTGCCTTCTCCGTGATTTTACTAATCCTCTATATTAATGAAGAAACCATTGTGCTGTGGTACAGTTCATCTCTTTAGAGAAGTCTTTTGAAAAATTGAGTGAAGGGGTTACTGATTTTCACTTGAGCAAATTTTATTACATCGAACTTGATCAAACTTGAGACACTCCGTTTGTCTCTCCCTTTCAATCTACAACAAGTAAACAACAAGTAAGACATTTTGTAGAACCTAGAGTCTCCCATGGACAGGAATCATGAGATACCTCTTGGGATTACTGAATGCATGGCCTTTAAAAGTGAATGCAACTTCCAAAAGTTTTAAATTTAAAGTCAAGGTGTACCTAAACCACTAGGGAAATATGGCTCAATTTGTATTATCATTTTTCACCATATCACTTTATGCTTGGTCTCTCTTGAAATTTTCTTCTCAAGTATAGGCAAAGCTTCTATCATTAGGTGACTACTGTTGTGTGAAGTCAGCAAGAGCATTTCAAACTTTAAAATATGCATTAAAGGCATTATAGTTGGAGTCAGTAATTGCAGTAAGCTCTAAAACCTCAGTCTGCCTAACAGGTTCAAGGACAATGCTATAATGGTATATATATAATACCTACTTGCTATGACACCCTTATGTAAACATGATTTCAAGTAAGGGTTCATTTCATAATGACTTCTGCTATCAATACTCAATCTACTTAGTTACCAGAAATTGTCAATACGCCCTTCACCTCACATGTTCTTAAGTGACACATTCCACTTCTCTAGCTTGTTATTTATTTGTTAGCTTTATTGATTTAAATTCCTTCTCTACTTCTTCTTACATGTCTAGAGGAGAATGATATTAGCACAGACTTTGTCACACAGAGGCAATGAACAGATTAAAGTGATCATTACTGGATCAGTCTATAAGGTCAAGGAAAAATGGAGAGAAAGAAGTACATCAAGATGTGTTTGCCACTAGTCTTAATTTATAAAAATCAATTTCTATTAATGTAATTACTAAATTCAGCTAATATTTTCTTTTCAGATAATAACCAAATCTTGTCACTTAATAAACATTTCTTAGTACCTACTCTATGTTCCCAACAGCATTGGGGAGGGAAAGATAAGAAAGACTTGCTCTTTGTTCACAACCTAGTGGGGGGAAAGGAAATTTTTCAAATAATCACACGATGTAGTGAGTACCAAAGTAGAAAATTGAATGTTTGGGGTTTTGAATTTTTTCTTTTCTCTATAAATAATATTGGAGAAGGCAATGGCACCCCACTCCAGTACTTTTGCCTGGAAAATCCCATGGACAGAGGAGCCTGGAAGGCTGCAGTCCATAGGGTCGCTAAGGGTCGGACACAACTGAGCGACTTCACTTTCACTTTCCACTTTCATGCATTGGAGAAGGAAATGGCAACCCACTGCAGTGTTCTTCCCTGGAGAATCCCAGGGACGGGGTAGCTTGGTAGGCTGCCGTCTATGGGGTCGCTCAGAGTCGGACACAACTGAAGTGACTTAGCAGATAAATAATATTAATAATACCTTCTTCCTAAGGAGATCTAATGAAATGAAAGTGCTTGGTGGGATTGGGTATGCAAGTTTAAATAAAACCTCAAGAGTTCAATTAATTGCTTTACATAATATAAGAAGAATTTGACAATTTATGGGAGAGGTCTAAGACAGCTCAATTCAATAGAAACATATTGTAAGCCATATATATAATTTAAAAGTTTCTGGTGGTCACAGTTTTAAAAGAAGGAAAAGGGGAATTAGTTTTAATAATATACTTTAGTTAAGTCAGTATGTCCAAAACATTGTTACTTCAATAATTTAAAAATTATTATCAATATATTTTATTTTCTTTTTTCAGAGGCTTCCAAATCTGGTTTGTATTTTACACTTACAGCACATCTGATCTCAAACTAACTTCAATTCAAATGCTTAAGAGCTACCACAGGTGGTCAGTGGCTACAGTATCCAACAACACAAATCTAATAGGTGAGAGAAGAGGAAGTAAGCAATGAGAGGGCAAACACTTGTGTACTATGTAATCCAATTTCTCCTGTAACTCCTCACAATCTTCAGTTAAAGATACAAGACTCACAAGTATTTGGTGTGAGGGATCTGTGTGAAACAATGAAGTTCAACTTTGCAGAAGAACCCATGTGGTGTGGGTCAAATGCATAACAGTATGGTAAAGACACGGAGATGTGAACGGGTGTGAATAAGTAGCTCAAGAAGTTAAGAGTTCTTATTAAGGGATGAAGCCAGACAGAAGTGCTGGGATGAGAATGGAAATAACCCTGTGTACCATGCAAAGGGATTTAGTCTTGTTGAACAGAGTAGGGAACTACTGAGTGTATTTATGCCTGAGAATAATGATCAGATTTCACCTGGATATCCCATAGGCACTTTGAGCTCAATATGATCAAAATTTAACTCAACAATGAATCATCCCTTCAAATCTGCCATTTCTATGTGTCATAATTCCTTCCACTCTTATCCTCCCAAACCTACTTACTAATGTCTTATAAGACTAACTACTTTTCCCACTCTCCCACTTCCCTAATCCTATTTCAGGACATTACCATTTCTCAACTGGATTATTACAACTGGTCTCCTTCTTCAATCTTGATTAGTTTCAATCCATTCTCCAAGGAATATAAATTTTTCTAGAAAGCAATGTAAATCCTAAGGTTTCCTGTTTGTCTCCTGCTTTTCTTAAAAGAAATTTCCAATCTCCAAAAATTGTTTCAGAAGGTTCTGAGTGATTTGACTCTTAATTACTTCTCCAGCTTCCACCCATTTTCTTCTCACTCACCATTTCAGCTATATTAAACTTTCAATTTAGTTCAGTTACTCAGTCGTGTCCGACTCTTTGAGACCCCATGGACTGCAGCATGCCAGGCTTCCCTGTCTATCACCAATTCCCAGAACCTGCTCAAACTCATGTCCACTGAGTCAGTGATGCCATCCACCCATCCCATCCTCTGTCATCCCCTTCATCAAATGCGCCCACCATGGGACTCCCCTGGTGGTCAAGTGATTAAGAATCTACCTCCAAAACAGGGGACACGGGTTCAACCCCTGGTCCAGGAGCTAAGATCCCACATACTGTGGGACAACTAAACCCATGCACCACAACTACTGAGCCCATGCGCTAGAGACTGCTCACCACAACTAGAGAACGCCTGCACATAGCCACGAAGATCCAACACAGCCAAAATAAATAAATAAATACTTTTTTAAAAAAGTGTGTGCACCACTTCAGAGCCTGGAATGTCTTCTGTACAAAAGCTACTCCCTAATTTTGTGGTGTTTGCTTACATGACCTTTTAGGAAGTCTTTCCAGTTGTCCCCAAGTATAAGTTAGACTCCCTTCTTTGTGACTCTCTGCTGCTGCTGCTGCTGCTGCTGCTAAGTCACTTCAGTCGTGTCCGACTCTGTGCGATCCCAGAGACAGCAGCCCACCAGGCTCCCCCGTCCCTGGGATTCTCCAGGCAAGAACACTGGAGTTGATTGCCATTTCCTTCTCCAATGCGTGAAAGTGAAAAGTGAAAGTGAAGCCGCTCAGTCATGTCCGACTCTTAGCGACCCCATGGTCTGCAGCCCACCAGACTCCTCCATCAGTGGGATTTTCCAGGCAAGAGTACGGGAGTGGGTTGCCATTGCCTTCTCCGTTGTAGCTCTCTAGTACCCTATATTCCTCTATAATACTGAGAATACTGTTTTATAATTTTCCATTAATGTATTATTTTCCCAGTAAACTAATTTTTCCACTAACACAGAGTAACCATGTATTTTTCTCAGTGGTAACTTTGGGTCAAACCATACCTGAAAAAGATTTAGATACTTAAAAAATGTTGTTGAATGCTTAATTTACATCAATACATCTGAGGCTTACAGAGGTCAGAGGAAAGTATCAAGTTAGGTTACTATGATATTCTATAAAATAATAAATGTTGAAAGTCTGAAATAGACAGGAGGACTAGAAGTACGTAGGAGATGAGTGAAGTATAGTGAAAGATATTTAGAAAGCAAATTTAATATGACTTGGTAATTACTGGGTATAGGAAGTAAGAGAAAAGGGTTAAGGATGATGCTTAGCTTTAAATCTTAGATGGTTAGTGATGAGAATGAACGAGGAAACATACCAAAAAAGAGCAGGAAGCTTGTGGGTAGCTAAGGTAAATAAGGATGCAGAGGTCAATTTTGAAAATATTCAGTTGCAGGGAAATGTAAATGATCCAACTACTGATAGAGAACTTCCAAGTGGAGGTAAAGCTCTAAAAATTCACTCCAAAAGGATCACAGAATTAGAACCACTGCATAGTTCAAAAAGTTGTAAATAGTAAATCTTTTGTCACAAGTTCAATGTTTTCATCTAATTCTTTAGTCATCAACTTATCAAACAACCAAGTATTAACAAAAACAAAAGAATATCTACTATGAAATATGAAAATGGAAATAGTGAAATAAAAGTTGGAGGAGACTGATTTTGCAGGAAAAATAAAGTTTTAAAGAAAATTGCTATTAATACTCTTAAGTAGAAAATAGAATATTGCAACCACGAAAAAGAACGGGATACCAATAAAAAGGGCTGGGGGGACATTCTGAGAACAAAACAAGGGCAAATTCCTAGAAAAATTAGAACTTTGAGAGTGAAAATGAAAAGTTAAAATAATAGGTTTGAAGAGAAATTTAGAAAATATTCTAGGAAGTTGAGCTAAAAGATAAGAAATAGCCAGTGAGATCAAGAAGTTATAGTATGATGAGAGTTCTACAGAGTACAGAGAAAAGAGAGAAGATAAGCCTTTGTATTAGTATCCTAGGGCTGCTGTAACAAAGTACCACAAAACTGGTGGTTTGAAACTACATACATTCATTTGTTTTCAGTACTATACTGGAGGTCAGAAGACTAAAATCACTTTCACTGGGTTACCATTAAAGTGTAGGCAAGGCTCCTTCTGGAAGCTCTAGGGAGGAATTCATTTCCTAGCCTTTTCCTGCTTGTAGAAACCACTCACATTCCTTACCATGTTGTTCCCTTTTTCATTCCTCAAAGTATATTACTCTAACTTTGCTTTAGTCAATACATGGCCTTCTCTCTAACTCCTTCTACATAACTCTTATAAGGACCACTATGATTACATCATGCCTACTCAGACAATCAGGATAATTTTCCTATCTGAAGATAATTAACTTGACCACATCTGTAAAGTCCTTTTTGCCATGTAAGGAAAGATTTACATTTTCTAGAGATTAGAACATGGACATCTTAAGGAGAAAAGGGGTTGGGATGAGGGGGATTGGAGAGAGCATTATTTAGCCTACTATACTGTGGATAAAGTAATTCATGAAAATTTCCCACAACGTGAGATCTAAGTTTAGAGATTAAAAATACAACTTACTTCCCAGCACAGCAATGAATACACAATAAAGTACAGTGTAGTAACTTTTAAACTATCAGAAACATATTAAGATCTTATACACTATAGTGTAAACCATAATCACATAATTCTACTTAAGAGTATATTAAATATTAGAAGACAATGGAAAGAAATTATTTCCAACCTAGTATCCCATAACCAACTAAACTACTATTCAAGTGCCAAGTTAGCCAAGTTAGTAGCCATAGCTGACAAAGATGCTACAAGAAACAAAAAATTAAAGTTCAATATTTCTTGAAAATTAAATAATCCTAAATGAAATATTAGCAATTAAATCCAATATTATATTAACAGGATAACATATCAACACCAAGTAGACTTTATTCCCAGAATACAAGGTTAGCTGAACATCTGAATATAATCACACTCAATGTAAATTACTACATTCATAAAGGAAAAAATATAAATATATCAACAGACTAAGATAAAGCAAATGATAAAATTCATCATTTATTCGTGATAAAGACCCAGCAAACTAGCAACACAAAAGAAATTTCTCAATCCAATAAAGGATTGTTTTGTGTTCTTCTGGTAGACACTGGTAAACTGACCTTAAAATTTATACAAAGATGCAGAGGACCTTGAATAGCAAGACAACTTTAAAGAAGAATAAAGCTGGAGTACTTATCAATACTTATTGTAAATCTACAACAATCAAGGCTATGTTAATAGTCTAAGGATGAGCAAATAGATCAATGGAACAGAACAGAGTTCAGAAAGAGACCCACACATATACAGTCATGTGATTTACTCAAAGGTAAATTGGAGATTCACTCCAATTTGGTGGGACACACAATGCTTTTCTCAATAAAGGAAACTGGAGACTGAGTATCCATACAGAAAAAATAAATAAATAAACCTTGGTCCATACTTTGCATCCTATTCAAAAAATTAATTTTAACTAGATCATAAACTTAAATGTTAATTGTGAAATTTTTTAAACTTCTAGAAGAAAATATAAGAACAATTTATGATCTGTTCATATGTTATAATATTAAGCACTGACAATTTAGAAAACTTTCGTAAACTAAATAATATGAATGAATACCAAAAAAATATGGAGTGAAAAAATAAGTGCAAAAAAGTATGTATTATATGATTCCATGTTTATGAGTTTCAAAAAGGGAAAATTAATTCAAGTCATAGTACTCAGAATAATGTTAACTTCTAAAGAGTATTAACTAGTATGGGGCACTAAGAAGCCTTTTGACTGACAGAAATGTTATATACTTCATTTAGGTGGTATGTATAGGTATGTGTGTATCTGTCATCAAACTGCACATTTAAGATTTGTGCAATTATTACATGTAATTTTACCTTGATAAAATTTGAAAGGCTTAATGTACATTTCAGGGTAGAATAAAAATATCTTTAGACATAATGTCACATATATGCATTCAGTAAGAGATATTCAAGGATGAATTCTACAAAATGAGAGAGTAAACTGACAATGAGGAAGACCTGGGATAGAAAAATAAAATAGATCAAACCAAGGAGAGAAAGTGAAAGAATCCCCAGCATGATGATATAAATAAAGAATGTCAGCTCTATCCCAGATGGGACAGAGAATAATGCAGATTAAAGCAAGCTCTGGGAGAGATGACTACAAAAAGATTAATTTGATAGAATGTCTGGCTTGTTGGTTGTTTAGTCACTAAGTTGTGTCTGACTCTTTTTGTGATGCCATGGACTCAAGAGGTAGTTTGAACATTCCCCGGCAAAGCCTTTGACTGTGTGGATCACAACAAACTGTGGAAAATTCTTAATGAGATGGGAATACCAGACCACTTGACCTACCTCCTGAGAAATCTGTATGCTGGTGAAGAAGCAACAGTTAGAACTGGACATGGAACAAAAGACTGTTTCCAAATCAGGAAAGGAGTATATCAAGGCTATATGTTGTAACCCTGCTTATTTATCTTATATGCAGAGTACATCATGAGAAATGCTAGACTGGATGAAGCACAAGCTGGAATCAAGATTGCTGGGAGAAATATCAATAACCTCAAACACGCAGATGACACCAACCTTATGGCAGAAAGTGAAGAGAAGCTAAAAAGCCTCTTGATTTAAGTGAAAGAGGAGAGTGAAAAAGTTGACTTAAAACTCAACATTCAGAACACTAAGATTATGGCATTCAGTCCCATCACTCCATGGCAAATAGATGGGGAAACAATGGAAACAGTGACAGACTTTATTTTTCTGGGCTCCAAAATCACTGCAGATGTTGAAATTAAAAGATACTTGCTCTTTGGAAGAAAATCTATGACCAATCTAGACAGCATATTAAAAAGCAGAGACATCACTTTGCCAAGAAAGGTCCATCTAATCAAGGCTATGGTTTTTCCAGTAGTGGTGTATGAACGTGAGAGTTGGACTATAAAGAAAGCTGAGCACTGAAGAATTGATGCTTTTGAACTGTGATGTTGGAGAAAACTCTTTATTTATTTATTTATTTATTTTTGTACTTTACAATATTGTATTGGTTTTGCCCTTGAGAGTCCCTTGGACTGGAAGGAAATCCAACCAAGCAATCCTAAAGGAAATCAGTCCTGAATATTCATTGGTGGGACTGATGCTGAAGCTGAAACTCCAATACTTTAGCCACCTGATGTGAAGAACTGACTTATTGGAAAAGACCCTGATGCTGGGAAAGATTGAAGGCAGTGGAGACTGATTTTGCAGGAAAAATAAAGTTTTAAAGAAAATTGCTATTAATACTCTTAAGTAGAAAATAGAATATTGCAACCACGAAAAAGAACGGGATACCAATAAAAAGGGCTGGGGGGACATTCTGAGAACAAAACAAGGGCAAATTCCTAGAAAAATTAGAACTTTGAGAGTGAAAATGAAAAGTTAAAATAATAGGTTTGAAGAGAAATTTAGAAAATATTCTAGGAAGTTGAGCTAAAAGATAAGAAATAGCCAGTGAGATCAAGAAGTTATAGTATGATGAGAGTTCTACAGAGTACAGAGAAAAGAGAGAAGATAAGCCTTTGTATTAGTATCCTAGGGCTGCTGTAACAAAGTACCACAAAACTGGTGGTTTGAAACTACATACATTCATTTGTTTTCAGTACTATACTGGAGGTCAGAAGACTAAAATCACTTTCACTGGGTTACCATTAAAGTGTAGGCAAGGCTCCTTCTGGAAGCTCTAGGGAGGAATTCATTTCCTAGCCTTTTCCTGCTTGTAGAAACCACTCACATTCCTTACCATGTTGTTCCCTTTTTCATTCCTCAAAGTATATTACTCTAACTTTGCTTTAGTCAATACATGGCCTTCTCTCTAACTCCTTCTACATAACTCTTATAAGGACCACTATGATTACATCATGCCTACTCAGACAATCAGGATAATTTTCCTATCTGAAGATAATTAACTTGACCACATCTGTAAAGTCCTTTTTGCCATGTAAGGAAAGATTTACATTTTCTAGAGATTAGAACATGGACATCTTAAGGAGAAAAGGGGTTGGGATGAGGGGGATTGGAGAGAGCATTATTTAGCCTACTATACTGTGGATAAAGTAATTCATGAAAATTTCCCACAACGTGAGATCTAAGTTTAGAGATTAAAAATACAACTTACTTCCCAGCACAGCAATGAATACACAATAAAGTACAGTGTAGTAACTTTTAAACTATCAGAAACATATTAAGATCTTATACACTATAGTGTAAACCATAATCACATAATTCTACTTAAGAGTATATTAAATATTAGAAGACAATGGAAAGAAATTATTTCCAACCTAGTATCCCATAACCAACTAAACTACTATTCAAGTGCCAAGTTAGCCAAGTTAGTAGCCATAGCTGACAAAGATGCTACAAGAAACAAAAAATTAAAGTTCAATATTTCTTGAAAATTAAATAATCCTAAATGAAATATTAGCAATTAAATCCAATATTATATTAACAGGATAACATATCAACACCAAGTAGACTTTATTCCCAGAATACAAGGTTAGTTGAACATCTGAATATCATCACACTCAATGTAAATTACTACATTCATAAAGGAAAAAATATAAATATATCAACAGACTAAGATAAAGCAAATGATAAAATTCATCATTTATTCGTGATAAAGACCCAGCAAACTAGCAACACAAAAGAAATTTCTCAATCCAATAAAGGATTGTTTTGTGTTCTTCTGGTAGACACTGGTAAACTGACCTTAAAATTTATACAAAGATGCAGAGGACCTTGAATAGCAAGACAACTTTAAAGAAGAATAAAGCTGGAGTACTTATCAATACTTATTGTAAATCTACAACAATCAAGGCTATGTTAATAGTCTAAGGATGAGCAAATAGATCAATGGAACAGAACAGAGTTCAGAAAGAGACCCACACATATACAGTCATGTGATTTACTCAAAGGTAAATTGGAGATTCACTCCAATTTGGTGGGACACACAATGCTTTTCTCAATAAAGGAAACTGGAGACTGAGTATCCATACAGAAAAAATAAATAAATAAACCTTGGTCCATACTTTGCATCCTATTCAAAAAATTAATTTTAACTAGATCATAAACTTAAATGTTAATTGTGAAATTTTTTAAACTTCTAGAAGAAAATATAAGAACAATTTATGATCTGTTCATATGTTATAATATTAAGCACTGACAATTTAGAAAACTTTCGTAAACTAAATAATATGAATGAATACCAAAAAAATATGGAGTGAAAAAATAAGTGCAAAAAAGTATGTATTATATGATTCCATGTTTATGAGTTTCAAAAAGGGAAAATTAATTCAAGTCATAGTACTCAGAATAATGTTAACTTCTAAAGAGTATTAACTAGTATGGGGCACTAAGAAGCCTTTTGACTGACAGAAATGTTATATACTTCATTTAGGTGGTATGTATAGGTATGTGTGTATCTGTCATCAAACTGCACATTTAAGATTTGTGCAATTATTACATGTAATTTTACCTTGATAAAATTTGAAAGGCTTAATGTACATTTCAGGGTAGAATAAAAATATCTTTAGACATATAATGTCACAAATATGCTTTCAGTAAGAGATATTCAAGGATGAATTCTACAAAATGAGAGAGTAAACTGACAATGAGGAAGACCTGGGATAGAAAAATAAAATAGATCAAACCAAGGAGAGAAAGTGAAAGAATCCCCAGCATGATGATATAAATAAAGAATGTCAGCTCTATCCCAGATGGGACAGAGAATAATGCAGATTAAAGCAAGCTCTGGGAGAGATGACTACAAAAAGATTAATTTGATAGAATGTCTGGCTTGTTGGTTGTTTAGTCACTAAGTTGTGTCTGACTCTTTTTGTGATGCCATGGACTCAAGAGGTAGTTTGAACATTCCCCGGCAAAGCCTTTGACTGTGTGGATCACAACAAACTGTGGAAAATTCTTAATGAGATGGGAATACCAGACCACTTGACCTACCTCCTGAGAAATCTGTATGCTGGTGAAGAAGCAACAGTTAGAACTGGACATGGAACAAAAGACTGTTTCCAAATCAGGAAAGGAGTATATCAAGGCTATATGTTGTAACCCTGCTTATTTATCTTATATGCAGAGTACATCATGAGAAATGCTAGACTGGATGAAGCACAAGCTGGAATCAAGATTGCTGGGAGAAATATCAATAACCTCAAACACGCAGATGACACCAACCTTATGGCAGAAAGTGAAGAGAAGCTAAAAAGCCTCTTGATTTAAGTGAAAGAGGAGAGTGAAAAAGTTGACTTAAAACTCAACATTCAGAACACTAAGATTATGGCATTCAGTCCCATCACTCCATGGCAAATAGATGGGGAAACAATGGAAACAGTGACAGACTTTATTTTTCTGGGCTCCAAAATCACTGCAGATGTTGAAATTAAAAGATACTTGCTCTTTGGAAGAAAATCTATGATCAATCTAGACAGCATATTAAAAAGCAGAGACATCACTTTGCCAAGAAAGGTCCATCTAATCAAGGCTATGGTTTTTCCAGTAGTGGTGTATGAACGTGAGAGTTGGACTATAAAGAAAGCTGAGCACTGAAGAATTGATGCTTTTGAACTGTGATGTTGGAGAAAACTCTTTATTTATTTATTTATTTTTGTACTTTACAATATTGTATTGGTTTTGCCCTTGAGAGTCCCTTGGACTGGAAGGAAATCCAACCAAGCAATCCTAAAGGAAATCAGTCCTGAATATTCATTGGTGGGACTGATGCTGAAGCTGAAACTCCAATACTTTAGCCACCTGATGTGAAGAACTGACTTATTGGAAAAGACCCTGATGCTGGGAAAGATTGAAGGCAGGAGAAGAAGGGGACGACAGGATGGGATGGTTGGATGGCATCACCGACTTGATGAACAAAAGTTTGAGTAAGCTCCAGGTGTTGGTGATGGACAGGGAAGCCTGATGTGTTGCAGTCCATGGGGTCACAAAGAGTTGGACACGACTGAGCGACTGAACTGAACTGAACTGATGGACTATATAGCCCACCAGTGTCCTCTGTTCCCAGGCAAGAATACTGAAATGTGTTGTCATTTCCTTCTCCAAGGGATCTTCCAGACTCAGGACTTGAACTCATGTCTCCTGCAATGGCAGGCGGATTCTTTACCACTGAGCCACCAGGGAAACGTGCTACATCTAATCATACAAAGAGGAGATTTAGACAACTGTAGATAATTTGAGGTTTAATTAATGAAAGGTACAGAGAAGAAGAAAAGTCTTTTTTTCCCCAGGAAACCCATAAATTATATAGGAAAATTAAGGTAAATATAGTTTATTAATTAACTTGGCTCTTTGAACAGCATTTACCTGGTTGTAATCATGTATTCACTAAACATCTAATCAACTATAGCATAAATATAAGGGGGGTTAAATAATAAGCTAAAGGGGTGTAACAGTTTTCTCTAGGGTGGAGGGAAGAGAAAGAGGCATAGTTGGAAACTGATATTTTTGTAGCTAACCTGGCAGCATATTTCAACTCCATAAATGATGTGCATACACAATTTTTACTTAAATAAGAACTTCAAAAATTTTCATAAAGGATGGGAGTGATGCAAAAGAGATTAAGAAGTGATCAGTCAGGAGATGAACTTCAGAAGGACTAATGGTTGGATTGAGTGATAGATTGCTGCTGATCATGGTCTAGATGGAATAGCTCAAGGTTTTCAAATTAAGTTTTCAATGCTAGACCCTTGTATTTTAAACCCATCATTTTTCAGAGCAAGACAACCTTTCCTCTTGAAACTCCTTTTTTTTAATGCAAAATGCTTTAAATAATTTGTGAAGCATTCTATCAACACATTATGCTTGCTGAGAAAAGATATTTTCTTCTCTCTTCCTATTATTGCTATCTCTCAACACTTTTAGCAGAGAATTTATTATAAAGCAGATGCATTCCTTAAGAGTTTTCAGGAATTATAAACAATTATAGGAAAGAAAAGTGTTTCCATTACCAAAAAGGCAATAATGGTGGAACCCACTATTGAATATGCCAGTGAGATCACTGAGTTTAGAGAGCAAGCACAGTGTTTTAACCTTTATTCTAGCTGATAGAAGATGATGCAGTATTCTATTATCCACAATGACAAGTGATTTATTGGGATACTTTCTTTTCTTCCAAACTGTTTAAACCATTGTTTTTTTTCTCCAATTGCACTGATTTTTCATCTTAGTGCATGTACAGGGCTATATACATTTGAATGATTATTTAAAAAAAAACAAAACACTAACATTCTCCATTCTAAAGACACTCATTTTGCTCCACAAATGGAGGTTTACCTCATTGCATGCCCAAACAGCTTTATTTAGGCAAAATTTTTTGGTTGTCTAAAAGTAATCAAAAGGCTTGGAAAATTCTAACATTTCTCCTAAAATCTGCTTTCTAAAATCTTATTTTAGGAAAAATCATTTTATGAGGAACCAGATACGCTTGCTAAAAGAGAAAGTTACTTTAAAATAGGATTCCAGATATTTAAGGATGTAGGGAGCAGACTAAAGCCCAATAGTAGGATGTGATGATTATGTATGTGCAATTTTTCAAGCCAGAAACCCTGCTGTGCATTTTCCTTGCCCTCAGGGAGGTGAGATTGACAGTAGCTGTTCAAAAACCAATAGACAAGCAGTTTTCCTGAAGTTCTGAAATAAGAACAAAGCATTTCAGAACCTTTCCTCCTAATGTTCTTCTCCAATGGAGAGAAAGACTCCTACTCCAGGTCACTGCTTAAGAGTCACAAATTACCATTCAGTTCTCAGGTAGGGAGTTGGTTGGGAGGACTAGAATGCTGAGTCAAATGGTGCTTTGCAACACTGATATCTTTCTGACAGATTGCCCAGATTTCCTGGTTAATGAGCCATCCTTATCTGTGTTCTGGAGATGTACAAAAAGAAAGTTCCAAAAGACTGCCACTCTAGTGCATTGTCCATTATTGATTGCCCTTTGCAATTTTGTTACATGCTGAAACTTACAATGTGTATGCATGAAACGGGGAAAAAATAAAAGAAAGAATGTGTTATTAAGGATAACAATCAGTATAGTTTCAGGTTGCTTTTTATTTTGGAAAATAAAATCTAGCAAGATGGAGTCTAAAGTATTGATATCTAACCTTAGATTAGGGAACAAAAGAATTGGATTCTGACTACTTTACTAAGTGGTTTGAGTAAACTACTTCATCTTTGTGCATCTAGGGCTTTATCATCTGTCAAAAAATAAAATGAAAAAAGAGAGAGAGCGACATTAACTCTAAAAACCCTTCTAGCTCCAAAAGTGGTTTTAGTTTCAAAACATCATTCTCATAGGATATTAATCTAAGATATTATCTATTTAGAATATTTAAATATTTTACCTATATCTTTATAATTTCTTGCTTACTTTTACTGCTAATCTTTTGATTTACATAGTTTTACATCACATCCATAAGGGATATTGGGAAAATCTATTGTGTGCAGAGCAATATGAAATCTTTTTATTTGAAATTAAAATTGTAGCATTAATTAAGATGCTGGGAATCTGGGGTTAGTAGATGCAAACTATTGCATTTAGAATGTGTAAACAACAAGGTCCTACCTTATAGCACAAGGAATTATATCCAATCTCCTGAGATAAATCATAATAGAGAATAATATTTAAAAAGGATGTGTATATGTGTAAAAAAAAGACATGGCAGCACCCTAAATGTCCCCTGACAGATGAATGAATAAAATAGATGTAGTGCACATAAAAAATGGAACGCTACTCAGTCATAAAAAAGAATGAAATAACACCATTTGCAGCAACATGGATGCAACTAGAGAGTATGATAGGAAGTGAAGTCAGAAAGAGAAAGACAAATGTCATATGATATCACTTATATGTGGAATCTAAAAAAGAGACACAAATGAACCTCTCTACAAAACAGACACAGACGCACAGACATAGAGAACAGACTAATGGCTGCCAAGGGGGAGGAGGGAGAAGGAGAGAGATGTGCTGGGGGCTGGGGTTGGTAGATGCAAACTATTACATTTAGAATGGATAAACAACAAGGTTCTACTGTATAGCACAGGGAACTATAGCCAATCTCTTGGGATAAACCGTAAGGAAAAGAATATTTAAAAAAGAATATATCTATATATATATATAACACTGAGTCACTTTGCTGTAGAGGTCGCTAAGAGTCGGACACGACTGAGCGACTTCACTTTCATTTTTCACTTTCATGCATTGGAGAAGGAAATGGCAACCCACTCCAGTGTTCTTGCCTAGAGATTCCCAGGGATGGGGGAGCCTGTTAGGAGGCCGTCTATGGGGTCACACAGAGTCGGAAGCGACTAAAGTGACTTAGCAGCAGCAGCAGCAGAAATTAGTATAACATTGTAAATCAACAATACTTCAATTAAAAAGTATGCTAAGTCACTTCAGTCTTGTCCAACTCTGTGCGACCCCATAGACGGCAGCCCATGAGGCTCCCCTGTCCCTGGGATTCTCCAGGCAAGAACACTGGAGTAGGTTACCATTTCCTTCTCCAATGCATGAAAGTGAAAAGTGAAAGGGAAATCACTCAGTCGTGTCCAACCCTCAGCAGTCCCATGGACTGCAACCTTCCAGGCTCCTCTGTCCATGAGATTTTCCAGGCAAGAATACTGGAGTGGGTTGCCATAAAAAAACATTAAATTTTTTTTCAATTTTAAGGAGAAGAACAAGATGGTGGAAGAGCAGGTAGACATGGACTACATATCTCTCTACAGATACATCAGGAATACACCTTCAGACACAAAATTGCATGCAGAACACCAGCTGAGAGAGGACAGGAGTACCTGAGCAGAGGAAAAGAATACATAGAACCATGCAAAACTCAGTAGGATGAAGGAACTAGGGGGTAAATCAGGAGTGTTAATGGGACTGGACCTGCTCTCAGTGGGTGGGGAAACTGAAGCAGGGATCTGATCCCCACATCAGGGCAATTGTCTGAGTCAGAGGAGAAACATTTAAGGCTGAGAGTGAAGAGCTGATTTGTGGCAGCCTAAATGGAATGAGAATAAGATAGTCCTTGCCAAAGCCATACATACCCCCAGATTCAGTGGGTGGGGAAACTGAAGCAGGGATCTGATCCCCACATCAGGGCAATTGTCTGAGTCAGAGGAGAAACATTTAAGGCTGAGAGTGAAGAGCTGATTTGTGGCAGCCTAAATGGAATGAGAATAAGATAGTCCTTGCCAAAGCCATACATACCCCCAGATAGGGACTAGAGCCCCCTGGAAGGCACAGTGACTGGGAGCTGGAGTTTGGGGAATGTGGAGCAATCCCAGATCGAGGGTGCTGTTGACTGTGGAGAGGTGGATCGAGGGGATGTGAGGGAGGAGATCATGGTAGGAAATGGCTGTGGAGGAAAGCCAAGCAGCCATGGAAGCAAGGGTATACTGCTGAGCCACACCTAGGGGGTGGAGACATCACCATAGCCTCTCTCTCCCACATGCCAGCATCGGCAGCTGAACAAGACAAGGCTGGCCCATCAAATGACTGACACACTGAACTACAGAGCAGGACCCCATCCAGGGTGCCCCTTGAAGTGCGTGACACAACAATCTACAGAGGAGAACCCTAGCCAGGGGGGCCTCACTACGTACCTGATACACCGAACAACAGAGAAGGACCCTAGGCAAGGGAGCCCTCTAACTGCCAGAAAGGGCAGAGCTATGGAGAAAGACTGGCCAAAGGTCTTCTCATCGCCAGCTACAAAAGGCTTGAAAAACAGACTCTGATAGGGCCGTAACTCCTGCAGCTGAGGCATTCCATGTCCCTGCACACTTGCTGCCAGGGTCCCCACAAGCCAAGCAGTTGGGCCACCTTCACACTCAACTCTCACTGGGGCAGAGCTGCCATAGGGAAAAAAAAAGTCTTGCATCTATGCGCAAAGGGTCTCTTAGGTCATGTCTGACTCTTTGCAACCCTGTAGACTGCGGCCTGCCAGGCTTCTCTGTCAGGGAGGGGGATTCTCCAGGCAAGAATACTGGAGCATATTGGCCAATACTGGTTGCCATACCCTTCTCGACACTATATTTTCTGCTGCCCTTGCCGCCAACCCCTCTGAGTACCTGGTGCTGCCAGAACCCCTGTGACCCAAGCAGCTGCATCACCTCCACTTCTGGCCCTCACAAGGACAAACCGAAGTCCTCCAGGACAGCCTCAGGAGCCAACCCTATTGGACAATCCACATGCAGAGGTGGAAGCTAACCACAATTGAAACACAAGGGCAGTGTGGCTAAGGAAGAAGACCCAAAACCTTCCCAACAGTTCTACAAGCTGCAGATTAAATCCACACTATCAACTAGGCAGACTTTGGGTCTATGGAATACGTAAAAGATCATTGAGAACTCCCACAAAAGAAAACAGACTAGTTCTGATAGCTGCGGATATTGCAGGCAAGAACACATAGGGGTAGGACCAGATTAGAATCTGAGCTGCCCCTACAGAAGGTCCAGAGATCAGCACAGTGTTGGAGGCATCCTAGGGAGGTGAGATGGACTATAACTCCCAGCAAGGGAAAGGACTCTGACAGCAGTGACTAAAGAAAAATATATATTATTCTTATGTTTTGACTTGCTCTGTAGAGATGGGTATACCAGACCACCTGACCTGCCTCTTGAGAAACCTGTATGCAGGTCAGGGAGCAACAGTTAGAACTGGACGTGGAACAACAGACTGGTTCCAAATGGGAAAAGGAGTACATCAAGGCAGTATATTGTCACCCTGCTTATTTAAGTTATATGCAGAGTACATCATGAGAAACGCTGGGCTGGAGGAAGCACAGCTGGAAGTTTGCCAGGAGAAATATCAATAACTTCAGATATGCAGATGACACCACCCTTATGGCAGAAAGTCAAGAGGAACTAAAAAGCCTCTTGATGAAAGTGAGAGGAGAGTGAAAAAGTTGGCTTAAAGCTCAACATTCAGAAAACTAAGATCATGGAACCTGGTCCCATCACTTCATGGCAAATACACGGGGAAACAGTGGAATTAGGGGCTGATTTTACTTTCCTGGGCTCCAAAATCACTGCAGATGGTGATTGCACCCATGAAATTAAAAGACGCTTACTCCTTGGAAGGAAAGTTATGACCAACCTAGAGAGCATATTCAAAAGCAGAGACATTACTTTGCCAACAAAAGTCCGTCTAGTCAAGGCTATGGTTTTTCCTGTGGTCATGTATGGATGTGAGAGTTGGACTATAAAGAAGGCTGAGCACCGAAGAATCGATGTTTTTGAACTGTGGTGTTGGAGAAGACTCTTGAGAGTCCCTTGGACAGCAAGGAGATCAGATCAGTCCATCCTTAAGATCAGTTCTCAGTGTTTATTGGAGGGACTGATGTTGAAGCTGAAACTCCAATACTTTGGCCACCTGATGAGAAGAGCTGACTCATTTGAAAAGACCCTAATGCTGGGAAAGATTGGGGGCAGGAGGAGAAGGGGACAACAGAGGATGAGATGATTGGATGGCATCACCGACTCGATGGACATGGGTTTACATGGACTCCGAGAGTTGGGGGTGGACTCTGGGAGTTGGTGATGGACAAGGAGGCCTGGTGTGCTGCAGTTCATGGGGTCACAAAGAGTTGGACACGACTGAGTGACTGAACCGAACTGAACTGTAGATTCTTTTGGATTTTTTTCTTTTTTTTCCCATTTTTCCCCTCTCTGTTGTAGTTGATTTTACTGGCACTATGAAATCTATTTAAGCTTTTGAGCTTTTTTTTTCTCAGTCACATTTTTTATTGCTGTTATAAACCTCTGCCTCTACGTTGGGCTTTTACAGTTCTGTGGAGTTTTCCTTTTATTTTTTCTCTTTAATTTTAATTTTTAAACTTATTATTTTTTCTACATTTATTCCTTTGTTTGCTTTTCCTACTGTTGTTTTCCCTGTGCAGTTAATCTTTAATGTATACAAATCTTCTTCATCTACCTCTATTTAACTTTGCATATCTATTCTTTTTTTCTTTTCTTCCTTTCCTTTCCTCTCAACATATTTGTTAGTTATATTTTCATTGCATTATTCCCCAATTGGCACCTTGCTCTAGTTTTGTTATGTTTGTGCTTTAGTTAGTTTTGTTCTTAACTAGTAAATATAATTTTTGATTTACTTCATTCACCAGGTCAATCTACTGTACTTTATGTCGGACTGTTTTCCCTTTGCTCATGGGTGTATATGTGTATATTGCATCATTTTAATTATTATTTGCCCGATTTTGTAACTGCCATTTCTCTGGGGTTCATCTTTGGTTTCCCATTTTTGGAGATTTGTTTTAATCTCACTTAATGCCATAACAAACCACTTGTGGAATCTTCACTCCAGACCACAGATCAAGCCCTCAGCCTTTGGTGTGGGAGCACTGACTCCAAGACACAAGACTGCCAGAGAAGTAGACCTGCTGCTGCTGCTAAGTCGCTTCAGTCGTGTCTGACTCTGTGCGACCCCATAGACAGCAGCCCACCAGGCTCCCCCGTCCCTGGGATTCTCCAGGCAAGAACACTGGAGTGGCGTGCCATTTCCTTCTCCAATGCGTGAAAGTGAAAAGTGAGAGTGAAGTCGCTCAGTCGTGTCTGACCCTCAGCGACCCCATGGACTGCAGCTTTCCAGGCTCCTCTGTCCATGGGATTTTTCCAGGCAAGAGTACTGGAGTGGGGTGCCATTGCCTTCCCTGGAACTAGCTCTAGGGAGTATCATATAGCCATAGGGAGTATCAAATAGTGAGAACTCACACAAAGAAAACCACTTGAATACAAGACCCAGCATCACCCAACCACCAGTAGCATCCTGTGCAGGATGTCTCATCTAAACAACAAACAAAACAAAAATATGAACCCAATCAACAACAGACAGGATTACCACCTCACTCAGCCTTGCCCATCAGAGGAAAAACAAACAAACAAACAAACAAAAACTCAGCACAAATCTCAACCTATACAAATGTAGCTTACACAAACCACTGGACCAACCTTAGGAGGGAAGAAACAAAAAGGAAGAAAGAATTCAACCTTTAAGCCTGGGAAAAGGAAACTGTAAACACAATAAGTTAAAAAATAATAATAATGAAAAGGCAGAGAAATACTACACAAGTGAAGGAACAAACTAGAAACATAGAAGTCCAAATAAATGAAGAGGAACTAGGCAAACTACCTGAAAAAGAATTCAGAATAATGATAGTAAAGATGATTAAAAAAAAAAATCCTTTAAGCCTGGGAAAAGGAAACTGTAAACACAATAAGTTAAAAAATAATAATAATGAAAAGGCAGAGAAATACTACACAAGTGAAGGAACAAACTAGAAACATAGAAGTCCAAATAAATGAAGAGGAACTAGGCAAACTACCTGAAAAAGAATTCAGAATAATGATAGTAAAGATGATTAAAAAAAAAAACCTTGAAAACAGAATGGAGAAAATGCACAAATCAATTAACAAAGACGTAGAAGAATTAAAGAATAAACATACAGAGACAAACAACACAATTACTGAAATTAAATATACTCTGAAGAAGTGAAGTCGCTCAGTCGTGTCCGACTCTTTGTGACCCCATGGACTGTAGCTTACTAGGCTCTTCTGTCCATGGGATTTTCCAGGCAATAGTCCTGGAGTGGATTGCCATTTCCTTCTCCAGGGGATCTTCCCAACCCAGGGACTGAACCCAGGTCTCCTGCATTGTAGACAGACGCTTTACCATCTGAGCCATCAGGGAAGTCAAATATACTCTAGAAGGAATCAATAGCAGAATACCTGACGCAGAAGAACAAATCAATGAGCTGGAAGATAAAATGGTGGAAATAACTTTGAAGAGCAGAATAAAGTAAAAAGAATTAAATGAACTGAGGATAGTCTCAGGGACCTCCAGGACAATATCAAACACACCAATATTCAAATCACAGGGGACCTAGAAGAAGAAGAGATAAAGAAAGGGTATGAGAAAATTTTTAAAGAGATTAGAGTTGAAAATTTCCCCAACAAGGGAAAGGAAATAGTCAATACAGTCCCAGAGGCACAAAGGGTCCCATACAGGATAAACCCAAAGAGAAACACACCAAGACACATACCAATCCAACTAACAAAGACTTAACATAAAGAAAGAATATTAAAAGCAGCAAGAGAAAAGCAAGAAATAACATACAAGGGAAACTCCATATGCTCAACAGCTGATCTTTCAGCAGAAACTCTGCAGGCCAGAGGGGAATGGCAGGATATATTTAAAGCACTGAAAGGGGAAAATCTACAACCAAGATTACTGTACCCAGAAAGGATCTCATTCAAAGTTTACGGAGAAATAAAAAGCTTTTCAGGCAAGCAGAAGTTAAGAGAATTCAGTACAGCCAAACCAACTTTACAACAAATGTTCAACAGATTTATATAGTCAAGAAATACAAAAGAAGAAAAAGCATTTACAGGCTCAACCCCAAACAATTAAGAAAATGGCAATAGGAACATATATATAAATAATTACTTTAAATGTAAATGGACTAAATTCTACAACCATAAGACACAGATTGCTGAATGGATATAAAAACATGACCCATATATATGCTGTCTACAAGAAACCCACTTCAGACCTAAAGACGCATATAGACTGAAAGTGAAAGGATGTAAAAATATATTCCATGCAGGGAAGTAAAAGAAAGCTGGAGTACCAATCCTCATATTAAACAGAATAGATCTTAAAGAGTATTACAAGAGATAAGGAAGGACACTACGTAATGATCAAGGGATCAATCCAAGAGGAAACCATAACAATTGTAAATATCTATGCACCCAACATAGGAGCAGCTCAATACATAAGACAAACTCTAACAAACATAAAAGGAGAAATTAACAGTAACACAATAATAGTAGGAGACTTTAACACCCCACTCACACCAATGGACCAATCATCAAAACAGAAAATTAAAAAGGAAACACAAGCCTTAGATGATACATTAGATGAAATGGATCTCATTGATATCTTCAGGACATTCCATCCAAAGGCAGAAGAATACACCTTCTTCTCAAGTGCACATAGAACATTCTCCAGGATAGACTACGTCTTGGGTCACAAATCAAACCTCAGTAAATTTAAGAAAATTGAAATATTTAAGAAATTTAAGAAAATTGTATATATGGTTCCTATACACAATGGAATTTCACTCAGCTATTAAAAAGAATGCATTTGAATCAGTGTTAATGAGTTGAATGAAACTGGAGCCTATCATACAGAGTGAAGTAAGTCAGAAAGAAAAACACCAATACAGTGTATTAACGTGTATATATGGAATTTAGAAAGATGATAATGATGACCCTATATGCGAGACAGCAAAAGAGACACAGATGTAAAAAATGGACTTTTGGACTCTGTGGGAGAAGGCAAGGGTGGGATGATTTGAGAGAATAGTATTGAAACGTGTATATTACCATATGTGAAATAGACTACCAGTCCAAGTTCAATGCATGAAACAGCGTCCTCAAAGCCAAAAACAGGACCACCCTGAGGGATGGGATAGGGAGGGAGGTGGGAGCGGGGTTCAGGATGGGGGACACCCATGGCTGATTCATGTCTATGTATGGCCAAAACCACCACAATATTGTAAAGTAATTAGCCCCCAATTTAAATTAATTAATTACTTTTTAAAAAAGAATTTCATGAACTGTATAGTCCATGGGGTCACAAAGAGTCCAACTCGACAGCGACTTTCACTTTCACTTTTTGAAGAGGAATATCTTCCATCATCCTGCTAGGAATTCTCAGGGTTTATCAGATTCTTTGGCTACGTCTGCTCCAGGCTTCCTCTCCCTCTTTTGGCTGAATTCTTAAGCTCATATGCCTTCTCTCATTATTGCAATATACACACGGGTGCCAACAGCCACCTTTTTGCTTAACCAAGGACAGACTTAAAACTTAAAAAAAAAAAAGACAACTTAAAGTTTCTGGTCTCTCCCTGGCCTGCAGAGTCAGTCTGATTTTCTGTGAGTCCCCACTAGTCATCTGCCAGAGCTCACTCCAGTCACCATCAGGAATGTGCACCAGGAGCCAGACACAGGGTGTAGTAGTATATGAGTAAAGCAAGCAGAGTGTTGGAGTTGGCGGGATCAGTGGGCAAGGTATCATCAGTGACTCATGGGTGGGCTTTTTGATGCAGTCCCTGATGTAGTTAGGATTTGTGTCTCTTTAATACTATCCAGGAGTTCTATCTGCTACTCCCCCAGCCTCTACAGTGTTGTACTTATCAGTACTATGGATAAGATAAGCAAATGGGTCTCATTGGCTATGTCCCATACAGTTGGGGAAGCTACTTTGCCCGGTTTTTAATTGCAGTGGTGGTTGTTGAGTTTTAGGAGTTTTTTGTGTATTCTGGATATTCATCTCTTAAAGGATTTGCAAATGCTTTATCCCATTCTGTGGACTGCCTTTTCACTCTCTTGATAGTTTTGAATTTTACACAAAAGCTTAAATTTTGCTAATATCAAATTGACATATTTGTTTCTTTTGTTGCCTATGCTTTTTCTGTCATATACAAGAAAGTATTGCCATATGCTTTTCTTCAGTACTTTTCTAGTTTGCATATAGGTTTTTGATCCATTCTGCATTAATTTTTAAACGTGGTATAAGAAAAGGACCAATTTCATTCTTTTGCATGTAGACATCCAGTTTTTCCAGGACCGTTTGTTGAAAAGAGTCCTTTCTACCACACAATGGCTCTAGCACCTTTGTCAAAATCATTTAACTATATATGAGAGGGTTTATTGTGGGTTTTTTACTTTAGTTTCTGTTATTTATATTTCCATAAGCCAATACACAATATTTTTATTGCTTCAAATTTGTGGTTAACTTAGAAATCTGGAAGAATAAGTCTCTAGCTTTGCCTTTTAAAAATTATTTAAGCTATTTAGGGCCCATTCCACATGAATTTTGGAATGGGTTTTTTATTTCTGCAAAAAATGTCATTGGGGTTTTAGTGGAAATTACATTGAATCTGTGTATCATTTTATGTAATGCTATCATCTCAACAATACTAAGTCTTCCAGGCCATGATTAAAGAATGTCTTTCCATTACCAAAAAAAAAAATGGAATCCAGATTGAAAAAGAGGAAGTAAAACTCTCTGTTTGCAGACAACATGATACTGTACATAGAAAACCCTAAAGATAGTATCAGAAAATTACTAATCAGTGAATTTAGCAAATTTGCAGGATACAAAATCAATACACAGAAATTACTTGCATTTCTATATACTAACAATGAAAAGTCAGAAAGAGTAATTAAGGAATCAATTCCATTCACCACTGTGACAAAAAGAATTAAATATCTAGGAATAAACTTACCTAAGGAGACAAAAGAACTGTACATGGAAAATTATAAAACACTAATGAAAGAATTCAAAGATGACAAAAACAGATGGAGAGATATTCCATGTTCCTGGGTAGGAAGAATCAATATTGTGAAAATTACTGTATTACATAACACAATCTACAGATTCAATGTGATCCCTATCAAATAACCAAAGGCATTTTTCACAGAACTAGAACAAAAAATTTCACAATTCAAATGTAAACACAAAAGACCCCAAATAGCCACAGCAGTCCTGAGAAAGAAGAATGGAGCTGGAGGAATCAATCTTCCTGACTTCAGATTATACTACAAAGCTACAGTCATCAAGACAGTATGGTACTGACACAAAAACAGAAATATAGACCAATGGAACAAAATAGAAGGCCCATAAATAAACCCATGCACCTATGGGTATCTTGTTTTTTACAAAGGAGGCAAGAAAATACAATAGGACAAAGACAGTCTTTTCAATAAATGGTGCTGGGAAAACTGGACAGCTATGTCCAGCTATGTCCATTCATAAAAGAATGAAATTAGAACAGTTCCTAACACCATACACAAAGATAAATTCAAAATGGAATAAAGACCTAAATGTAAGACCAGAAACTATAAACCTCTTAGAGGAAAATATTGGCAGAACACTTGATGACATAAATCAAAGCAAGATTCTCTATGACCCACCTCCTTGAGTAATGGAAATAAAAACAAAAGTAAACAAGTGGGACCTAATTAAACTTAAAAGCTTTGGAACAGCAAAGGAAACTATAAGCAAGGTGAAAAGACAACCCTCAGAATGGGAGAAAATAATAACAAATGAAACAACTGACACAGGATTAATTTCTAAAATATACAAGCAGCTCATACAACTCAATGCCAGAAAAACAACCCAACCAAAAAGTGGGGAAAAGACTTAAACAGACATGTCTCCAAAGAAGACATACAGATGGCTAACAAACATGAAAAGATGCTCAACATCACTCATTTTAGAGAAATGCAAATCAAAACTACAATGAAATATCATGTCACACTGGTCAGAATGACTGCTATCAAAAAGTCTACAAACAACATATGCTGGAGAGGATGTGGAGAAAAGGGAACACTCTTGCACTGTTGGTGGGAATGTAAATTGATACAGCCACTATGGAAGACAGAATGGATATTCCTTAAAAAAACTAGGAATAAAACTACCATATGACCCAGAAATCCCAGTCCTAGGCATGCATATACCCTGAGGAAACCAAAATCGAAAAAGACACATGTATCCCATTGTTCATTGCAGCACTATTTACAATAGCTAGAACATGAAAGCAATCTAGATGTCCATGGACAGATGAATGGATAAAAAAGTTGTGGTACATATACAGAATGGAATATTACTCAGCCTCATATAAAGGAACGCATTTGAGTCAGTTCTGATGAGGTGGATGAACTGGAAACTATTATACAGAGTGAAGTGAGAAAGAGAAAGATAAATATCATATTTTAATGTATATATACAGAATCTAGAAAAATGGTACTCACGAATTTATTTACAGGACAACAATGGAGAAACAGACATAGAGAATAGGCTTACGGACATGGGGAGAAGAAAGGAGAGGGTGAGATGTATGGAAGGAGTAACATGGAAACTTACATTATCTTAAATAAAATAGATAGCCAATGGGAATTTGCTGTATGGCTCAGGAAGCTCAAACAGGAGCTCTGTTTCCATCTGGAGGGGTGGGATGAGTGGGAGATGGGAGGGAGGTTCAAAAGGGAGGGGATATATGTATACCTATGGCTGATTTTTTTTTGAGGTTTGACAGAACACAATAAAATTCTGTAAAGCAATTATCCTTCAATTAAAAAAATAAAAAAAACATTCTGTCAGTTGTTTTAATTAACATTATAAATATTTCAGCTATATTTTAAAGTACAGATATAATAAATATCTACCACCTATTGTATAACTTTCTAGGCCCAAGACGGAGTGCTCCTGCCTGGGGTACCGAGTCAGCAAACTGAAACTAAGGTGAACTTTCCTGTTCCTATAAATGTTCCGCTTGACTAGAAAAGCAGGATAGTCAGTCAGCCAGTCCCCAAAATGAAGCCAACTCTGGGCTCTGTAGTTATTTTCCTTTCCCTTCTCGTCTCAAACAAGGTTGACTATGTGGCCATAGCCAATTAGATATTTTCTATTTTTCGCTTCCTTGTCCTTTACTTTTTATCCTATCACAGCTTCCTGCCTTCCACCCCATTTTGCAGTTCTCTGAATAGAGACTCTTTGCTTTCTCAAGTGTTAAGAAATTTTGTTTGTATCACCTAAACTGTCTCCTTAAAGCATTTTTTAACATACTCAGTTTAAGAAAATTTCATTAATCTCCCTTTCTCTCCCGTCTTTGATGTTTGTTACTTCTAATCATGGTCTTATAATTTTACCTACAAACTCTATATGTGTATATGATAAGTACCATCTTGCACATGTCTATTCTTTATAAAATAGTAGGGTACTATGGGCTTCCCTGGTGGTTCAGTCGGTAAAAACTCCACCTGCAATGCAGGAGACCCAGGTTCAGTCCCTGGGTTGGGAAGATCCCCGGAGAAGGCAACGGCAACCACTCCAGTATTCTCGCCTGGAGAATCCCGTGGACAGAGGAGCCTGGTGGGCTACAGTCCATGGGGTTGCAAGGAGTCAGACATGACTGAGCAACTAAAGAGCAGCATCAGTATACTATGTTTATGCTCTGTATGTATATGTGTGAAGTTACACTTTTGAGATTATCTGCATTATGTGATGCAACTCAGTTTTAATGAATGTGAAGGTAGGCCCGCATCTGTAAACTCTCAGAGGAAAATTTTGCTACCCCCATCTCCCAGCTCAAGCTGAAACTGCAAGTTGCTTATTTGACAGTCTGTACCAGTGAGTAGATATTTTTCAAGTTCACCCCTGACTTTTTCACTGGTGTTGCAAATCTTCAATAGTTTTTCATTTTATTTTCTATTTCATTTTCAACTCCCTGATTTATGTATCCACAGTGTCATTTTCTGTCCCCACAGGGCCATTAAATCAGCTCCTGAGAACTGAGAGATGGAACCAACCCCAACACCCATCCCCACCTCCCAAGGCAGCTTCCACACTAGTTTTTGTTCTGGGGCTTTGTTTCCTCATCATTTATCTCCTTTGGAATTTTTCAAATTACCTTTTGGGCATTTAAATGAACAGTTTTTACGTTCTATTATATATATTAAAAATCTTCTGTGTGTTAGTAGCTCAGTCGTGTCTGACTCTTTGAAACAACATGGACTATAGCCCTCCAGGCTCTTCTGTCCATGGGATTCTCCAGGCAAGAATACTGGAGTGGGTTACCATTTCCTTCTCCAAAAAATCTTCTAGATTTACAAAAATTGAAAGCTGTTTAGGTTATCTAATCCCCCCAACCAGAAAATGAAGCCCTTTAACTTTCTTTAATATAAGTCAATATTGGATATTATGTTTAACATTCAATGATGGAGAAAATAATTTTAAGATTATTAAAAATGAAACCAAATTTTTCATAGACAATTCAGTGAGAAATCTTTATATTGTCATATCCAAACAATTTAGCTCTTTCTTAGCTCTTTTTAAGGCTCTTTTCAGAGGTCAAAGATGAAGAATTTGGTTTCTTTCAAAGTTCTATTGTTTAATGCATGCAATTTGAATTTATATGAATATAATTATGATCAACTCATTTATTCATCTCATCTTACATTTTCCTGATTTTTATTGAAATATCATGTGTCATGATCTATGAAAATTCAAAAATTTATAATTTTGCCAAGTTTTTCCATTATTCTCCTGTAACTAGCCTATGCCCACAATAAAACAAGCTAGAGGGCATTTTACAATCCAATGTAAAACCTTTTTCTGCTTCTGAAACTTTGTTTATGCTTTAAATTATCCATACACTCTTATTCCCCACTCCTCAAGTCTAACTCTTAGACCCTACCCATCCTGTTTGCATGTCTATAGTCTTCATGAAAGTACTCCCTTATCACCCAAAATATGATTTCCAGTCTCTTTCTGTATAACTCTTGTGGTTTTATAAAGTAATTTTTAATTGGAGGATAACTCTTGTGGGTTTTACCATATTCTACCTTGGTATACTGCTTCATTGGGTTTTTTTTTTTTAATTTTATTTTATTTTACTTTACAGTACTCTACTGGTTTTGGCATACATTGACATGAATCCGCCACGGGTGTACACGAACTCCCAAACATGAACCCCCCTCCCTCCTCCCACCCCTCATCATCCCTCCGGATCATCCCCATATTTTTTTTATTTTGTTTCAGCTTAGAAAATAAGTGTCTCCTTTTTATTCTTGTAGTCCATAAAACACTTGGAGAATTTGTAGAAAGTCAATAAATACTCATCGAAATTCAAGATAAATAAAATCTCCTTTGCAATTCAAATTGAATGTTTTAAATAATTATAAGTAGTGTCATTATTTAAAATATAAACCCTAAATGGGAAGATTTAAAAGTGTTACAAGCTACATAAAAGGTATGACAACACATGGAATAAACCTCTCTGGATTCCTACAAAAAGGAAGGGTTAGACAAGATGATTTCTAAGGTTTCTCCTACTTCTAAAATGCTCATATTCTTCTCCAACTTCAGATGTGTTTTCATGAACATTTTGGTCAAGGGGCATAGTGTTCATACTGGCAATGAGACAGTCACCTGATGAGAGCCAGGAATGCACTTTCCCCCAAGAAACAGTGGTGCTTGAGGACTATAGCTAGTGGAGGGAGGGGAGGGGCAGTGGTTACACCTGGATGCTTACTCCCTTCATGCATTGCTGAAAGCCATGTAGGAGAAAGCATCAGAAAGAGGAACAGAACCTCCTTTGTCTTACAATGTCTCTCCACTGCCCTCTATTGTCATAGCTGAATGGCTGCGCCTGTTGAAAGTGAGAAATGATAACAGGATCATTTCTTTACTGCAGAGCAGGCGATACAGGATGAATTTGAAGCTGAGAGGCAGTAAACTGATGACTGGCACAATAAGGAATATAAATTTCAATACATACATATTATCTTCAATTTAGGAGCATATTTCCTATAATTTAAAAGATGGAATGGTCATGTTTATGGATTTAAAAATTGTTTAATTCCCTCAAACACCAAACTACTAGTAAACTAACTACAATTTCAGTATATTAAATTATAATGAAGCAACTCAGGGCATTACATGGTTTTACCTTATTCTATAAATTTGCAATGAAGAATATAATTCACCTTTCCATCTGTTCCAGTTTGATATCAAAGTCTATTTGTAATAAATACCATGAACTATACATTAGGAAAAAGACTGGTGCCTTAAAGTGAAACAGCATCTAATGGCTGGTATATTAAATTATAATAAAATTTGGGGACGTCCCTGGAAGTCCAGTAGTTAAAACTTCCTTCCCATGCACGAGGTACAAGTTTGATCCCTAGTCAGGGAGCTAAGACCCCACATGTCTCACACCTAAAAAATCAAAACATAAAACAGAAACAATATTGTAACAAATTCAATAAAGACTTTAAAAATTGTCTACATCAAAAAAAATCTTAAAAAACTATAACAAAACTTTGATTCTAAACCCTAGGGATTTACTTGAATAAACAGACACAATATGAATTATATCATGTTCCTCTACGACATGGTAAATCAACTGTACTTCAATTTTTAAAAAAATCACATTCTTCACTTAATAGAATGAGGATCTGTTCTCCACTATGATTTCTGTGGACTTTGTCATCTACTTATCTTAAAATAGTTTTGATTATATTTAATAAATATAAAAATCCCTTGTACAACATAGGTGGTATGCCATAGTGGTTAAAAGCAGGAGCTTTACAAATAGAATGAGTAGGTTTGAACCCTGGCTCTCACACCGTTGAGACTCTGGGCAACTTGCTTAATCCCTCTCTTTTTCTGTTCTGTCATTTGTAAAATGGGGACAGAGTACCTGCCTCACAGGGCTTTTATGTGTGTGTATTAAATGAGCTGATACAAGTAAAGTACTTTGCCAAGAGCCTAAGTGACAAAAATTGCTTCTGTTGTTTTTACTGCTACCAATCCTTGAGGACGAATTTGGCAAGCACCAAAGATCGATGATAATAACTGATTATGCTAGGAAGAAAACAACTAATTTTCTCTAAAACTCTTATTACCACATCAAAGAACAGAGGTATGATTCTAAAATGAACTCTCTCTCCACTTAGAATTCCAGAACCATTTCTTCAGAATAGGATCAAATATATTGTTTTACTTGTCCTAATACATTGTCAGATAGTCATGACTGATTTATCCCCACCACTCAAGCTTTCAGTTATCAATATAAAATGTATTTTTATGTTTAAGTTTATGTTTCCTCACCCCAAATCACCCAACAGATCCTCAGAAAAATCTGTTAAGCCCTAAGGATAAAACTCCTCAGACTTCTGATTTTAAAGCCTGCTAAATTTCCTGTTTCAAGTCATGGATATTCGTGCTAAAGAAGTTACTGATATAAAGTTACTTTAAAGAATAATCGGGTCCTGAGAATGTGCTATTGAGCAGCAAAGTGATAGAACTTTTTTTTCTGCCAGCCTTAATATATTTATGTATCTAGAAGTTCAATTCATAATCATTTAATAAAGTGAACACTTGTAGTCTTAAATATTAAAAAAGAAACAGGCTATTAAAAGTTAAAACCCTATTTGTATTTAGCTATGTTAAAAAAAAAAAAATCCCAGGAATATTGTAATGAGTCTAGGTTTAGGAGCAGGCATTGTGCAAGCTAATGTAAGTAATGAACCTTTCATGTGAAATGATGTAGTGTCACAACTCATTTGCATCCCACTTAAAGTGTAATTAAGTTTTTCTGACAGCATGGCTTATGGCTGAAAGAACAGACCTGGCTGCTAAATTAATCCAGAATCCCTCAGTTAATAACACTCAGCAAAGAAAACTTTATACACTCTTTCATCTAAAGTTCCCAAACTCCCATTTGCAGAAGCAAGGTAGCCTACAGAGAAATCTTTGTATAAAACTGATGGACACTCACTAGACAGATTTAACCATCAAAACACCTGAAAACTGGCCTTTGATGAATTGGGACATGAGAATATGCTGTTTTCCCTCCAGCTAAGGCTGGAGGTCTGGAGGGGTGGATTCACACTTAAATTTCACTGCACCATATGTTTAGACTATAGTACATTTTCAAACTTAAGTATGAAGTGCTGGGAATTTTGAATTTATAATCTGAACTGGTTTACCATAAGTAAGAGCTCAGAAATAATGGAATTTATTTTTTCATTCATTTAAGTTCCCAAGTGAAGTTGTTCATTAAATTTCTTCGAGTTTTTTTGTTTGGTATTGTCCTCGTTTTTGTTAAGAATTGTCCTCAATATTGTTAAGAATATTTACTTTTGTAATCCCCAGAACAGATTATGAAGTTGCCACAAGATTAGAAATACACTGTGTTATTTAGAACAAGTTTTAACGTTTCAAGGATTTAATTTATAAATAATCCCAAACTGTTTTTAGAGAGGCAAATGAGAGAACAGGAAAATTTCTTAGGCTCGGATCCCCCTTCTCTCCAGGGCAACAAAGAATCTCTGCCCACCAGTTACATGGGCAGCTGCGTGGTACTATTATCCTGTTCTACTTTTCCATGGCACCCAAATTCAAAGGCTGATGCAGAAAAGAAATAGTTTATCTTTAAGCTTAAGTTCTCAAAATCAACTATTGTTGTCACCATAAATAAACTGATTCCTCAGAGACTCAGTGAAAATGCTGGAGGCTGGAGAAAGATATACTTTTAACATACAAAACATTTCTGAATCCAACAAGTGCCCAATAATTTAATAATGTAATGACTAGTGGACTTATTCTAGTCCACTAAACCAATATTTCTCAGAGTATTTTAGGCTAGGTTAGCATTTATTCTGACAGATGACCTGCAATGCCATCCCTACAAGAAAATTGCCATATTTAGAAAATAAATAATATATTAAAGTGTAACACTGAGAAGTATTTTCAAAGCACTGAGAAAAGCACTATTTTCCTTAAGGGCAAAATTTGCAGCAGTTCATTTTTCTACTTCAGGTCTCAGCACTATGCAATGTATGACTGGCATTTTAACAGAAACATATCATAATCTGTCTTAATTTTCAAAAGCTCTATTTCAGGGAACAGAAAACTTGCCAGGAAGGATGAGTTGATGGGAAAGAAACACTCAAACAATTATTTTCTCTTATCATCTATTTTTAAAAAAATCATTATGAGTAAAAGATAAAGCGTAAAAGCCATGTTCAATTAAATGATTTATTTCTGGCATGTCGTTGGAACGTTTACAGTAGTAGCAGACAATGATTTTACTTCAGCTGTCCAGCTAAGGCCAAAAGGTGGTGGTACATGGAGTGTTAAGTGCCTTTCTTCATGAGTTATAACCTGTGTTGTCAGAAGGTAAAGGATCACAGGAAAGCTCTTTCCACAGCTCCGAGTCTGGCTGCTCCCCAGTCATCTCCCATAATCCACTTCGGGTTGAAAGTTTTAAAATACTCAAGGTGATGGCTTCAGGTCACATAGAAAAGAAAAAGTCAAATTTTAAGGTTTAAAGACACCACAATGTTTTTATTATTCATTAAATAAAATTTAAAGAAAAATGCACACAAGACCACCAGTCCAAGTTTGATTCATGAGACAGGGCACTCAAAGCCGGTGCACTGGGACAACCCTGAAGGATGGGATGGGAAGGGAGGTGGGGGGGCGGTTCAGGATGGGGGACACATGTGCACCTATGACTGATACATGTCAGTGTATGGCAAAAACCACTAAAATATTGTAATTAGCCTCCAATTAAAATAAATAAATTAATTTTAAAACTGTTCATTAATATATTGGTTATATTATTTTTAAATGATATAATAATGAATTAGATCTTTTAAAAATATTTTTCTCATGTATACATGTACAGAACTTGCTACAGTATTCATTGAGGAGTAAGAAATCATTATTTCTATGCTAATTAATGATTATGTACATACTTTTTTAAAATTCAAATCTCACCTAAAAAATTTTATATGATCAGTTTGTTGCATTCACATTTTAAGATATGTCAGGATGGTCTGAATCTGAGGTTTACCATACAACAACAAAGGACAAAGGTATCCTCTCATGTCTTATTGGCAGTTTCTGTGAATCCCTGGTTACTACAAAACACGTTCACTCAACTCACACAGACATACTGTATACTAATTAAGCATTGGGTTGGCCAAAAACTTTGCTCAGGTTTTTAATACCGTATGGAAAACCCAAATGGACTTTTTGGCCAATCCAATAGTTTCATTCATACAACACTCCTGTAGAATGAGCTTTGCCTATGTACTGTCAAAGTATGCAAGCTTTTACTACCAGTGGCAATGTGACTATTATCATTCATAAAAGCAAACAGAAATCATACAGTCCTGTGGAGTGCCTAGCACAGCCTGAAGGAAGTTGATTCATGTTGACTGCTATGTAGATTCATTTCCAATTAGGTGGGAGTTGAAGCAAATAATGGAGTTCTTAAAGTATAAAAAGCAGGTCAAGCAAAAACATTAAAAATAATTCAATTGTGTTATACATAAAGAACACAAAAGATATGTATATATTATATTACACATACCTGAATATTTATAATTTTACATGTATGTGTAGTTTTTAAATTTTAGGCACTGTGAAAAATGATGAATGTTTAAAGCATCTTTCCCCTAAAATGTGTAGCATCTGAAATAAGCAGGTATCAAACCAAAAATTTCAATTATCTATAAGATATAATACATGGAATATTTGCAAAAAGTAAACCATATTTGGAATTGGGTTGGAATTATGAAGGGTTGGGCTTCCCTTGTGGAGGGTTGAGAAAATAATATAAACATATTATATATGTTTATAAATATATTATAAAACATAAAATAATATAAACATAAAGGTTACTTGTTAGATTTAATTCTATAATTTAGAAAGCCTAAATAATTTAAAATTGTTCCTTGGCATTTTTAGTTCAAATTAGCTCTCATAGTATAAACTGGAAAACGTTTTTAAATAAATTTGGAAAAAATCTCAGTATATGTGAATAGACCTACTTATTTTAATCACCAGAAATGCAATGAAAATCCTTCTGGCATATTAAAAAAAAAAAACTTAAGGAGTTGTAGTTAAAGCTTGTATCTCCCTCTCACAATTCACTAAAGATAAAACCTGAAAGTAAATACATAATCAAATTATTTGCATACTCACAAGTTAGGCCTTGTCCATCCTCAATTTCTTCATGTGGTATTGAATCTTCTAACCCCTGATCCATGAATTGCATATGAATTCATTTTATCCATACCAGGTGGAAAATATTCCTAAGGAAGAAATAGAATCCCATTCCACTGTTTCCAGGTAGCGCTGATTTTAAATTGTAAACTCAGCTCTTTCTTTCATAGTTTGGAGTTAATAGGCAAAAAAGCAATAATTTTCAACTGGCAGATTTAATGTATTAAGCAAATAGAACCTAAGTTTAAATTAGACAAAAATGATATGCTTTTTATAAGGCAAGCTTGTAACTCATGGCTCCTAAGTTGAAAACCCATTAGTAATGCCATTCACATTTTCACCCCATTCACAGTTTTATTATTTATAAAAAGTTGAAAATATTTATTGTCTGTTATTGGCTTCCCTGGTGGCTCAGATGATGAAGAATCTGCCTGCAGTGTAGGAGACCTGGGTTTGATCCCTGGGCCGGGAAAATCTTCTGGTGAAGAGAATGGCAACCCACTCCAGTATTCATGCCTGGAAAATTCCATGAAATTTTTCATGGTGGGCTATAGTCCATGGGGATGCTAAGAGTCAGGGGACCACTGAGCAACTAACACTTTCACTTTCACTAATATATAAAATGTCAGATCATATTGTACAAACAGCTGATTTTTATAATGGCATAACAATACTGAAGACCTACGTGTTGGTACTTCATGCTTGGAGTTCTAAGGAAAAGTAAGGGAAACTACTCTGTAGCAGTCACCATACCCAAATGAACCTGACCTGAACCATGGAGATAACCTCTAATGGATTTCATATGCCCCTACCTGTTTGAGTTAGTCATTTCATTCTTTGTCACTATTTCAGAAACTGATTATATTTATTATATTGGCTATTATAATGCATTCATCAACAACTATTTTATCAGTTTTGTAATTTTTAGTAATGTTCTACTGACATCAATTTTTACCTTTTTAAATGGTTCATCTCATTAATGTGTATTAATATAATCTTTTAACAGGGATAAGGCAAAATAGAGATAGGCTTTGGAAACAATCCATGTCCCAAATAGAGAATATTGGATTCCTTTTAAACACAGATTATCTCTCCATAGACTTCCTTCCTTTGTTTCCAGACAGTTCTTGTCAACTCTTAATGAAGAATCTAATATTAACTTAAGTCAGCCAGAACCACTGACAATCCTATTTTTAAAATTACCCATTTGGAAAACAGTGATAGTCAAGAGCCAAATTATCTTCTCCGCTTTCCAACTCAATTCCCTCAGAGATCAAGACAATTCAATTAAAAAAAAAAAAAAAAACTTTTCAGGGAACTGCTGTAACAATGTTGTCCACAGGACAACTGACAGTTTCTATGAAGAGATCCATAAACCAAAATCTATGGTGTATGATAAACACAATCCACTGGTCATAGTGATTTCCCTTGACAGTCTATTTTGAATCTGGAGAAGAAAGCATGTGAGGAATTCTACCCCTCTGGAATTGGCTCTATTGTAACTCCATAGAGCTGCCAATAGCTGTCTCCCTTTCAGAATTTTTTTTTAAGGAGAACATTTAAGATCAAGGGTCCACTGTGAAATTATTGGAATTCAATACACTATTCTTTTGCTAGGACAATCTCAAGTAACTTGTCTGACTTCCTTTTGAAAAAGAAATTTCTGTAAGTTCTCCATTATGACTGTAATTTCTTGATTCATTTGAAGATGAGAAGTGTTACCATAAGAACCAAGCTTTAACTGTTTGGGATGTCATTTTTCCAAAAGTCATTTAAAAATATATATTTTTTATAAAGATCTGAGCCCACTGAACACCAACAAATCTTAGGATCTAAATTATTGTTGAGTTATTCAGTTTTGTTTGACTTTGGAACTCCAGGGACTGTAGACTGCCAGGCTTCTCTGTCCATAGGATTTCCCAGGCAAGAAGCCTGGAGTGGGTGGCCATTTCCTTCTCCAGGAGATCTTCCTGACCCAGGGATCAAACCCATGTCTCTTGCACTGCAAGTGGATTTTTAACTCTGAGCCACTGGGGAAACCCCTAGGATCCAAATAGAATACCATTATTCTTCTCATTCCACCTGCTTCTATAATCAAGGAGCTTAAATTAATTCTTGACTTTATCAAGCTCCTGATTGTCATACAGTGAGTATTTAATAAGTGCCTGCCATGCAATAGATCTTTTCAAGGAACTGGGCATATGGTGCCAACAAAACAAAGTCCCTGCCCTCACAGAGCTGACATTTTAGCTACATTCATAGAAGAGATTCTTTACCATTTACTAAGAGAACAGGATGCCATTTTCTGAAAGTATTACAGAAAAACAAATTAATGTTCAGAACTCAGACTACACCAGTAAACCACTGTTCAGCTGAACAAACTTTTTATTTATCATCTGTTATTCCCTTCTGTATGAGAAAAATATAATTCAAAGAGGTCAAAGAGGAAGTCTACCCTGTATACCAGCATGTTATCATTGTCTAGCACATTTAACACTTAACAATACTGAACATTTGTAGAATGACTAATGAGCATTAGGCCAAATAATAAATGAATATACTGAAGTATCTTAGAAGTTGAAGTGGTCAAACAAGAGACTGGCAATAGTGAACATTGACATTTTCAGAACTGGTGAACTAAAATGGTCTGGAATGGGTGAATTTAATTCAGATGACCATTATATTTATTAATGTGGGCAAGAATCCCTTAGAAGAAATGGAGTAGCTCTCATAGGCAACAAAAGAATCCAAAATGCAGTACTTGGGTACAATCTCAAAAATGACAGAAAGATTTCTGTTCATTTCCAAGGGAAACCATTCAATATCACAGTAATTCAAGTCTATGGCCTAACCACAAATGCCAAAGAAGCTGAAGTTGAACGGGTCTATGATGACCTATCAAACCTTCTAGAACTAGCACCAAAAAAGATGTCCTTTTCATCAAAGAGGACTGGAATGCAAAAGCAGGAAGTCAAGAGATACCTGGAATAACAGGCAAGATTGGCCTTGAAATACAAAACGAAGCAAGGCAAAGGCTAACAGATTTTATCCAAGAGAACACACTGGTCATAGCAAACACCATCTTCCAACAACACAAGAGATGACTCTACAAATGGACATCACTAGATGATCAATACTGAAATCAGACTGATTATATTCTTGGCAGCTGAAGATGGAGAAGCACTATACAGTCAGCAAAAATAAGACTGGGAGCTGACTATGGCTAAGATCATACCATCACTACAAACAAAGCTACTTGAGGTAACTGAATTCCTGTTGACCTATTTCAAATCCTAAAAGATGATGCTCTTAAAGTGCTACACTCAATATGCCAGCGAATTTGGAAAATTCAGCAGTGGCCACAGGACTGGAAAAGGTCAGTTTTCATTTCAATCCCAAAGAAAGGCAATGCCAAAGAATGTTCAAAGTACCACACAATTGCCCTCGTCTTACACACTAGCAAAGTAATGCTCAAAATTCTCCAAGCCAGGCTTCAACAGTACGTGAACTGTGAACTTCCAGATGTTCAAGCTGGATTTAGAAAAGGCAGAGGAACCAGACCTCAAATTGCCAATATCTAGTGGATCATCAAAAAAGCAAGAGAGTTTTCCAGAAAAAAATCCACGTCTGCTTTATTGCCTACGCCAAAGCCTTTGACTGTATGGATCACAATAAGTGTGTAAAATTCTTCAGGAGACGGAAATATCAGCCACCTTACCTGCCTTCTGAGAAATCTGTATGCAGGTCAAGAAGCAACACTTAGAACTGGACATGGAACAATAGAACATTGTTTAGAACAATGTTGTTCCAAACATCATTTGGAATAACATGGTTCCAAATCGGCAAAGAAGTATGTCAAGGCTGTATGTTGTCACTCTGCTTATTTAACTTCTGTGCAGAGTACATCATGTGAAATGCCAGGCTGGATGAAGCACAAGCTGGAATCAAGATTGCTGGGAGAAATATCAATAACCTCAGGTAAGCAAATGACACCACCCTTATGGCAAAAAAAAAAAAAAAAGAACTAAAGAGTCTCTTGATGAAAGTGAGAGAAGAGAGAGAAAAAACTGGCTTAAAACTCAACATCCAGAAAACTAAGATGATGGGATCTGGTCCCATCACTTCATGGCAAATAGATGGGGAAACAATGGAAACAGTGAGAGACTTCATATTTTTGAGCTCCAAAATCACTGCAGATGGTAACTGCAGCCATGAAATTGAAAGATGCTTGCTCTTTGGAAGAAAAGCTATGACCAACCTAGACAGCATACTAAAAGCAGAAACACTACTTTGCGAACAAAGGTCCATCTAGTCAAAACTATGGTTTTTCCAGTAGTCGTGTATGGAAGTGAGAGTTGGACCATAAAGAAAGCTGAGTGCCGAAGAATTGATGCTTTCTAACTGTGGTGTTGGAGAAGACTCTTGAGAGTCCCCTGGACTACAAGAAGATCCAACCACTCAATCCTAAAGGAAATCATCCCTGAATATTCATTGGAAGGACTGATACTGAAGCTGAAATTCCAATACTTTGGCCACCTGATGCAAAGAAATAACTCATTGGAAAAGACCCTGATGCTGGAAAAGATTTCATGCAAATATCAGTCCTGAATATTCGTTGGAAGGACTGATGCTGAAGCTGAAGCTCCAATACTTTGGCCACCCAATGCGAAGAACTGACTCATTGGAAAAGACCTTGATGCTGGGCAAGATTGAAGGCAGGAGGAGAAGAGGATGACAGAGGATTAGATGGTTGGATGGCATCACCGACTAGATGGACATGAGTTTGAGCGTCTCCAGGAGTTAGTGATGGACAGGGAAGACTGGCCTGCTTCAGTCCATGGGGTTGCAAAGAGTCAGACATGACTGAGCAACTGAACTGAAGTATCTATTCACAGGGAAAACCACATGACTGTGGTTGATTTAACATCCTTAATTGTTCACAGTATCATCTTTCTTGCTTCCCAAAGTGACTCTTTCAAATGATCTTCCTGTTATATTAGGCAGAAGGCAAGATTCTAAGAAAAATTGTGAAGACACTTATAGATTGAAGTAGGCATTTCTGTGCTCTTCCCCCCTTGTCCCTTGTGCTACCTCCCAATATTTAGATATTCTGCTGCTAAATTCTTTAAATTTTGCTCTGAGTGGTGAGGCAAAAGATTCCATCTACTAGCTGGAAGAGGGAACCAATGTACTATTTATATGCTATCACAAAGGCATTCCCTTGATATCCCAAACCTCAACATCATCAGCTTGCCACCTACCCTCTTAAACCCTAGTTTTTCCTACTGAACCGCTCATGGTTTGATTTTTTTAATTGGAAAAATTTAAACTTGATTCAGAAACCACGTTAAAATCTGGTCCTCAAAAATATTTCAGGCCAATCTCTTCAAGGTTTATGGTGACCGTTTCTATAATTTCAAGGAAGTCCTTGTTTAAGCATCTGAGTAGAACCAGAGATGCAAACTGAGGCATTCCTGCAGTTTCTTTTTAAGGAGGGAATTATCATTTCAGCAAGAAAATCAGTAAAGATCTCCAGTATTCCCCCTGAAACAACATCTTGGCCATTAACTTTGTGTGATTAAGATTACAATAAGGAATTCCCTGGCAGCCCAGTGTGGTTTGGACTCCATGCTTCTACTGCCAGGAGCCCAGGGTTCTATCCCTGGTTGGGGAACTAAGATCCTGCAAGCCAAGTAGCATGGCTAAAAAAGGAAGATACATACAACAGTTTTTTTTTTAATCAATTATCAACATATAATAGAAGGCATCATCATAGTGTACTAGCTGTTGCTTCCCACTAAGAATTTTCTGCCACATAGCTCTTACTACAATCCTAGCTAAGATTATTTACATTCAAAATGAACTGATTAAAGTGTTCATTAAAAAAAACTGCATGATTTTAAGGTAATTATAATAATACAAGTTCATAGGAGACATTCAAGATCTCCTAAATCTGAATATTGAGAGGATCCAATGCCTAGAATACAGCCTTGGACACAGTAGGTGCACCCTAAGCATAAGTTAAAAAAGTAAATGTATGAGATACTAAGTCCTACACTGCAGTGTTTTATTTCCTGAAGACAGATAACTCATTCTGTGGGACAGAATCATTAGGAATTTCTCCACCTGAACTCTTTGCTGGTCAGGACTTTCCCTGGAATATGAGCTCCTTGAAGAAAAGAGCTTAGACTCCTGTTCACACATATAACCCCAGTGGCAAGAATAACACCATGTACATGGTAAATACTCACAAAATATTTGTTGAATAACTGAATTAGCCTGTGAATCCTCATATTTGTCAAACCCCATATATGATGTCAGGGGTGTTCAATCAGAGTAGAACTCAAAATACTAAATACAGGTAAACCCAAGCAAGCAAAGTTGAAAGTTGACATTGATGATTTCAGTGCAGTTTAATAGCCTATTTTCTTTCCTCAAAAAGTAGTGTTTATAATTTAGGAAGGATTGTAATGGTTCTCATAAAGATATCAAATTCTTCTTATTTAAACCTGCATAATAGTGTCCTACAAAATTGTATTGTTGTTGTTTAATCACTGAGTCATATCTCACTCCTTTGCAACCCTATGAACTGTAGACTGCCAGGCACCTCTATCCATGGGATTTCCCAGGCATGGATACTGGAGTGGGTTGCCATTTCTTCCCCCAGGGGATCTTCTCCACTCAAGGATCAAACCCACATCTCCTGCATTGGTAGGTAGACACTTTACCACTGGGAGTCACCTGGGAAGCCTTTAAAAACTGCATAAATCTACAGCTAAAAATGTGAAATGCATTAAACAATACAGCAGATTTTGCAGGTGACACTTATATATCAATGAACTTCAAAGAAAAGGTACAGTCTTTAATATAGAAGAAAAAAGTTTTTCTTCCTTTCAGAGCTAGTGGGATTCCTTACTTTGTAGACTCTCAGTGTAGTAGCATGGCTTGGTGTTGTTTGTTTTATTTTCTGTTCTGTTGTTTTGCTCTATTTTTATTCCAAAACAGAAGAAGAGATATTTAAAGTAGATATAAAGAAAATATATACCAAAAAAAAAAAAAATCAGAGAAAAGTTGTTTTTAAGAAATCCAATCAATATTAACTAAATTAACAAAACATTTTGAAAAAGTGGATACATGTCACTGTAGCAAAAGCTCCAAAAAGCAGAGACTACATGTAATTTGACTTTGTCTCTTCCGCCCCTAACAGAATCTGACCCATAAAAAGTACTCAGCGAAAGTCTGGTAAATAAATGAATTAATGATTTCATTTCCGCCTAACAAATGTATTCAAATAGCCACCTTTGTTTTCATTCATCAAACCCATTTTTTTAACATACTACTTTCAATATCAATTTTCTTGATCCTCAAGTGCACATAGACTTTTTCCACACAGTAAGACAAAATCATGCTCCAGTTTTCATTGTTGATTATGCTAGATACTACAGAGCCAAACCATTTTAAGAATTCAGCAAAACATTTAACTCTATCTGACACATAAACAGACAGCAGTGTTAAATCTGTCACTTCGGTTCAGTTATCTCTACATCTGCTGATGGGATTTTAATCTGGTTGGCATGCACTTGAACAGTATACGCACAGTTCTCAATTTTCATTTCCCCCCTTTTACAAAACAAAGTCAAATGGTAAAGTTAATAGAGCTGTAAAAAATATAGTACCAAATTTATTTTTATCACTGTGTGAGTGTCATTGATTTAGGACAGCTGCTGTCTAAATAAATAGACCTAAGGCCTAATAACTGTCAAGGCCAAGGCAGATGTCTATTGCTGGGACCTGAAGACCTGTAGGCAGATCACTGCCCAGTTAGGATGACTGGTCTCAGTGGCAGTTTCCCTACAGCTTAGAAAACTGCCCAGCTCTTTTTCTATGCAGAGGTTTCTAGATTGATTTCTTACTGGAACAGATTCCTCACAAACAAGAATAATCCTTTATTTGAAGTTTAGTCACTTGAATTCCCCACTGTTCTCTTCACTGTCAAGCTTTGCAATTTTTATTTATTCTTGGTAGAATGCACTTACTATTGTAGTTATGGCAGTTTTCTCTTTAAGCCTCTCTTTTCAATGTCTTCGAGAGAGAAAGTCTTTAGTTACAAATTTCTCATGCTTGTTGACAGTCTGGAAATGATTTATTTTAGAAGAGAATAGAGGTGAAAGGAATAGAAGGAAAGATCATTATTTTACCATCTTTGAGAACTTATCAGTTAATCACTGGTTTATTGTTAAATGTGATGGCTTTCAAGATTTAATTTTATTGGGTTTATCTTTAAGAAGCAACATTGAGTATCTAACAGGCTAAAAGAATTTCCTGTGGCTAAATTATTTTAATTTATTCTCTCTCACACTTATATGACAAAGTGGGTTACTGAAAAACTAGACAATGAAAATATGCTTTAGTCATATATATTTATAAATAAATTTACAAATATTGTTTTAATATATGGATCTACAGATAGCAAATATTTATTTCATGGGTATGCTCTCAGATGCTTTCAATACTAGCTTCTTCCACACACATGAAAGAATTCATAATAATTATAGTTGTCACTCTTTAAAATCTCTACTTAATATTCTGATATTTTAATCCACTGCTCTCCAAAGATTTTTTTCTCCATGAGAATTACTGCATATGTACATACATAGGACTAAATGATAAAATAGTTACTGAAAGAATTATTTAACAGTATTTCAAAATGTATCAAAATCACTCTGGGCTTTCTGATTTTACTACATAGAAATAAAATATTTATTTATTTAATTTCTTTTAGAGAATAGCAAGATTCAAGGCCATCTGTTGCTTCTCTCTCTTCTTTTTCTAATAAAAGAAATTCTTTGAAGTAAAGTATTGCCAATTACATGTTCATCCAAGGAGAAGAGAAAAAAATACCAAGTGGATTTGCTTTAAAGATTATTCCAACTTTCCAAGTGTGAAATCTTCAATATATACTATTTAACAGTAAAAACTAGAGTGGGAAATACACAGAGATTAAAACTAGATAATAAAACTATAAGAATTCATAGGAAAATTGTCATTATGTTTTAAATTAGATGCAAAAGAAAACTGTTTATGAAAGTTAAGATCCTTATACTTATTTTTGATTTCTTATGCTAACCTTAGACTCTGCAATAAAAAACTCACTGAAATACTGAATCTGCATACACATAATAATTTCTCAAAACCAAGTTATATACCAGAACAGAAATAGAAGGAAAGTATGCATATAAAGTTACAGATCATGTTTATTATTGTATTTTTATTATCTGAGCTCTAGAATTTGATTTTATCTCATCCTTGTAATTCCAAATGTAAAATTAAAATAAATAACTTGTATTTTTTCCACTAAGAATGTTTGACTTAGGGTAAGAATAAGCTATTGCTAAATTTAAACTCTCTTTCTCCTCTTAGGGCAGGATCAATAAATAAGAAGTAAGCTGTACATGAATAATGTACATCAGCAGATTCCCAAAGAAGACACCATATCCAAGATAGAACTCAGCATGTTAGGTAAACAGTACACTGGAGGCAGCCTCATGTGAACTGGAGTTGTCTTAGCTATTGTCCAGAAAGCGTAAGCAGGAATATAAGGAAAACACATAAGGAAAGATTCTTTTTTTCCCTCCAAATTCAGAACAACACACTGATACCACCTTTTTGGGTACTAGGGGACAAACATAAGGGACTGCTGCCTAGCTTCCCAAAGATGAAAACAATTATGCTCAATTGAAAAATCTTTTTCCACAGAAAAGTATTACTTCTCACAAATTCTTTAATGATTAATAATTTTATGTCCAATCAAACATTATTATGACTATGTATAAACCACAGTAGGACCATCTGGCAAGAAAATAACTTGGGGCACAAATCCCAACCCGCAATTTAAAAAAAAAAAAAAGCACTATATAAAAAGCTCAGTTAGATGTTCGCCAAGATTCAAAATGAAAATACATGCACGAGCCATTCAGAATTCACAAATAAATAAAAATGGAAAGGTCAGCAATGGTCTTTCTTCTTCACTGTTACTAGGCCTTTGAAATAAGCTCAGGAAATGTAAGTAGGTGGTTTTTGATTAATTTGATAGAGGTACATCCATGGAAACAATTTACAAGTGATTTGCAGGTAGGCTGGCATTACTGAAATAAACGGTGCTATTACTATGATTTATGCTACTATTCCGAACACAAGTGATAAACTGAAATTTACAGTCCTTAATTACTACCATGAAAAATTGGGAGGGAGAAAGAAGAGCAAAGATTGGCAATTTGCAAACTTGTCAGTAAGGCAACATGCAAAAATTCATTTGCTTTACTTAAAAAAAAAAAAAAAGACACTGCACAAATGGGCCTTTCTATATTGTTATCAACCCATTGGGGAAGGACAGGCAGTTCAAAAAAACAAACGACCAAAATGTAACCTTGAGATGCCAGGAAGTATGGTTTAGGAAAACAGTTGACAAAATGCAGTCACTAGTTATAAAAAGTAGGGAGGTGATGAAATACTGCACTACACTATATGTTATTTGGGCCACTCACGAGGCCCAGCTTGCTCTTTAAATCACTTCCTTTTAAATGTTTTATAGTGGGGGTGGGATAAAATTAAAGAAATCATATCTGTAACTTTTTAATTGAATGTTTTCCTCTTATCCTATTCATATCCAAATAGTACTGAGAGTCTGTTAAGTTATTCAAAAATATTTACAGAGACACTGCTATCCAGAGAACTCTAACAAAGCTACACAGAGGACCCTATTCTGAGAGGCATGCTCAAGCACTGCAGTTGTCTAGAGGCTGGAGATTATGTGGACGCCTAGTTTCCTGTACCGTGGCCCTGTCCTCTCTCTGTCTTCCATAACTTTCTACTTTAATGGTCCAGCCAAGTTTTATTTCCAATACCCATCCCCTCAAGTGACTGGCCTACTATCAGGGAATGCTTAGAGTTCTAATGGACCTTCTAGTCACTATTTGCTATTTGGTTCAGTATATAGCAATTCCATTCAGTGGTCATTCACACTACTTCACAGTTGCTAAATAGCAAAACTCTGCAAGGTTACAAGACGTGGCAACTAATGGTACATAATAAGCGAGAGAGATGCAACAAAGATGGCAGAAGTTTCCTGTCTGCTTGATTTAGAAGATAATGGGGCAACTTTAGATAGAGATGCTCAACCAAAACCTGGAAATTGATAAGTCAGTTTCAGGAATGTTAAGTTTGACTTGCTGTCGGGATATCCACATGCACACAGTGAGCTTTACTAGGAATGTAGGACTAGCACTCTGGAGAAAAGTTAGGCACAGATATACATATATTGGAGAAATATGCGGAGAAGGCAATGGCACCCGACTCCAGTACTCTTGCCTGGAAAATCCCATGGATGGAGGAGCCTGGAAGGCTGCAGTCCATGGGGTCGCTGAGGGTCAGACACAACTGAGCGACTTCACTTTTACTTTTCACTTTCATGCATTGGAGAAGGAAATGGCAACCCCCTCCAGTGTTCTTGCCTGGAGATTCCCAGGGACAGGGGAGCCTGGTGGGCTGCCGTCTATGGGGTCACACAGAGTAAGACACGACTGAAGTGACTTAGCAGCAGCAGCAGCAGAGAAATATGAATAGAAACGAAGGTTGCAGGCATGGAAGAGGATCAGATGGTCATAGTGGGGAATGTAAAACACAAGAGATCTAACAGCAGAAACAAAGAGAAGACATGCTTGGAGGGCCAGGAAAAAAGAAAACAATGAGATCACAAAGGACTAATGAAAGAACTAGAAGAACTCTGAAATGAATCCCAGAAAGAAAGAAAGGATCACTAGTGTCCCATGCTGCACAGAAATCAGGAAGAATGAGAAAATTCCATTAAATCTGTTGACCAAGAGAGCTTCAATAGATGAAAACCAAAATACAAGATTCTGAGAAACACATTTAAGGAAAAGGAGCTCTCTCCACACACTATGGAGAGAATTAGGAAAAAGCTCTTTATACAGTAGATAATAAAGCAAATATGTGTCTTACGGATTTTTTATTTCTTTCCACTTCTTAAAAATTTCTTCTTTTATCACTGGGATACTATAGTGTATGAAAAAACCCTTCAAACCAGTCTTTTACGGAGAACCTCAGTGATCATGATGGATTATTTTATCTTTGCCTTGTTCCCAGAAAGCCTAAAAGCATTTGGGCATTCTACAATAAGCATTTTCTCCATTTCTACTTCCCATCAACTCAGGCTTTCCTCCCACTCCATAAATCTTCTTTTTTTAAAGCATCATTTTCTCCATTTGGGTAACTTTTCTCCTGAGATTTTAAATTATAATAAAAATTTCACATTTTCTTTAATAATCTCCTTACTTCAAATTTCATAAATTTCACACTTTTCCTTCAGGAGTTTCCCATACCTCCATTCATCTGTATTTGGATAGTATCTCTTTTCCATAAGTATTTTCTAAGTCACATTTTCATCACCATACTTGAAATGCAATACATGGAACACACAATGCTGTTTCTTCTAATTTATAGTCCTTTCAATATTTTCATCAGTGGTTAATATCATTTGAAAGCTTACTCTACAAATTAAACATTTAATGTAGTGCCTGACATTCATTGTTTCAGTTCATCATCTCTAAAAGCCTTTGAAGTGATTGTTTTATTCTCTCCAATCCACAGATTAGGAAACTGAGTGTCAGAAAGGTTAGGTCACTAACCTAAAGTCACACAGCAAGAAAGCAACAGAGTTAGCTGGAATTCGCACCCATGTCCATTTGACTCCAATGTGCATCATTTACCTTGTAGAAAATTCTACCTCAATCCTTTTGGTCTGACTTTATAAGACTATCAATGCTCAATTAATGCATTTTCACTTTTGGAACACAGCAAAAAAAAAAAATTAAGTTCTCATTAGTGAAACAGGCCTCTGTCAATTCTGGTTCATCCTAACTCAAAATACTCAAAAGGTTAGATTTCAAGATTATTTTGTTCCTCTTATCCTTTCTTCACACTTTATCAGTCAGCATCTTGTCTTGAAGATCCAAGTTGTTTCATGGGCCTTTCCCTCTGTCACTGCCCCTTGTTTTTACCTCTACCCTAATTACTCTGAATTCTTCTTTATTGACAGAGAATATAAATGTGCATAAGATCACCAAAATTTCAAGCTACTCCTTAATTTTCATTAACGAAACATCTTTTAGATTTCATTTTAGTTTTTATATTCTTTATCAGATATAATACGCATCATGTGCCTATGAGTACAGGTACACACAATTTAATGGTATTAAGTTAGTAGTATATCTTTATATTATATAACAGTATGAATACAAAATTTCAAATTTTTTGCCATATTGTACAGTTATGTGCACATATATAGGTAATTTAAGAGTGTTAAACCAGCAGCATATTTTGTATTAAATATTTCTCAAACAACATATAGATTATTATTTTAAAACACTTCATTTAGAACTTATCTCCCCTTTCCACTTTCACAACTGGAACGGTAGCTATATTCATATCTTTTCAGACACATTAAAGATTAAAAAGCACAATTACATTTAAAAGAAAAGAGAAGATGCCATACCTCTATCTATGTGATACTTTTCCTAGAACTTCAGTGTTCAATATGGTAGAGATCAGCCATACTTAGCAATTTAACCTTAAATCTGAATTAATTAAAATTTGCACTAGCCACATGTTATGTGGCTAGTGGCTACCATTTAGGGCAGAGCATATGCAGAACATTTCCCAACATCACAGAAATTTCTACTGGACAGAGGTGATCTAAGAAGATTCAAAAGGTAAGTCAATCTTTTGTACGTCTTGCTGTCTCTCTTAAGATAATTCTCCTCCATGAATGAATAAAGAAAATGTGGTATATACACATACAGTAAAATAATACTCAGACTTTTAAAAAGAAGGAAAGTCTGCAATATGTGACAACATGGATGAATCTTGAGGACGTTATGCTAAGTGAAATAATGCTAAGTCAGTCACAGAAAGACAAATGTGATATGGTTCCATTTACATGAGGTATCTAACGTAGTCAACGTCATAGGATCAAAGAGTAAAACCCAGGTGCTGAGGGATTTAGAAATGGGGAATTACTAGTAATAAGCATAAAGTTTCAGTTTAGCAAGAGGAATAAGCTCCAGGGGTCTGCTGTACCACACTGTATCTACAATCAACAATAACATATTATACACTTAAAAATTTAAGAGAGTAGACCCTATGTTCTTTTTTCTTACCACAAAAAAAAGAAGACTGATAACATAACATAGAGCTATATACTGGCAAGGTTCTGAGGGAAACAAATGACAAATGACAGATAATAAATTACTCTTTTACCATTAAAAAAAGACTATTACTTCCTTCTTGCTTTATTGACTATGCCAAAGCCTTTGACTGTGTGGATCACAATAAACTGTGGAAAATTCTGAAAGAGATGGGAATACCAGACCACCTGATCTGCCTTTTGAGAAATCTGTATGCAGGTCAGGAAGCAACAGTTAGAAATGGACATGGAACAACAGACTGGTTCCAAATAGGAAAAGGAGTACGTCAAGGCTGTATATTGTCACCCTGCTTATTTAACTTCTATGCAGAGTACATCATGAGAAACGCTGGACTGGAAGAAACACAAGCTGGAATCAAGATTGCCGGGAGAAATATCAATAACCTCAGATATGCAGATGACACCACCCTTATGGCAGAAAGTGAAGAAGAACTAAAAAGTCTCTTGATGAAAGTGAAAGAGGAGAGTGAAAAAGTTGGCTTAAAGCTCAACATTCAGAAAATGAAGATCATGGCAACCAGTCCNGCAGAGTACATCATGAGAAACGCTGGACTGGAAGAAACACAAGCTGGAATCAAGATTGCCGGGAGAAACATCAATAACCTCAGCTATGCAGATGACACCACCCTTATGGCAGAAAGTGAAGAGGACCTAAAAAGCCTCTTGATGAAAGTGAAGGGGGAGAGTGAAAAAGTTGGCTTAAAGCTCAACATTCAGAAAACGAAGATCATGGCATTGGGTCCCATCACTTCACGGGAAATAGATGGGGAAACAGTGGAAACAGTGTCAGACTTTATTTTTAGGGGCTCCAAAATCACTGCAGATGGTGACTGCAGCCATGAAATTAGAAGACGCTTACTCCTTGGAAGAAAAGTTATGACCAACCTAGATAGTATATTCAAAAGCAGAGACATTACTTTGCCAACTAAGGTCCATCTAGTCAAGGCTATGGTTTTTCCTGTGGTCATGTATGGATGTGAGAGCTGGACTGTGAAGAAGGCTGAGCGCCAAAGAATTGATGCTTTTGAACTGTGGTGTTGGAGAAGACTCTTGAGAGTCCCTTGGACTGCAAGGAGATCCACCAGTCTGTTCTGAAGGAGATCAGCCCTGGGATTTCTTTGGAAGGAATGATGCTAAAGCTTAAACTCCAATACTTTGGCCACCTCATGCGAAGAGTTGACTCATTGGAAAAGACTCTGATGCTAGGAGGGATTGGGGGCAGGAGGAGAAGGGGACGACCTAGGATGAGATGGCTGAATGGCATCACGGACTCGATGGACGTGAGTCTGAGTGAACTCCGGAGATGGTGGTGAACAGGGAGGCCTGGCGTGCTGCGATTCATGGAGTCGCAAAGAGTCGGACTCGACTGAGCGACCAAAGTGAACTGAACTGAATTTGTATCCCAGTAAAGCACAACTAGTGTGTTAAAATAATAAAGCCCACACAATCAATTCTTGTTATTTGTGGTAATTACGTTCTAGAGCATTGCCACAAACACCAAATTCGAGAACAAGGAACTATTGCTCGGGAGAGAAATACAGGTTCTTAACAGCCTCCAGTTTCAACATTTTAATCGACCGATCAATACATAACCTTGATTTTACGAGTGTTTCTGTTTAAAGACACCTGATTTAATATATACTGCTGATTCGTTCACACTGAACTCATAACCAGCGGCACTGTAACTCGCACCGGAATGAAGCTCATCTGAGACACATCACAGACTTCTGGAGCTTAGGACCACAAGCCAACACTTCAGCGCAATGCTTGGGGCATTTCAATGAAATGAATCACCAACGAAGAGCCCCTGAAATGTGAAAAACGTGGCACTAAACAGACCAAGAAAAAGCCACTTGTGTGAGACGGAAGAGCTGAAACAAGAAGACAGTGTTGCCACGGTCTATCTCAGCTAGGAACAGGCACAGGGGACAACTCAAGACTTTCATCTGCTCTGCACATGTCTGCAAGCGATCAGGAAAGCACACTGAGTGCTGATTTGAGGCTTACAAAAGAATCTCTGCAGGGAGATCAATTTGCAAAAACAGCACAAGGGAACAAGAATCGACCATACAGGGAAATAATTATCAAGATTATAACACATTTACTCTCTACCCGGAGATGTCCCTCATGGGCCTGATCCTCTAGTAAAACCTGATCCTCTAGCAAAAAAAACTAGGATGGGGGACCTGCAGATGGGGACAAATGGGAGGGAGACATTCCGCTGCAAATTTTTCAGAAATAATATTTGGTTTTTCAGCCAGCGTCCTAATCATTTCAAAAAGGCAAATAATAAAAACTGGGCTAGGGGCTTCCCTGATGGTCCAGTGGTTAAACATCTGCCTTGCATGGGGACGGGGATTCAATCCCGGGTCAAGGAACTAAGATCCCAAACGCTGCCGAGCAACTAAGCCCGCACACAACTACAGACGCTCGAGAGCCACTGCTAGAGTGTCCGGATGAAAAGTCCTGCGTGATGCAACCAAGACCCCACATGCCTCAGCTGAGACCCGGCGGCAGTAAATAAATAAAAAGAACGTTATAAAAATGGGTTAAAAAAAACGAGAGGAATACTCCCACCATCGCTCCTCAGATCAACTGTTACTTGCAGCCAAATGCACACAAACTTATCCAGTGATAACAGCAAGCGTTGGGATTTGAACCCAGATTCTGTGGAAGCCTTGGACTGTCCTTCCAGGACACGGCCCTGCCCCATTTCCAGTGCCCGTGAAAACGCTGGGCATCTGGCCATCTGCTGGCATGACCTCCCTTCCTTTCCCCAGCAGAAACTCTTTTCTCCCCGAACTTGGAGGGAGCTTTCCAAATCACGGCCTGATTTCTCCCACATGATGACTGAGGCGGAAATACGGGAGGGTCCTGAGAAGGGCGAGCCAGAGGCCCGGGCCAGGAAGGGGCGGGGAGCCGGGTGAGCAGATCCTGAGCCAGCCACGAGTTTACAGTCCTGGCTTCAAGATGCCACACTCATCCTGTTTCCTAACAAATGCCTGCACCTTCCTCTGTTGTTGTTTAGTTGCTAAGTTGTGTCCAACTCTTTTCCGACCCCGTGGACTGTAGCCCAGCAGGCTCCTCTGTCCATGGGATTTCCTAGGCAAGAATACTGGAGTGGGTTGCCATCTCCTCCTCCAAGGGATGTCCCAACCCAGGCATCAAACAGGAGTCTCCTGCGTCTCCTTTATTGGCAGGCTGATTCTTTACAGCTGAGTCACCAGGGAAGATCCCACCCTCCTCCAGGGCTTACTCAAAAGTAGCATCCCCTCAGGCAAGAATACTGGATTGGGTCGCCAAGCTCTCTTCCAGGAGATCTCTGCTGTCTCCTGCACTGGCAGGCGGGTTCCTCACCACTAGCACCACCTGGGAAGCCCACTCAGGCAGCATGGTGCCTCTAGCCCAGTCTGTGCTCACCGGCTGGAAGGCTCAATCAGCCTCAGTCTCCTGCTGCTTCTAGAGTCCCTCTCAACTCAGCTCCCCACTCCAGGGCCAACAAGATGCATGCCCTGAGAGGTCACGTGGTTTCCCCCTCTCAGGACGCTCTGCTACCCCTAACAAAGCGGTGCTGGGGAGACAGCAGCAGGGACAACAGACATCCCTGCCCTCCTGGCACGGTCTAGGGCAGGAGCCTGACCACGGAACAGCGCCACTGCGCTGAATGGAGAAAAACAAGGATGCAGGAGGCACGGTCTAGGGCAGGAGCCTGACCACGGAACAGCGCCACTGCGCTGAATGGAGAAAAACAAGGATGCAGGAGAAGGCGATGCGGGGAGGGGGTGAGGGTGGCTAGGGGTGCATTTTTAGTGGTCAGGGTGTCCACACGAGGGAGGGAGTCTGAGCTGATGCGCAAAGATAAGGATCGAGTTAGGCAAATGGGGAAGGGCGTTCTGGGCAGAAGGCAGAGCAGATGCAAAGGTCCTATGGCAGAAATGTGCTGAGGACACTTTCAGCAACCGCAAGCAGCTGAAGCGAGGTCAAGGTGGGGTCAGACAGATGATGAGGACAGGACGAGCCATGGAGGCCCTTGGGTTTTTATTCTGAGTGAGTCCAGGGAGGTGACTGGACTCGGGCTTTCACAGGATCCTTCTGGCTCCTGAGTGGAGAGTGGATTGCAAGAGGGGAGGATGGGAGTAGGGAGCCCAGAGAGGAGAGAATGGTGACAGGTGAGAGTGTCAGTCGCTCAGACGCGTCTGACTCTCTGCAACCCCATGGACTGTAGCCCTCCAGGCTCCTCTGTCCATGGAATTCTCCAGGCAAGAATATTGGAGTGCATTGCCATGCCCTTCTCCAGGGGATCTTCCCGACCCAGGGACTGAACCCGGGGCCTCCTGCGTTGCAGCAGTTTCTTTACCACTGAGCCACCAGGGAAGAGAATAGTGACAGGGGAGGAGGTAAAAAGTGGTTGGATTCTGGAATGACGGCAAGGCAACAGGGTCTGCAGATGGACTGGCCAGCAGGTATAAGGGGACGAGCAGAGTCGAGGGCCCACTGTTATCTGAGATGGATGGGGTGGAGCAGCTGAAAGTGGGCAGCCAGTCAGGACAAGAAGCCCTCACACACTCTCCTGTATCAGCTCTCTTGGTTGACCTGGCACCTTCCAGTTAAGGCCATTTCTCCTTAAGGTATTCTGATGGTCCCAAAGCTATTAATTATCTTATTAGCGGGGCGATTGACCTCCCACCTGGGGCAAGAGCAGGCGGGGCTGCTCAGTGTCTAGACAGAGAGGAATAGCTGAGACAAGCAAGACCTCCAAATCTTCCTCACCCAGCTGCTCTCTGTGTATCTTGTTTCGGAGTCTGGCCTTTCCCCAAAGTCTAAACTGGGATTCACAGTTTAGATCCAACTCTGAATCCTTAAACCACCTGGGGGTATATGGTGTGAGTTAGGGTGCTCAGTTGCTCGTGTCCGACTCTGCGACCCCTTGGACGGTAGCCCAGCAGGCTCCTCTGTCCGTGGGATTCTCCAGGCAAGAATACCGGAGTGGGCTGCCATTTCTTTCTCCAAATGGACCCACCCCATTTCGTCTCTTTCCAAATGAGCTTTTGGTCCCCAGCTTGGCTTATTAAGTCTTTCCTTCCCCATCAATGAGACCAGTGACTACTCTGGCCTCACACCAGAGGTCCATACATGGTCTGGCTCTCGACCTGGGCTCTGTTCTATTTCATTAGTAGAATGTCAATTTCAATTTATTCCCTAATCTCAGAGATAAAACGTATTCAGCTGGACAGGTAATCAATACACAGACTGACACCGTGTAGGATGTGAGGGACAGTCCAGTTAGCAAGATGCCTCGGAAGAGCACAAGGTGCCCAAAGCAGAGATTGTGATGTCCCTCTACTGGACGACACATCTTTCAGTAAGCTGACGTATATCACACTGCCAACCTTTAACAAAACTATCCTCACAAAAAGACAGAAGGCATAAAAAAGTACTCACAAAGAAACGAGGAGATTGAAAATAATAACCTGTGGACACAGAAGGTCACATGTCGTATGATTCCATTGATATGAAACGTCCAGGTAAACCCATAGAGACAGAAAGCAAATTCCAACCAGTCCATCCTAAAGGAAATCAGTCCTGGATATTCACTGGAAGGACTGAGGCTGAAGCTGAAACTCCAATACTTTGGCCACCTGATGTGAAGAACTGANCCAGGTAAACCCATAGAGACAGAAAGCAAATTCCAACCAGTCCATCCTAAAGGAAATCAGTCCTGGATATTCACTGGAAGGACTGAGGCTGAAGCTGAAACTCCAATACTTTGGCCACCTGATGTGAAGAACTGACTCACTGAAAAAGACCCTGATGCTGGCAAAGATTGAAGGCGGAGGAGATGGGGACGACAGAGGATGAGATGGTAGCATGGTATCGCCGATGCAATGGACAGGAGTCTGAGTAAACTCCAGGAGTTGGTGAAGGACAGGGAAGCCCGGCGTGCTGCAGTCCAGGGGGTCGCACAGAGTCGGACACGACTGAGCAACTGAACTGAACTGAACTGAACTGAACTGAGGAGCTGTGGGAATGAGAAATGAGGATAAACTGCTTAATGGGCATAGGGCTTCCTTTTGGGCAAGAGAAATTATCCTAGACAGAGACAAAGACTGTTTAACATTACTAGTGTAACTAAAAGCCACTGACTTTACAGTTTAAAAAATTCTTTTTAATTGACATATAGCTGATTTACAATCTTGTAAGTTTCCGCCAGGCTCCTCTGTCCATGGAATTCTCCAGGACATTCTCCAGGTTGCCATTCCCTTCTCCAGAGAAATCTTCCCAACCCAGGGATTAAACCCAAATCTCCTGCATTGAAGGCAGATTCTTCAACGTCTGAGCCACCAGGGAAGCCCCATAAGCTTTTTCTAAACCACGTTAATAATAAAATCAGTGATGTTTTTAGCAGAACTAACAAAAAGTTGACTGAAACTTTAATTATCAAGAACATTATTCAAAATACAGACTTTAGGTTTTTTTGTTTTCAGACTTCAGTTTTTATCATTAGTGATGACTACTGATAAATAATAGCTGGAATCAAGATTGCAGGGAGAAATAACAATAACCTCAGATATGCAGATGACACCACCCTTATAGAAGAAAGTGAAGAGGAACTAAAAAGCCTCTTGATGAAAGTGAAAGTGGAGAGTAAAAAAGTTGGCTTAAAGCTCATCATTCAGAAAATGAAGATCATGGCATCCAGTCCCATTACTTCATTGGAAATAGATGGGGAAACAGTGGAAACAGTGTCAGACTTTATTTTGGGGGGCTTCAAAATCACTGCAGATGGTGATTGCAGCCATGAAATTAAAAGACGCTTACTCCTTGGAAGGAAAGTTATGACCACCCTAGACAGCATATTCAAAAGCAGAGACATTACTTTGCCAACAAAGGTCCGTCTAGTCAAGGCTATGGTTTCTCCTGTGGTCATGTATGGATGTGAGAGTTGGACTGTGAAGAAGGCTGAGCGCCAAAGAATTGATGCTTTTGAACTGTGGTGTTGGAGAAGACTCTTGAGAGTCCCTTGGACTGCAAGGAGATCCAACCAATCCATTCTGAAGGAGATCAACCCTGGGAATTCTTTGGAAGGAATGATGCTGAAGCTGAAACTCCAGTACTTTCGCCACCTCATGCGAAGAGTTGACTCATCGGAAAAGACTCTGATGCTGGGAGGGATTGGGCGCAGGAGGAGAAGGGGACGACAGAGGATGAGATGGCTGGATGGCATCACCGCCTCGATGGACGTGAGTCTGAGTGAACTCCGGGAATTGGTGATGGACAGGGAGGCCTGGTGTGCTGCAATTCATGGGGTCGCAAAGAGTCGGACACAACTGAGCAACTGACCTGAACTGATAAATATAACATTATTTAACATGTTTGATTTAAAAAAAAAATCTTCCTTACCTGTCTTATGATAAGCAAGTGATGCTTAAGAGCCTGGACTTTGGAACCAGACCCTCTGGGTTCAAATGCCACCTCTGCCACTTAACTGACCTGTGACCTCAGGCATGTTACTTCAACCTCCCTGTTTTCTTTCCCAGTTTCCTTCCCTGTAAAATGAGATTAAAAGTAGTGCCCACACCAGAGAGCTGTGAGCCCTAAGATGAATGGACGCTTGTAAATAGATATGCATAAGGCACACGCTTACCATTTTTACAGCCAAGAGTATAGACTCAAAAGTTGTTGTGGCCTGGCCAGGCAATCAAGGTCAGCATCAACCTCGTAGGTCAAGTTGATTGTATGTACCTTTGATGTGATAAGATGGGAAGGGCAAGGGCACTTCCTCTCTGCAGTCTTCTTCCTAAACCCCTAGGCCCTTGTGTAATCACAAGAATGTTGCTCGGGTGTGTCTGACTCTTTGTGGCCCCACTGACTGCAGCCCATCAGGCTGCAGGCAAGGATACTGGAGTAGGTTGCTGTTCCCTTCTGCAGGGAACATTCCCAACCAAGGGATGGAACCTGGGTCTTCCTGCATTGCAGGCAGATTCTTTACCAGCTGAGCCACCAGGGAAGCTCAATCATGAGGAAAAAAACACCAGACAAATCCCTAGAGAGGCACATTCTCCAAAACTCCTGACCAGCAGTCCCCACAAATCTCAAGTCTGTGAAACCGGCACAGCCAAGAGAGGGAGGTCTTAAGGAGACATGAAGGACATGTAATGTCATCGGTGTAATGGGGTGTCCTCGGTGGAGTCCTGGGAAGGAAGAAGGACATCAGGGGAAAACTGAGGAAACTGGAATCAGTTCTGAAGTTGGGTTGATAGGAATGCTGCTCTCTTGGCTGTGACAAACTTCAACCAGGTCCTGTGCCCTCTGACCCCCGATTGTGCCCTGGTTCTCCTACAATCTCACCCCCACATGGCGGCCAAAGGGACCCTGTCCACTCACACCGTCCTCTGCTCAGAGCCTTCCTGTGACGGCTGCCTCACTCAAAGTCTAAGTTCTTCCTGTGACCTTCTGCCTCCATCCTGCCTCTGGCCTTGCCTCGCACCCTCTCTCTCCCTCCTTCAGTCCCCTCCAGCCACATCAGTCTGCTCCACATCCCTCCGAGGCATCGGGCGCACGCCTGACTCGGGACCTCTGCACAGATCAGAGATGCTCCGCATTCTGTGGACAGCTGTGGGCCCCACCCCCTCACCCAGCACTTTCACCTGCCTCTGCCCCGCTGTGCTTGTCTTCAAAGCTCCGATCACCATCTCACGTGTGACTGTGACTGAGCTCATCTGTGGCCTGAGGAGTGGGAGGGGCGAGCGCCAGCTGTTTTGTTCCTTCCGTGTAAACAGGGCCTGAATGACAGAGCGGGACGTTCTCAGGGGTCACAGCTGATGCTGAACAGAGGCAATGCATGACTAGGTAGTGGCGGGGGCAGCATACAGCCACAGGCAGACCAGGGGCCCGCGGGGCTGGGCTCAGAATGGGGGCCTGAACCCGGGGAGGAGAGCACGGACCCAGAGGGAACCTGTCAGTGGCAGATGGGAGGGGTGAAAGGTCACGGGTCAGGGAGGGGGGAATTGGGCCTCGGCACAGAAAGCTGATCAGAGAAGGGGGAATTGAGCAGAGGGTCTGATGGGGCCAGAGCTAGAGAGCAGCTCAGAGAGAGAGAAAGAAAACGAGAGGGAGAGAGAGGGGAGGTGGGCGCATCTCTCCAGGACAGGGTCGCAGGGGCGGGGGGAAGTACTCCACAGGACTTCTCCACCTGCCCCCGCCCAGCACAGCAACCCAGGAGGCAAAATAACCCCGTCAGTCTACACCAGTGGCTTCTGCCCCAAATGCCAGGAGCCGCCCCAACACAGAAGATAACAAAAAACTCCAGACAAGTGTGCAGAATGTGTGCCGACACCGCCCGGATGAACTCCGTCAAGGGGTCAGGACACCGACCCCTGGGGCCAGACCCTCGGGCCTCTCCGTGGACGTGGCGGACGGCTTGCTCGCGGGCACTGGGGAAGGGGACATTGCTCCAGTCCGCAGAGCGAAGGCTGAGGAGCCGCAGCAGCAGCGAGGTCCGCCGTGATGGGTTTCAGCCCTCACCTAGGAAGGACACTACAATATGTGATGTGGAGCATACTCTGTCAAGGGAGGAGAGCCGCCAGACCATTTTCTGCCTATCATCGTATGACGCCAGGGGCTAGTCCTAATTCCACCCTTGTGAATAATGGGGCAGATATAGAATATTCTAGAATGTTCACACCACCCTCTAACTGGAAACAACCCAGATGCCCATCAACGGAAGAATGCATGAAGATGCTGTGGTTTGTCCACACAATGGAATACTAAACAACAATAAAAAAGGAACAAACTGCTGGCACACAGAACACAGAAGCATCTCACAAACATTAGGTGGAAAGAAAACCCCACTGTATGGCTTCATATACAAAGCACACATCCATTCTAACTATGGAGTTGGAATCAGGATGGTGGTTCCCCCGGGGCTAGGGAGAGGTGAATGGAGGGACCAGAAAGGGCTGGGGCATCTTTGGGGAGGCTTCCCAGGTGGCTCAGTGGTAAAGAATCTGCCTGCCAATGCAGGAGAAGCGGGTTCGATCCCTGAGTCAGGAAGATCCCCTGGAGAAGGAACTGGCAACCCACTCTAGGAAATCCATGGACAGAGGAGCCTGGCGGGCTATAGTCGGTGGGGCTGCAGAGTTAGAGACGATTTATCGACTAAACCACCACCTGCCACCACGTTCTGCTGTTGGTTCTTCATCTGGGAGCTGGTTATACGGGTGCGTCCAATGTGCAAAAACTCACCCAACTGGGCATTTAAAATGTGTGCACTTTTCTACATGTTGTAATTCAACAAAAAGTTCCCCGTAAAGGGGAAGAAAACGATACAAAAGAATAACTGTCCCCCTCATCTACTCCTGGCATGATGTAACAACGGTGTGGTGGTATGGGAAACAGTCTGGCAACTCCTCAAAGGGTTAAACAGTTACTTTATACGCCAGCAATTCCACTCCTGGGTACATTACCCAGAAACCCTGAAAACAAGGCCACAGGAGAACAGGCGTACAGATGTTCACGGGAGCATTATTCATAACAGCCAAACAGTGAAAACAACCCCAATACCCGTCGCCCGGTGGACGGAGAAGCAAAATGTGGTCCGGCCAAGCGACCGAACGTGCCTCAGTCGCGAAAAGGAACGAGGCACTGACACGTGTTATGACATGGACGAGCCAAGGAGCCATCATGCCAAGCGAAAGAAGCCAGGCACAAAAGATCATATGCCGCATGATTCTCTTTACATGAGATGTCCAGAACAGACAAATCCATAGAGGCAGAAAGTAGAGCAGGGTGGGGAAGGATGGCAGTGGGGGGAAGGGCGATGGCCCAGGGTCACAGGGCTTATTTTGGGGGTGATGGAAATGCTCCAAGTGGATTATGGTGAGGGTTACACATCTCTGCGAATGAGCTATAAACCAAAGAGTTGGACATTTTAAATGGGTAAACTGTATGGTGTGTATATTGAAGCTCTATAAAGTTATTAAAAAAAAAAAAACATGAGCTATCTTCTCATTGCTGGATGGAACACGTTTTCCACTTTTCTGTATGAAACCTCTATTTCGCAATTTAAAAAGATAAGTAGGGACTTCCCTGGGAGTCAGCGGTTAAGACTCGGCACTTCCATTGCAGGGGCCACGGGTTCAATCCCAGGTCAGGAACTAAGATCCCACGGGTGACCACACCCAGTCACTTGATTTTCCCCATTTTACAGAATGAACACTGAGGCAACGCCCCCCCAGAACATGCCCCAGGTCACAGAGCAGGTCTGCCTGAAAGCTGGGCTTTACGTTGTTAGGGGGCCGGGTCCTCAGGAGTCCCTGCTTGTTCTGAGAGGCAGAAAACAGGAGAGACCAGACTGGTTGGGGAAGGGGTGGCTGGGACAAGACCTCCCTCCCTCTCCCCTGTGCCTCTGTGCCAGCAAAGACTGCCTGCTTCTTTGCTAAAATCATTCCTTCATTCAATTCAAAATCAGTGAATATTCTTCAAACCCACCTTATGCCTGAATTTCTTCAGTAGCCTCCTCACCAGTCTCCCTGCCCCCACTCTCAGTTCAGGGACCTGGTGTGAACCCAATCACCTCCCGTACCCGCTCTCCTCAGAATCCAAGCAGAGTTCTGGTCTCATTCAAAGTAAAGTCCTCTCTGTGACCCACCAGGCCCCTCAGGACCTTCCCCTGCTCCCTCTGCCCCATCCCCTGCCCTCTCTCTGTGACCCACCAGGCCCCTCAGGACCTTCCCCTGCCCTCTCTCCTGTGTCCACTCAGCTCCGGCAACACGGGCCTCCTCAGCCTCAGGTCTCTCCATGCAAATGTCATCTCTGCGGTGACCTCACCGGCTCTGACCCCTGCCTTGGAAGTGTAGCCCCAACCTTCTGCACCCTGATCCCTCCTTCTCCTGCTTTATCTTTGTTAGGAAACTTACTGACACCTGACATAGTAAATCTTTTACTGACTTACTTGTTCACTGTCTGTCTCTGAAGGAAACACTTGGGAAATACTGGCTAAGCCTTGGCTAGCCATGTACAGCTGTGTAGGTCATACACTGCACAGCCCCGCCCAGGGAGGGTGGGGCATTCCTATTTTAGGGCACTGTAGATTCGTGTATACATACATAAGGACAATTTTCTGACAGACAGCAGTAGAGAGTCATAAGAAAGGGTGTCTGTTTTCAGTTCCACATAGGCTGGCGGGGTTGCAAAGAGTCAGACACGGCTGAGTGACTAAGCACACACACAGGCTTGTGGTGGCCACAGGTAAAGAAACAGGTGGACTGTTTCTTCAGATGCACCCAGACAGCCCAGGTTCAGATCCCACTCTGATTCTCAGCACCGCTGTGACCCTGACCAAGTCATTTCTTTCCGCACCCCAGTTTCTGCTTCCGAAGGGAACCATAACACCTGCACGGTGTTGGATGAGGACTAAATGAATGAACAAGTGTGGAGTACAAGCCTGGGGTGCCGAGGCTGTCCTAGAGGAGTATGCATTATCAACAGGAGTAACTACTATTCCCAAATCCCCAGGCTCAGGTTTCAAAAAAATAAAACACAGGGACTTCCCTGGCAGTCCAGTGGTTAAGAATCCATGCTTCCACTGCAGAGAGTGCAGGTTCGATCCCTGGTCCAGGAACCAAGATTCTTCATGCTGTGCAGCAACTAAGCCTGTGAGCCGTAAATACTGAAGCCTGCACGCTCCGGAGACCATGCTCACAAGAAAAGCCACAGCAATGATGTCGCGACTAGAGATCAGCCCCCCACCCCCCACACAGCAAGGAAGGCCCAGCCCAGCCAAAATCGAAATGCATTTTTTAAAAATGGGAATGATAATGTCTTCCCAGGTTGTTCTTAGAGCCATAAGATTAAAAAAATGAAAAAAACTTTAAAACTGTTAAGTGTGCCGCTACCAGCCTCATACATGTTCCGCTTTGGGTTTAGAGCATTCTTGAGGAGCCCTGGAGATCTAGGGGCAGTTCCAGCAGGAACCCAACGCTGCCTGCTCACCTCAAGGACACAGCCTCTGGGCCTCTCCCCTGGGAACAGCTCAGGGGGCACTAACTCCCAGTGCACATACCCCACCCATGAGACACCCACTTAGCCAGCTCCCCCAAACACCCCTGCACTGAGTTTGACCTCCTGAAATTTGCTCTTGGCCTCAGCTCTCAAAATATGTCACTCCTGTCAACTGTGCAAGAATGACTGTCCCAAGGGCAAGAGGAAAAGCAGATTGATGGGGGGAGGAAAGGTGCCAAAATGTTAACAAGGCTTTTCTGCCCCGGGAGACAGAACAAGTCCACTTCATGTTCTCAGCATTTCTGGAACTCTGTATATTCCCATTTCTTCCCCCTCCCTGCCCTCCCTCTTTTATTTCTTCTAATGATCTTTCATTACTCGCTGCATGTTAAGAGGCTGTGTTTTCCTTTAACTTTTTATTGACATCACACATCTCCCCAGATGCTCATATTAGAACCGTAATGGATTGTCAAAAAATGAACACTCCAGCCGCTGGAAGCAGAACAAGACGACCAGCCCAGCAGAGTGCTCCTTTGAAGGAAGAACTCCAGCTGGTCAAGAGAGCAGGTTCAGAATTCCCTGGTGGTCCAGTGGTTAAGACTGCACTTTCAACGCAGGGAATATGGGTTTGATCCCTGGTCAGGGAGCTAAGATCTCACATGCTGCATTGAATGCCCCCCTCCAAGAAAAGTGTGGACAGATCTTGATCTATGGAACCTGGGAATAAGTAACAGAGGGTTAGTGTTATATTGTTCTTTCTAATTCTGTGTACATTTGGAATTTTTCATTAATAACATTCTTTTTTTACTGCACACATCCTTTGTCCAGCAACTCCACCTATGGGATTTTAACTTACACTCTACTCACATTGATGGCTCAGCTGGTGAAGAATCCGCCTGCAATGCTGGAGACCTGGCTTTGATCCCTGGGTTGGGAAGATCCCCTGGAGGAGGCAGGGCAACCCACTCCGGTCTTTTGCCTGGAGAATCCATGGACACAGCAGTCCATGGGGTCGCAGAATTGGACACAACTGAGCGACTAAGTGCACACACACACACACACTCACACACACTCACGCTGATGCAAATCAAGTTGTACACACAGTGCCTCACTATAGTCTTGTTTGTCATAGCCTGGAACTAATCAAAGTGTCCAGCAGAGGGGGACTAGTTTCAGTAATTTAGGGTCCTCTAGTGGAATAAACACTATGCAACTATGAAAGACACAGAATTTGGCAAGTTAGGACATATTATTATATATCCTATATATAGGATATATTATTAAAAATTAATAATACATTAACTCCAGGATGTATAATTAAAAGTTAAAAGCAAAGGGCAGAACAGTGTTAGAATAACTTGCCATTAGTACCTTAAAAAAATAGACGGGGGTGAAGAGAAAGTAGGGGGCAGGGAGAGAGAGATGCTAACACAGGCAGAATATCTGTTTAGAAAGAGGCTGCCAAACCATAACCATTTACCTCTGGGAAGAGGACGTGGGTACAGGTGGCTGGGAGATGGTGAGGGGTGAGCGGGGAGGAAGGCTTTTCACTAAAAATCTTTGATGTTATTTGAGTTTTACTCTTGGACACGTTGTTTCCTATTTTTTATTTATTTTTTTAATGTTTTTAAGCACCAAAGAAAATCAGTTTCCTAAGCGTGGCCCTGTCCCCACACATCTGCTCTGAGGCTGGAATAGAAGGATCAGGTTGTCCCCTCTGGGGATGGGGCAGGCATGGCTGAGACTTAGCAAGGAGAGCAGAGCCGCCCTGTAGGGCTGCCCAGGGCTCCCTGGAAATGATTTCCTAAAGAGCCGTAGTTTCCTAAGCGTGGCCCTGTCCCCACACATCTGCTCTGAGGCTGGAATAGAAGGATCAGGTTGTCCCCTCTGGGGATGGGGCAGGCATGGCTGAGACTTAGCAAGGAGAGCAGAGCCGCCCTGTAGGGCTGCCCAGGGCTCCCTGGAAATGATTTCCTAAAGAGCCGCTTGATGAAAGTGAAAGAGGAGAGTGAAAAAGTTGGCTTAAAGCTCAACATTCGGAAAACTAAGATCATGACATCCGGTCCCATCACTTCATGGGAAATAGATGAGGAAACAGTGGCTGACTTTATTTTTCTGGGCTCCAAAATCTGGTGATTGCAGCCATGAAATTAAAAGACGCTTACTCTTTGGAAGGAAAGTTATGACCAACCTAGACAGCATATTCAAAAGCAGAGACATTACTTTGCCAACAAAGGTCCGTCTAGTCAAGGCTGTGGTTTTTCCAGTGGTCATGTATGGATGTGAGAGTTGGACTGTGAAGAAGGCTGAGCGCTGAAGAATTGATGCTTTTGAACTGTGTTGGAGAAGACTCTTGAGAGTCCCTTGGACTGCAAGGAGATCCAACCAGCCCATCCTAAATGAGATCAGTCCTGGGTGTTCATTGGAAGGACTGATGTTGAAGCCGAAACTCCAATAGTTTGGCCAGCTGACACGAAGAGCTGACTCATTTGAAAAGACCCTGATGCTGGGAAAGATTAGGGGCAGGAGGAGAAGGGGACAACATAGGATGAGATGGTTGGATGGCATCACCAACTCGATGGACATGGATTTGGGTGAACTCCGGGAGTTGGTGATGAACAGGGAGGCCTGGCGTGCTGCGATTCATGGGGTTGCTAGGAGTCGGACACAACTGAACGACTGAACTGAACCGAACTGGCTGAGGCTGGGGGAGGGGGAAATACAACTCAGGAAGAACTGGAGGAGGAAGGGGAGGAGGGGGAGGCCTGTGTACCTAAAAGAACACACAGGAAGGGCAGGCGCCTGGGCAGGGGGTGGCTGGAAACCCCATCTTCCACCTTGGCTGAAGAAAACAGCCCCCAAGTAGCTTCATTCATAACTGACAAAAAGCAGAAACAACACAAATGTCCCTCAATGGACGGATGGATAAGGCGGGTGCCGTGCGCGCACACGATGGACTACCACTCAGCCGGAAAAAGGGAGCAAGCCCTGATCCAGGCTACAGTATGCAAAGAGGGAGCAGCCAGGCACAAGCGGCCACATCTTGCGGACTCTGTTTGTTCGAATGCTGAGAAAAGGCAAAGCCCCACAGGCAGAAAGTGGGGCTTTGTGCCAGGGGCCGGGGGACGAGAGGCACAGGGTGCTTCTTTTTAGGTGATGAAATTGTCCTAGAACTAGAGTGTGGTGACGGTTGCACAACTCTGTGAATGTACTAAAACCTACTGAATGACATGCTCTAAAGGGGAGAAATGAATGGCATGCAAGTATCTCAGGGCTGGAAAAAAAAAGGAACAAAGCTCTGAGACATGCTTCAATGGGGGTGATCCTTGAAAACACACTGTCAGACCCCAAAGGCCGCACAGTGGTGGGTTCTATTTATATAAAATGTCCAGAAGAGGCAAGCCCGTAAGAGGCAGGGAGCAGATTAGGGGTTCCCAGGGGCTGGAGGGCAGGGGAAATGGGGAGCAGCTAAGGGAATTGGGGTTTCTATCAGGGAAGATGAAAACGTTCTGGAACTAGATTGGGGATGGCTGCACAACTCCGTGAACGTACAAAACACCAATGACTCGTACTCCTTGGGGGGATTCTGTGCGTGAACTCTATCTCGATTCAGCTGTTTACAATTTGAAGCAAGGGGGGAACTTCCCTGGCGGTCCAGTGGTTAAGACTCTGCCTTCCAATGCAGGGGGCAGGGAAACCAAGATCCCATATGCGGCGAGGTGCGGGAGAAATAATTCAGAAATAAACAAGCAAGGGAAAGAAGAAAGGCAAAAAGAAAAAAAAAATTTAAGCAAGTTTTTTTAAAAAAAGGAAGAAACATCACGCAGCCTACCGCCACCCCGACTCGGACCCCGACTCCCAACCCGCACTTCCCAGGCTACACATCCTCCCAGGGCATGTCCCCTCAACGCAACACCCCCCACCCCATCAAACACACAGGCAGCACCTGGACCCCGGCTTCCAGTCCTGGCTGTACTTCCTGGGTTCCCTACAGGATCCGGGTGGGAACCCCATCACCAAGGCGGGTCCCTGGGTCGCCTTCCTCTGGCTGACCCTGGAGGGCCCCCACAAGGGCTGAATACGAAGCTTCAACCTCTCATTCCACCCACCCTGCCCCAACCCCACCAAAGCCAAAAATGGGCAAGAAAACAGAAACCACAAAGGCCTGTGAAATGTGCTGGGTTTGTAGAATTTCTTAAGTGTGTAAAGCGTTGATCTCAGAGGCATAGATGCCTTTAGACTTCAAAAACACAAACCCCAGCACACAGAGGAACCTTCCTGCTTCAACAAAAACTGAAAACACATCCACACAGAGCAAGTCGGGCCCAAGGGGCTGGAGGGAAAGGACCTGAGGGAACCCCCACCCCACTCCACCCCCCCAACCCCTGGCTCCCACCCCCAACCGCGGCTTTGCGGTGCCTCAGGAGGTGAAGCTGGTTAAGAGGTGAGATTTAGGACTGTTACTTCCACAGAAGACAGGAAAACCTGCACGGTTCCTTCAATGATCCTTTGATGAAATAATCATCTACAGACTAAGTTCTTGCTTCAAGCTATTGATTCCATAGCATTCCTGGGAATCCCTTTCCATAGAGGACAATCTACCTTTCCGAAATGCTGATCAAAGAAGCTGCTTTCCCACCAGGCAGAGAAAAACCAAAACCAAAAACATTACATTCACTCACTCAAGGAGTGAGCACCAACTATGCCCCAGGCGCTGGCAAACCCCTCAAGGAAGAAACAAATCCTAAACTGGTAAACAAAGTCACCTACAAGGTGATATTGGCCAGTAGACGTTGTTCAGTCATGTTCAACTCTTTGCAACTCCATGGACTGTAGCCCACCAGGCTCCTCTGTCCATGAGATTTCCCAGGCAAGAACCCACTGGAGTGGGTTGCCATTTCCTCCTCTAGGGGATCTTCCTGATCCAGGGATC
>SJYX01007959.1:0-11010 GCA_006410675.1 Oreotragus oreotragus | reverse complement strand
CCCCACCCCACCCCTCAACTAGGCCAGATCCCAGGGCAACAGTAGGAAGGGGGAAGGGCAGCTTCTGGATTATGGGCTTTGGTCCTGGCCCCTGCAACAAGCAGGCAATGAGGCTTTATGGCTAAAAGCCTGGGCTCTGGGGCCAAACTGGGCAGTCTGGGAGGCAGAGTTGGGGGGAGGGGTGGCCGGGAATCCCCTCTACTCTTCAGCAGCTGTGTGACTCCGGGCAAGTCACTTACCTCCCTGGGCCTCAGTCTCATCTGTACAGCTTGTAACTGTTGTTCAGTTGCTCTTTGCGACCCCATGGACTGCAGCTCGCCAGGTTTCCCCATCCATCACTAACTCCTGAAGCTTGCTCAAACTCATGTCCATTGTCGGTGATGCCATCCAACCATTTCATCCAGTTGCCCCCATCTTCTCCTACCCTCAACCTTTCTGCACAATGGGGGTTGCCCATTGCACCCACCTCCTAAGTCTCCACGTGGGTAACGGAGTCAGGTCTTGTGAAGGCCCTAGCGCAGCGTCGAGTGAGCTGTTATTATTAGTGTTGCTATGGTAACTGGATCCACCCTCCCCCACCTCCGAAATCCTCCACCAAAGGTTGGGATGTAGAGTCAAGCATGCATTTCTCTGGGGGGAAGGTCAGTGGCCTCCAAACAGGTTCACCAAAGAATCCTCAAACTAAGGACCACCACCTGCTCTTAACCGGGCAGAAGCAGCTTCACTTTAGGGCTTCCCCGGTGGCGCTACTGAAAAGAACCGCCTGCCAATGCAGGAGACATAACAGACACAGCTTCAGTCCCTGGGTGGGGAAGATGCCCTGGAGGAGGGCACGGCAACCCACTCCAATCTTCTTGCCTGGAGAATCCCACAGACAGAGAAGCCTGTCGAGCTGCAGTCCACGGGATTGCAGTAAGGCACAACTGAAGTGACTTAGCTTCAGCACGTGCTCGTAAGACCTCTAAAGATAAGAGGCGGCTGCCTTCTCCCAGCCACGGCAGGACTGCCAAAGCTCCCTCCTCCTAGCAGCTGGCGGTACCACCAGCTTCCCCTCAGCGTTCTCCTCCCGTCTCCAAGCAGGTCTGCACTGGCCTCCTGAACTCCTTCCCAACTACACAAACACCCTTCTTCTGCCTTCACGCCCCTCTCCTCCTCATCTCCTGACCTATGAGGAAACCTCACTCTTGAGCCCAACCAGCACCACCCCCTCCTGCCTCTTCTAGAATCTTCCTTCTCTCTTTTTCTCTAAGCCTGTGCCAATCCTAGGAATCTCTGTCTCTAAGCCTGTCCCCTCTTTCATGCAGTGAATACTGAGTCTGGACTTCTTCCCAGTCAGGTCCGAGGGACAAATCCTGACAAGGAAATAAACCAAGTGACGTAGATGAAGTTGGACAGGGTCATCAAGGAAGGCTTCCTGGAGGAGAGGGTATTTAAACTGAGGCCTGCAGGACAGGACGAGGAGCCCAGAGACAGGAAGGAGTGGGTGAAGATGAGGGCAAGGAGAGGCAAGAGCAAAGGTGGGAGGAAGCAGGAACCAGTTGGGTGCCTGAAGAAAGCAAGGTGAAAAGGCAGGAGATGAAGTCAAGGAGATAAGCCTAGCCAGACTCCTGGGCTTCGTGAGAGGAGGGGAGGGCTAGATTTTCACCTGAGAACACTAGGGAGCTATAGAGGATAGCAGATATAGATACAGATTTTCAATCTCAGGCTGCCAAGAGTTCCATCTGCCTGCCTTCCTTCCATCCATTTACCCACTATCCATTTAGCCATCTTCCATTCATCCATCCCTCTAGCCCTGAAGCAATCCTTCTTTCTTGACTCCTCACCATAGTCCAGTCTGCCTCGGGGCCCCTCCCGGCCCATCAAACCCAGGCTCCTCCCTCTCTCTGTTTCAGCCAAAGAAGCTCCCACCTCTCCTGTCCTCTACTGGAGGAACTGTCCCCATCTCTGGGGCTCGAGTAATCACTCTGGGTCGTCGCCTCTTACTCGCGACACCTCCAGTTCATTCATTCCTCCCATCTGCACTTTTCCACCAGCCAAGAGGGTGCTGGAATTTTCTTCTCTGGGGTTTGTGCTCCCCAAACCACTGACACCACTACAGTGTCCCATGAAAGGGTACCTGCATCCACTCAGTCGCTCAAGCCAGTGACCTTGGATCATCCTGGAAACCCTCCTTCCCTTATGTCCCATCAACAAAATCTGGGCACCCCAGATCTCAGCCCCAGTGTCCCAGTCCCTCTTTCCCTGGAAGTTTTATGCAAAGCATCCCAGGGTCCTGTGCTAGAAATGGGCTGCAGCCCAAAGGCCCCTCCCAACCCTCCATTCCTGAAGCCCCCCTCCTCCAGGAAGCCTGCCCTGATGCATCAATATAGCCCAGCAGCCATGCCTCCTCCAGGCCAGCCCAGGAGACACTCCCAAGATACAGATCTCACCTAGCTGGGAGGATGGGTGTGTTTGGGGCTTACTCCCCTCCCAGTCCCTGAGGGTAGAGCTCTGAGAGCAGGGACAGGAGAGGCCTGCTGTGCAGGTCTGAATTAACTAGCAGGAAGCACCTGGATTCAAATCCTTGCTCCACTAGCAGCTAGCAGTGTTGACCTTGGAAGAGACATTTCACCGCTGATAACCACAACCGAAGGAGTCCCAACAGCAGGAAGAAGAAGCAGGCGAGATGGATTAGTGGCAACTCGGGGCACTACGGGGCAACGCGGGGCAGAGCCTGAAAGCGAGGGTGCTGGGCAAAAAAGACACAGAGGAAGAAATACAGCAGGAGCCTCTGGAGAAAGCAAAAATCCACCACACAGAGTGAACAGTTTGCCAGGGCACTGAACGATCTGCCAGGGCAGAGGGCCAGGGAAGGGGATGGGAATAAAAGGAGATTTTATACAGACTTATAAATCTATACTTGCAGATATTTGTATATGACATATACATTTTTTATATGCTCATCATAGTGCTAAATTTACATTTACTATTAAACTATTATACAAACTACAATGATATGAACATGTGGAAATGTACGTGTATATTTTTTTTTCCTTTTTTTTTTTTTAAGGCCAGAATGGAGGAGAGATTTTCCCAAAACTGCTACCAACCAAGACCTGAGTCTGTATCCGTCTATAAAAGGAGATGCAGCTTACAAGCGACAGCTAAGATGTGACAGAACACAGAATGGCTGGTTTCCAGTCTGTGACTACACTCAGGGGGACAGCACTTGAGCACCCCCCCACTGCCCCGCATCTCAGTCTTTCCAGTGAGCAAGGGCCAGGCTCCCGCCCTGACCTGCTCCACGGGCCCTGACTCACTCCCTCTCTGTAGATAGTTAGGGAGCGCCTACTGGGCACCGGGAAGGCAGCCAGGGTAGCATGTAACAGCACCTATGGAGCAAGGGTCATGAGCAGCTGGGAGACCAGTGGCTTCCTGTCTGGAGCCCTGCAGCTTTGAGGGCTGGGCATCCTGAGCCAAGGAAAGGGCACTCAGAGTTAGAGCGTGATGAAAGTGCTAAGGGGATAGGTCCAGGGCAGTGATGAAGGTGGCTGAGTTGGCCCGGGCCCCACCTACCAGGACTCTCAGGAGATATGTTCCAAGTGGGAGCCCGGGTTGGCACTGTTAACAAACACCACTGGTGCTTTGGAAGCAAATGGGTCACGCTTTTTAATCGACTGGTGACTCCAAACACAGGCTCTCTACTCGGCTTTCTTCACCCCTGTGACATGTCCATCCTTCAGTCGGTCAGTCAACAAACATCTCTCAAATTCCTACTGCACGCCAGGAGCTGGGAACACGGGCACACTGTTTCTTTCCTTCCATAGTTTAGAGTCGAGTGAGAAAGCCAGGCCTGAAGGGACGCTCACAGGACATCTACATCCCAACAGAGCTACAAGAGGTGGTGTAGTGAGCGGAGACCGCATCCCCAGACTAGGGGGTGAGGAAGGCACCCAGGCGAGGAGCTCTTGAATGATGAGATTCCAGGGGGTGGGGAGCGGGAAGATCTCTCTCTCCAGGGAGAAAGGAGGGAAAAACCTTCCCAAGGACTCCTGCTCAGTGAAAACCAGGCAGGCCGTCCTGAGACCACGACCACAGTGATGCGGAGATGCTCAACCCAAAGGACCAGGCGGGTCTGCGAGTCTATGGGATTCGAGAAGAGGCAAGGCATATGTGCCAGCCCCGCCATGAGGGAGCAGCAGGCCAGGGCTCCGATGCTCTGGGAGGGGCTGTTGACTAGGAGGGGGCACAAGGGAACTTTCTGGCTGCGACACAAACGCTCTGGGTCTCGACGGGGTGTGGATTACACAGGCGGCTACCATTTGGCAAGACTCAGGGAGAAGCATCGGTCATCTTTGCGTTCTGTTGTGTATGTCAATTACATCCGGTGAAAGGATAAGAGGGAAATATACGCCTTTCTGTGGAAGAATACACACATCCACAGAACCAGGAGGTCACTGTGCAGGTTCTGCGGAGAGGAATGAAGCCAGTGTGGCAATAGCTTGCCAGGACGAGGGGAGCCCGGCCCGACTGGGTAAAGAGCTGAGAATTCTTCCAGGGATCCCCCGACCTCGTCTGGGGGCTGAGTGTCTGAGGATGGGTGAGGTGGCTCCTTGAAGGACAGGAGGGAGGTTATACAGTCCAGCCAACTGTCACAAGAGTCCCAGGAGGTCGGAACTGTGGGCATCAGCCTGCCCAGCACCACACGGTGAAGGAGAGGCAGGACAGCATGCCTCCTCTGGAAAAAGGGGACCCAGGGACCCTCAATGTGCAGGTGTCCTGGGGGAACAGGTTGTGGAGGCCACCAGGGCTCCTCCCTCCAGGGCCCCAGGGGTCATTAACAAGGGTCCCACAACCATAGCCAGACATTACTCCTTCACTCCACTCCCAAGGCTGCCAGGCTGAGACCTACGGGACACAGGGGGTGGGGTGGGGGGTCATCGAGAAGTCAGCAACCCTTTCACCCCGGCAAGGACAAGAAACACTTCGAAGGAGAATTATAGAGAGACGGAGTGAGCAAGAGGAGGGGAGAAAGACAACTGGGCCTGGCTGGGAGACTCCAGAGACATAGACCCTTTCTCTGACCTCTGAACCCTAGAAGGAGCCTGTGGGTACAGTCCCCTTGGGGCACACCTGGAGGTAATCACGACAGTGACAATGGTGACCTGCCAAGCCAGGCACTTGCAAAACACTTTTCCACGCGGGACCTTATTTAACAAACGCAAAAGCTCTCAAAAGAAGCATCGGTTATTATCCCTGTACTTCTGGTTCTCTAATCTGGAATGAGAGGAGGATAGTAACTTGCCTCCAAGTCACAAAGTCAGGAGAGGCACAAAGAGGACCCGAAGTCCTCGCTGTCTATCCGTCCCCCTGTCAACAGCCCACCTTCTCTGTGATTTCTGCACAGAATATCAGAACCCCCAACCCACACAATATACATCCAGGCATAAATCCCCGAGCCTGTGTGATGTGAAACAGCTACCAGCGTGCAAAGCCTGGGGTGGCCAAGACAGGATGGGACAACCTGACCACAGCTTACCGCCTGCAGCCTTGATTGCCCCCATCTGTGAAATGGGCTTAACGTCTTTTCTCTCACAGGATAGGACAGATCCCAGACATGATGAAGTAGATTCTGGATGCCAAAAATAATAATACCATTAATAATGTTAATGTTACAGTTGAACTGATGCAGTGTTTGGAATTTGCTTAAACATACTTAGCAGAAAAGGGAAAGGAAAGGGTAGAAATGAGGAGGCAGGATCAGGAAAAACTGGCAAAGCTGGAGATGGATACACGGAGGTTGATTATTCTAGTCTCTCAACTCTTGGTGGGTGCTTTAAATTTTCCATGATAAAAAGTTAAAATAACAACAAGCAAAGCGAACCTTCCCTGTGCACTCCTGCAAGCCAGGGTCTGTCTTAAAAGCTCTTGAAACTGAGGCCCAAAGGGGCATTTGATTCCCTTGGATTCTTCTTTTCAATTAAAATGGCCAACACTGACTGCCCAGGGTTTTAGGGGAAGGAGGCAAGGACTTGGTATCTAATTCCACGGGAGACTTTGGTACTTCTCTCCATCACTATCAACATCATCACCACCATCACCACCATGATCAGCACTATTACCATCATCATCACCATCACAACCACGAACATTTGCTGAGCACTGGCGATGTGCCAGGCACCATGTGAAGCGCTCAACAACCGTGAGCACCAAGGTGGGTCTCCCATCACAGCCACTCCTCCAGGTAAGGAGACTGAGGCCCAGAGCGGGGCGGCCCCGTCCGACCCCAGGGCCGCGAGGCCTTGCCACATGCCAGAGCAGCCTGCCCTGTGCCCTCCGCAGCCAAGCAGTACAGAATGCCAACGTTCCCTATGTGCCTTTCGGGAAGACAATGGAAAGCTTTCAGAGCAGAGAAGTCAGCATGGGGCCCATGGGAGAAAAGTAATCATAGCGAAAAAAACGGCAACATCAGATGCTGATTCCCAAACATCAACTGCCCACGGGCCCACTGCCTCCTCCTGCCCTTACAGCCCTGCCAGGGAGACACCACGGGCCCATTGCACAGACAAGGAAACCAAGACCCGAGGAAGGATCACTCGCCCCAGGTCACACTGCAGGTAAGTGCAAAAGTCACCTCCCCTGCCTGTCAGTAAGGGGGTTCACAGCCCAGGATTAAGGGGTTCCTGCCCCCAGGTGATAGGACTGCTACCGAATGACAGATGACACTGCCACAGACAGCCTAGACTAGGCTACATATGAGTCTGGTAGATACTATTTAATCCTCGTAACAAAGTTTCCAAAGATATGGGCTGAGACTGGCCCATTTAACAGAAGGGAAAACTGAGGCCCAGAGTCAGCAAGCCCTCAGCCTGCAGCCATTCAACCAGCAAGTGGCAGAACCTGGATGTGAACCAACAGCGCGCACGTCCTTGATCTCCTCCTGGGGTGGGTGCAGGTTACGGGCAGGACGGAGGGGGCAAGGAGGTCATGAGAAGCAGACAATGGGGTGGACTGGCGGGATGACTTGAACAGGAGGGGGAATGACTTCAAGATTCAGCTGCACAGGTGCCTCCTCCGTGTGACCCAGTGACAAATAGCAGGCTCTTGGCCCATCAATCCTGCCTCCAGTATATCCTGGCGGCATATCCGTCTCCTGAAACACCAAGCAGACGCCTGTCCTCCTGCTCAGCAGGTAGAAACATCAAGAAACACCTCCATATCCATGCTGAGTCATGGAGGACGTGCCCACATCAAGGAATACAACGCAGTCAAGAAAAACCCAGAGGAAACCCTCTGGGTACTGTGTACGTCTCCCAGGGAGATGAAGCAAAACAAGCAACATGTAGGACAATGGGCAGAGGGTTCTAGCGTGTGTAAAATACATATTTTTAAAGACATACACATGTACACAAATGTATGTGCACAGAACATCAGGATTGAGGAGTCGCCTCTGGAGAGCTGGGAAATCGGGGAGGTCCCAGAGGAGGAAAGGGGAGCTGTGTTTGGCATCTTGAATTTGTCCTGGGTTATCACTTAGGAGGAAAAAAAAAGAGAGAGGGAGAAAGAAGGTGTTTCCTCCCTGGAGCCTTTGCAAACCACCCAGACAGAATGGATCAAGTCCTCCAGCAGCCTTGAAGACAACTCTTCTCTTTGCCCTCCTCCTGAACTGGGTCCCCATATCATAACTTGGCCCTGGGGCCCAGGCACACAGAAGACCCTCAGGAAGTTTAATTAGAACAATTAGAGACACAAAGGCCTTCTCTCCAGCTTCTCCTGCCAGCAGATCCCCAGCATCAGCGAATATCCATAAACTCAGGACACAATACTCATTGTTGCCCAGCCAGAGATGTCTTAGAAAACCCTCTCTCTTTCCTGCTGGGAGATCCTGCCTGCCGCTGAGACACAAAGGCTTCAGTGGATGGGGACAGAACTCTAATGGTGGGACCCCAGGCGGGGGAGAAATCTAGGGAAGGAAGGAGGAGGGAATCCTCGGGGACCAGTTAACCAAACATTTCCCACGTGTCTTGAGAGTGACACATCCTAACTGGAGAGCCAACTCAGGCCCTCCGCCCTCAGAGTGCGGGGGGCAAACATGGGTATGTACCAGTGAGGGGGGCGGGGGGGCACCGCCCAAGTGACTGTGCTTGGCAGGGAAGAGTGTTTCATACCATGGATGTAAAACAGGCAACTTGCTGTTTCCAGTAAAAGTCAGGGAGCCGGGTGAGGGAGAGACCCCAAAGAGATCAAGGCAAGATAACCATGCCCCCCACCCCTCTCCCCTGCAGGGCGGGAGAAGCAGAAAGGCAACCCTTCACTGCTTTCCAAGCCCAGGCCGTCTAGAAAGGAATGCCATGTTTTCCTGTTTCCAATTAACTTCCCCCCACCAGCAGCCCTCTGCATTCTTGAGACCAGGAGTCAAGACAGCCACGGGGGAGAGCTGGGGAGGGTGACTCTGGTTGTGGATGGGCCTGGGGTGAAAAGGTGACCCCCCGCCCCAGGACTCTCACACACACCCCAGGACCCCTCCAGCCAGGCTCTCAGGGCTTGGCGCTGACCCCTGGGCCCTTTCAAAGGGGAGAGGGGGGAGACCCCCCCACATCCCCAGGGAAAGTTGGGGAAGGCCCCCGAGGCCTCTGGGAAGGAAGTTGGCAAATAAGGGGGCGGGGCATAGGCCTGTCACTCTTGGGCCTTACTCATGCTTCCCCCACTTCCCTCCCAACCCCCCCAAAATCAGGAAGCACTCACTCCAGAGAGGCCCACACCCCACAGGGATTATGATGACTTCTTATACCTGTCACCTCAGGAAAGTATCTGCAAGGGGTCCCTGAAAGTGTTTGCCCTTCTCCAACGGCACCCCCAGCCCCTTCATCCCCGCAGTCTGGGTTGGAATCCCCTCTCAGCCACAGACCGCAGTTTCCTCATCTGTAAAAACAGCCTCCCTCCCGGGGTTGGCTGGGCCCTCCACAGCCCTTCTCCCTCATGCCACACACCCACCCGACCAAGGGTTTATTTGGCACCAGCAAGTGCTGAAGGGAAAGGGTCCCAGAAGGCTGCAGGAAGGGGGTCACTAAAGTGAAACTGTTTTGTGGTGCTCATCCACCACAGGGAATTCCTCCAGGCTGGATGCCTTTCGCTGGTCACCCTCAAATACCCAGCCCCTCAACATTCCCCCCCACCCCTACAGGCCAGCCATATCCCCGCAGAGTGAGGGGAAAACAAAAATAACACACGTGGATAAAACTTTCAGCCACTGCGAGGTCAGTTAAAGAGGCTCTAACGGTCCCCCACCATCTGCCGACGAGGAAACTGAGGACAAGTGAGTTGAATCTGGCGCCTGAGGTCGCAGGGTGGGACAAGGAGCCTGCCACCTGGGCCACGGGGAGAATGGGCAGGGACTTCTCTGCCAGCTGTGTCGTGGCACCAGGCAGGGTCACCAGGCAGGGCAACAACGAAGTCCCCAAGTACTTCAGCGTCCCTACCAGCAAGGCTGAGGAGCAGCAAGCTGGGCCAAGGCCAGCTCAGATGCAGGCAGAGGATGAGACAGGGGCCAACCGCCAGGTGCCCACACACCTCAAGCCCCACACAGCAAGGCCTGGGGCCCCCCTTCTCCCAACCCCCACATCTTCAACCCTCAGCTCCTGCAGGTGAACGCTTTGCTTGGGCAGCAGGTGAAAGCACCCTGCCCTCAGCCCAGCTGACCCCTTATGCGTACTCTGTGGGGGAAAAAAAAATTTGGCAATTCCTTCCCGGTCTCACCTACATTTGAGACCCAGCTGAAGTCAAAGGGACGAAAATGCCAAAGGCAGGTACAGGCAGACTAACAGTTTCGAGCTGAGCTGGGAAAACGTGAGAGGGTTACAGACTGGGGCCGTGTGACCCCGAGCGAGTCACTCAACTGCTGAGCCTCCATTAGCCTGTCTGCAAAATGGGAATCACATAACTGACCCCCCCCCAACTTCCTCCTTGGGTTGTGGCCAGTGTGCAGCTCACCTAACAGCGGCTAATCCCTAGTGCTCTCTGGGTAGGGAGATGTTATTTCCGGCTTCTAGGACTGGGGGAGCTCCGAGGAAGGGGCAGGGGGTGTGGGTAAGCACACCCCTTAAGGCTCGCTGGACACTGGCACGGGGGACCCTCATCTGCCCACCTCCCCGGTTCTCCCATCACCCCAGCAGGTCAGAGATGACGGAGCCCCCTGGCCAACTCCCATCCTAAGTTGGGGTTGAGGTTGAAAGCACAGAGCGCTTATCGGAAATCTCAGGCCGTGAAGTCCGGGTGTTCCGAAAAACTGTTTCCTTGAGGAGCAGCCGGCGAAAGGAGGTGTGAGGGGAAAGCAGACACATCCCCCCAGACGGTTACACTATCGGCGGGCTGTGACAAAAGGGGCCGCCTGGCCGGCATCAGTCCGGGCACCGGCAGCAGCGGCCCCGGCCCGGGCACACCGGAGCGCTGGGACCTGTCACCCCGGCCTCCCGGGGAGCGCTGACACAGCGGCCTCTGACCCCACCTCCCGGGAAGTTCGGCTGCTCAGAACCACAAAGCAAAACAAAGGGGTGCGGAGAGGAAGGAGCCGCCGAGGCTCCAATCACCGCTGCCTCCCCAGCCCGCCCGCGGCTCCTCGCCCTGCTCGCCGCTGGCCGCGGACCAAGGCCTGGGCAGCTCCCCGGCCCCTTGTCTCCCCGCGGGCCGCCCGTGACAGGAGCCGGAGAAGCCGCCGAGGGGCAACCAGGGATGGGAAAACCAGATGGCTCCGGCCCTCCTCCCGCCTCCTCCATCCCTCCCTCCGGGTGCCCGCGGCCTGGCCGCCCTCCGCAGGGGCCCGGGGAGGCCTCGGGCCCGGCTCGGCCGGGCTCACCCCAGGGAAAAGGTTGCCTTTGTCTAAAGGTCACCACCCGAGCGCGGTGCCCGGGCTGGGCCTGGTGCCTCCCATTCCCCGGCCGAGGGGGTGGAGATGGGGGGCCGCCCCAAATCTCGGGAGGTGACAGGGGTAAGGCTCACTTCCCTCCTCCCCCCCACCCCCCTCCCCGTAACGGC
>SJYX01007958.1:0-14494 GCA_006410675.1 Oreotragus oreotragus | reverse complement strand
GAGTTGTAGAGTCAGACACGATTTGGTGACTGAACAAGATGAAGAACAAATAAGGTGCATTTAGGTTAATAGCAGAGTGCATGGCATACTGCAGAAGTTCAAGGACAGTGAGCTCTCTGAGTCCACTGGCAACCCAACCTCTCTGACCTTTACCAGCCTTCAGACTCTAGGTACCCACTAGCTGGCATGTTAGGTAGAGGGTCTTGATTCCGAAGACCCATAGTGTCCCTGCCATGAGAAGGCAAATCGATGGTGGGGAAAAAAGCTGATTAAAAGATTTCTCTGCTCCTATGGGGCAGTCCCATGGGTCAGCTGTTGGACTCAAGGACAACATGGACCTGAGTTGCATGTAAACCATAGCAATCAACTCTATTAACAGACAAGCCACGGGGCAAGTCTAGTTAAGCACAGAGCACAATTGATTACTTACTAATTATCACTGGTTTATTCCCAGTGTTAGGAAACACATCTTAGACGGTGGAATGCATTCATTCTTAAGTGCTTAAGCTTTTTCAAACCCTTACAATGAAGAATGCTCTGGTGTAGGGTATTTAATGATAGAAATGATGAGAAAAGGGTGGAAGGCGGAGCTGCAATGCGAAGTGCCTGGCCTTACCACCTCGGGACAAAGGTTCACAAACTTGCATCCTGGGGACCTTGGGGGAACAATTAGTTTCCAGCACATCACATACAGATAAATAAACAAAGTCAGCAGTGACAGACAGCCCAGTCTGGGCATTTGAGGCCAACCAGGCTTCCTGTTGAGCTTCCCAGACAGCATTAGTGGTAAAGAACCCGCCTGCCAATGCAGGACACAAAANACATCACATACAGATAAATAAACAAAGTCAGCAGTGACAGACAGCCCAGTCTGGGCATTTGAGGCCAACCAGGCTTCCTGTTGAGCTTCCCAGACAGCATTAGTGGTAAAGAACCCGCCTGCCAATGCAGGACACAAAACAGATGTGGGTTCGATCCCTGGGTCTTGAAGATCCCCTGGAGGAGGGCATGACAACCCAATCCAGTATTCTTGCCTGGAGAATCCCATGGAGAGAGGAGCCTGCAGGGACCACAGTCCATAAGGCTGCACAGAGTCAGACACGACTGAAGCACACCCACTAGCTCCCTGTTGGTTTGTTAGTTACATGAGCAGAGTCCCAAATGAAGCCTGGCAGAGGTAATAATCACAACAGCAGTATTAAAAATAGTAATGACGACCCACCCATGTTCACTGCAGCATTATTCACAACAAGCAAGGGCAAAGCAACCTAAACGTCCATCGACAGATGAGCGGGTGAGCAAAATATGATGGGCCGACAATGCAATAGTATCCAGCCTTGAAAAGGAAGGACATTCCGACACCTGCTTCAGCATCGACGGACCCTGAGGACATCACGCTGGGCGAAATGAGCCAGACACAAAAGAACAAAAATGCCGTGTGGTGCCACTTACATGAGGCATCTAAAGCGATCGAGCTCACGCAAACAGAAGGCAGAATGGTGATCACCAGGGGCTGGGGGGAGGAGGAAAGGAACTAGTTGCTGATCGGGTGCAGAGTTTCAGTTTTATATAATGAAAGTCCTTTCTGCTGCACAACAATGAATATGTCACACTACTGTACTGCACACTTACTTAAAAATGGCTAAGATGGTAAATTTCGTGGTTATCTAGTTTTGACCATAGTGGAAAAAAAAATGGTAATGATGATAATGATTACAATAAAGTTTTATTGAAACAAATCCATGCCCATTCATCTCCACTACATGGGAAGAGATGAAGAGCTGGAGTGGAAACACTCTGGTATATAAAGTGTAGAATACTAGCATTCACTATCTGGCCCTTGACAAAGAAGACTTTGCTGCTCCCTGCTTTAGAATGTGGGCCTTGTTCACTATTGAGTCCACAGGAACTAGAGCACTCTGATGTATGGTAAGCTCTCAGGTAGTGGCCCGTATTTGTAACAATTAGCTTCTATGTCTTTAAGCCGTCATTAATGGGTTTAGTGAATTTTGCAGTTGAACACACTCCAAAACAATATAATAAGCAAACAGTGAAATCGTAAAAATCAAGCCTGATAAAAGCTGAAACGAGTCATCTCTGAAAGATCAACAGGTTTGTAAACCCTAGTGAAAGAAGCACCCACAGCCGATACAAAAGGCACCAAGCCTGAGGTCAGAAGATGTGCTTAGAATCCTAGCTCTGCCGATAGCTAATTGGTTGACCCAGAAACGGAACAAGCCTCTTGCTATCCAGTCTCGGTACCCTCACCACTGCTAATTTACAGTTGAGAAAAGAAACTTCAGGAGGATCAGAACAGGATAAGACTGGAGTCAGGAAAACCACTGGAACTCTGAGTAGTGCAGGAAGGTTGTTAGAAATAATGAGAAGAAATCTTCAGGTGTTTTGAGAATCATTACTGTAATACAAAAACAAGTCTAAGAAACAATGTTCAACTGAACTTGCTACATGGTAAGATAATTATTTGTTTCCTCATCAACTTTCCTAAGCAGGCACTTCTAATGGCTGGAAACAATAACTATTGCTGACAAGCTGTCCCTTCAAAGCATGTGTCTTCTTCTGTTTGAAGTCTGATGCTGGGCTTGGCACTGGCACAAATAATTGTTAGATGCATAAATGAATGTGGCATTAGATGTGGCCCCTCTGTGGTCATTCGTTACATCAGAAAGAGGACTGGGAGTCAGGGCAGCTTCGATTTAATGTAAGCACCAAAAAATGGCCAAGAAGGCTTAGAAAGGGAAAGTGAAAGTCGCTCAGTCATGTCTGACTCTTTGTGACCCCATGGACTATACAGCCCATGGAATTCTCCAGGCCAGAATAATGGAGTGGGCAGCCTTTCCCTTCTCCAGGGGAATCTTCCCAACCCAGGGATCAAACCCAGGTCTCCCACATTGCAGGTGGATTCTTTACCAGCTGAGCCACAAGGGAAGCCCAAGAATACTGGAGTGGGCAGCCTATCCCTTCTCCAGCGGATCTTCCCAACCCAGAAATCGAACCGATGTCTCCTGCATTGCAGGCAGATTCTTTATCAACTGAGCTACCAGGGAATCCCAGAAGGCTTAGAGGTTAGAAGTATGTTGAGAACACAGTCTGTGCCCATCTTTAGATACAAGTTAGATCCCCTGGTCTTTCCCTAATCCAATCCAGTGATAGTTCTCTTTCTACACCATAAATCAGATCACGTCACACTCTCTTTAAAATGCATTTACAGCTTCCCAGACATGTTTGCTCAGTCCAGAGCTGTGCTTTCCCCACACACGTGACCACCAAGCACTTGAAAGGCAGCTGGTCTGGCTGTGACCGTTACACATATATCAGATTCAAAGACTGAGCAGGAAAAAAAAAAGTGAAATCTCCCATTCATAGGTTTTGATGTTGATTTCATGTTGAAATGATAATGATTTTGGATGTTTTATATCAAATTAAATAGGCTATTAATTTCACTTATTACAAACTTTTTAAAACATCAACTGCTAGAAAAATTGAAATAAAGTTTGTGGCTCATATTCTATTGCTACTGGGCAGTAATGGCACAGAAAGCCCTTTGAAATAGACCCGGCTCCCTGCTCACCTTTCAGGGCTTTTATCCTTCCCGCTTTCAGCAGAGCCCTCCTCCACCCACCTCTAAACTTCAGCCTCATCTGCAGGTTCCTGAATAGCCTACTTGCTACCTGGGCTTTGGCACCTGGTGGCTCCCTCCCTGGAATGCCCTATCAGGTCAACCCCTACTGGCCTCGGAGGACTCCATTTTGCAGACTCTGGGAGGGATTTCCTGAACATGAGTGTCGCTGGCTGTCGCCAGTGCCGCACGCCCCCGCTTCCAGTGGACTGTGCGCCACACGTCTTGAACTGGTCACCGGCTCAGTGAGTGTTATTGCTGTGGTTTAGTCGCTCAGTCGAGTCCAACACTTTGCGACCCCATAGACTGTGGCCCTCCAGGCTCCTCTGTCCCTGGGATTCTCCAGGCAAGAATTCTGGAGTGGGTGGCCATTTCCTTCTCCAAAGACTCAGTTTGATGCCCCACCTGGATCCTACATTCTCTCCGTCTCACTCCTGTTGGGTCTGCAGTGGCCAGCAAAAGTTCTAGGCACTCAGTGTGGACTGAATGGAAAGGTGAAGAGAAATGCAGTCAATAAATTTACACCCTAAAAGGGCGCCTCATGAGAGGCAGATGAGGATTCAACCTTGAGAAAGTGCCATCCGCCAAAAGAAAGAGTCACAATAAATTATATTCTAAACATTGGGATCAAGTCAATGAAACCTTTTTAAAGACCTACGTGACATATTTAGCAAACTTCAAATGCTTGATCAACAACACTCTAAACCAGGCAACTATACTCCAATTAAAAAAAAAAAAAAAAAGGCTTGAACTCATAGATGATACAATTCTGTGCCTTTGGATCTGAACTGAGATAAATCCTTGACCATGAATGTAAACACGAATGCACTGGTATGTTCACTGGAGCATCATTTGTAATAGCAAACAGTTTAGACAATCTATGTATCCCACCCTTTACAGTAAAGATTGTTAAGTGATGGTATATCCATTCAGTGGAATAGTATGAAACCGTGAAAAGGAAGGAAGTAGACTCTACGTGCCGAAAAGGAAAGATCTTAGGATACAGGCATAGTGTGTTGCTTCTTCACATTTTCATATTTCAAAAATATGTGTTTGTGTGCACATGTACACAGACTTTTATAGGAAGGAAACCCAAGACACTGGTGCTGGTGGCTCCTGGAGGGAGAGGGAGAGGGAGGCGGCCTGCACTGCGCACTCTCTGTGGACCTGCTAATCATGTGCACACATTACTTTCAAAGACAGATCATCAAGGGCTTCCTGGGTACTTTTTCTGGTGTACACTTCCGTCAGGCCCAGAAAGCTCCCAGTTATTCCCCTCTCTTAAGTCGAACAGATGGTAAAACAGCAGCGTCTCATGGACATCACCTACCGTGATCTTCTTGTGGTCGGGAAACTCGAGGCCAAAATAGTCTCCTTCCACGAGGTTGAGGTGGTTGCACACGGCGTCCAGCAGCACTTTCCCGGGGGCTCTTTGCTGGGAACAAAAAGAGCAGGTGTTACACCCTCGGAGACAGGCAGCCACAGAAACAAACCACAGCTCCCGCCGCAGGAGGCCTCTCACTGGGTCTGAGACAGCTCCGCACCCCCCAGCCCCGCCCGGGCACACTGCTAGTTCCCGCCCCACGCTGCTCTCACGCTTCCAGGCTGGCCTCTGCCAGCTTTTCCTCACCCCAATGCTGGACACTTCGCCCCTTAAAAAAGCGGCCAAATACCATATGAAATCACTTGCATGTGGAATGTAAAATATTCCACAAATGAACTTGTCTCACAGACAAGTGGAACAGACTCACAGACAGACAACAGACTCCTGGGTGCCGAGCGGGAGGGGCGGATCCGGAGTCTGGGATTAACAGATGCGAACTACGGTACAGAGGATGGAGCAGCAACGAGGCCCTACTGCAGAGCACAGGGCACTCTATTCAATATCCTGTGATAAACCATCATGAAAAAGAATTGCGTATATATGTATACCAACCCCTTTGCAGGAGTGCAGGGTAGGGGAAAGCACAACATTGTAAAATCAACTTCAACAGAATTCATTTTTAAAAATACGCTTTATTTTTTAGAGCAGTTTCCAGAAAGTTGAGCAGGAAGTGTGTACCCAGAGTACGTGTGTACCCTGGGTACACACGTACGTGTGGTGGGTGGAGACCCACCACAGCCGGGGTCTCCACTTACTGACATATTGGAATAGTATAGTACATTTGCTACAACTGTGGAGCCAACATCAATACATTATCACCGTGAGAAGACCCCAGCGTACATTAGGATTCATTGTGTCTATAGCTTATGCGTTTTGATAAAGGCATAACATCATCATGCCCCCATCACAGGATCACACGGGCGAGCTTCATTAGCCCTAAACATCCACTGTACCCCCGTCTTTCATCCCTCCTCCTTCCCCTACCCTGAACCCCTGGCAACCGCTGATCTTTTTATAGTCTACAGTTTTGCCCCTTCCACGAGGTCACATAGCTAGAATCATACAGTATGGAGATTTTCCAGATTGGTGTTTTTCACTTAGTGTCATGAATTTAAAACTCCCACATTCTTGTCATGGCATGCTCGTCATCTCTTTTTATTGCCGAATAGTATGCCACTGCCTGAGGGGACTGCAGTTTGCTCAATCACTCATCTACTGAAGAATATCTCAGTTGCCCAAGTTTTAGCAATTATTAAAGATGCTACAAATATTAGTGTGCAGTTTTGTGTGGATGGAAGCCTTTATGATCCCATGCCCATTATGTGACAGCTGAAAGCCTGTCTGTGGGTCCTCTCCCTCCCCAACAAATGTGGCAGAATGCATGGCTTTCTTCTCTAGACTTTGTACAGGCTCACCTAGACTTCATATGCATGAGCGTAAAAGCCATAGGTTATGCTTTTTTTCTATTTATTTAAAGTAAAAAAAATTTTTTTTACGATGTTGTGTTGGTTTCTGCCATACAACAAAGTCAGAAAGAGAAGAACAAATAGTGTTTTTAAGGCCATAGGTACTTAACGACCTTACCCAGAATGCCCAGTGAAAGAAGAAATTAATACAATCTCACTCATTCCATCGTATTCTATTGATATGTAGTTAAGTATCCACAAGCCTGTCTCTCTAACGAAACTCTGGGCTACATGGTCACCTTTCTGTTCCTCCTGGCAGAGTCCCTGGCACTCCAATGTATGCTGAAATCCGTATTACACATACATATTCTATACCTCGAGTCTATAGTGAAAGGGAAATGATATGCAAGAATCCATTTTCTACCCTCAACAGCTTAGCATCATACGCCTCGGTTTCTTTTCACTCTCTGGTCAATTCTTAAAGAAAAGAAAGTGAAAGTCACTCAGTCGTGTCTGGACTATACAGTCCATGGAATTCTCCAGGCCAGAATACTGATATGGGTAGCCTTTCCCTTCTCCAGGGGACCTTCCCAACCCAGGGATCGAACCCAGGTCTTCTGCATTGTGTACAGATTCTTCACCAGCTGAGCCACTAAGGAAGCCCCCCAAGTATGGACCACTTCACAAATTTGCGTCATCTGCTAATAATCTGCTAATCTTCTGTGTCATTCCAATTTTAGTATATGTGCTGCTGAAGCGAACACCAATTCTTAAAGGCTCACTTGCAAAAGAGATGCAATTCCACCACACAGATCAAACTCAGCAAGAAAAAATGTTTCAAAGACCTTGTCATCTCCAGTTACTGGTTTTATACTTTCACCTCCCTTTTGCGAAGAGCAGAGCAATTTAGGAGCCACTTAGTAACCCAAGAGACTAAAGGCAGGAGGAGTCAGACCCTGACAAGCACAACGACAGGCATGTCCATCAGGCTGCCCAACAGCGTGACCTGAGGAGCCAGCAATAAAGAATCTCTCTTTTAAACAGATTCCACTTTATGCTCCTATATTCCTCATTGGAATTCAGAAGATGCTCACAGCCATCTAAAGGCACGAGGCAGTCTCCATGCATAATCTCAAATTCACAAGTCTCTAGACATTGACTGCCTGGTCCAAAGGTAACTGGGAGAGTTGTCTCAATTACCCCGCTGGCACAAATAACACGTGATGGTGTGTAAGCCCCATTCATGTCAATCAAACAGATCCCCGCCACCCTATCCAGCACACACGCGCGTGTCCAACTCTGCGACCATAAGAACTGGCCGCACTACCCATGGGATTTCCCAGTCAAGAATACCAGAGTGGACTGCCATTTCCTCCTCCAGGGGATCTTCCTGACCCAGGGATCAAACCCTTGTCTCCTGGATTGGCAGGCGGATTCTTTACCACTGAGCCACCTGGGAAGTTCCCCACCCAACACACACACACCCACCCACACACACACACACACACCCCACACACACACACACCTGCATTTATCCAGTGTTAACAGCTGCATGGATTACTGGTCACCAATCTTTTTCCCCACCTCCCTGGCAGAGCAATATCATATTGGGAGCACCTGGGAATTCACTGGCCAGGTCCATGGGGTCCTTAGGTTCAAATTCTCACACCTGCCTCCATAGAGTTACATGAAGAACTTAGACACAGCTCCTTGTTCAGGGGCCTCCTCTCCATCCAGCAGAATCTGCAGACACCAGCTAATAAAACCATGATAGGAATGTGTTGGGTGCCAAGAAGTTGTAGAGAAATTCCTGTATCGTTAAGTTTTTTTTTTTAAGAGAAGACCACATTCTAGTTTCACAATTCTTCTTTCTCACCATTCTTGACATTTCCTACTTGTCTTAAAATGCAGCACCATTATCTGACCAGCTGGCAAGCACTCACTGTCTTCCAAAGAATTCCTGGAACTAAGTGAATTTGATAACTTCATCTAGATTTACAGAGGCTGGGAAAGGAGACTTTACAATTCATCGCTGAAAGTCTAAACAAGTTTAAAAAAATCAGAAATCAGCATACCATGGACACCTTTATAGAACGATGTTCAACTAAGCATTTGGTGGAACATACCGAGGAGATAGAGTATTACCGCTGAATTAGGTCCTTGGCCAAGTTCACAGGGACTTTTGTGACCATACTGTGCACATGCTGGTAATATGGGGCTGGAAATAGATGTTTGGAATCAATCTAGTTAACACATGATGTAAGTCTTGTCTCAAGTCTTAAAAATTTCCTTAAAATTTATGACTTTGTGCAAATCTTTAACACAAAATGACTTTTCAATGGGACCCCAGTTTTTATATAGGGAGACGTTAATTTCAAGTTTGGGCTTCCCTGGTGACTCAGACAGTAAACAATCTGCCCACAAATGCAGGAGACTCAAGAGATGTGGGTTTGATCCCTGGGAAGATCTCCTGGAGAAGGGAATGGCTAGCCACTCCAGTTTTCTAGCCTGGAGAATTCTACGGACAGAGGAGCCTGGTGGGCTACAGTCCATGGGGTCGCAAACAGTCAGACATGACTAACACTTTCATACTTTTCACTTGACTGATATTATAGCTCTTAAAATTGGCCTGTAAAACAGATGCCTTTAATGCATTATATGAATTCTCCTGTCAACACCGGCTATCTTCAGGGATATAAGGAAAGCCAGTATGTAGCATTACTAGAAAGTGTTTCTAAGGGTTGGAATGCAGTCAGTACATGACAACTGCATGGGAAAATGGACATGGCATTAACGTCTCAATGCACACCAGGCAGCTATGCCTAAAATGTTTCTAGACATCACAACAGCAAAGTTCAGGGACCCTATTCTCTTCTAAGAGTTAGGGTAGAAATGTCTGGGTTTCATTAATGCACCCAGAGCTGAATTCAGCTTCAGAGGAGGCACCTCAGAGAAGGGAAGCCAGAGAAGTCTCATCCACGTTCTTTAAGAAAAGTCATCTCCTCCTTCCTTCCAACAGTGAATTCGCTCCATTAATCATCAACATCCTTCCTTTATGCTTGTCTCCAAGGAATTCTTTGAACGTCACATTATAAGTAATTCTGCTCAAAAATCACACCACGGAATCCAAAATGGATGGTTGCACAACCCTGTGAATGTACTTAACACCTCTGAATTGTACTCTTAAGAATGGCTAAAATGGTAAATCTTTTGCTGTGTTCATTTTATCAAAATTTAACAATGCAGAAAAAGAAGACCAGGAAAAAAAAAAAAGTAAACCGAGGATGGTATTCATATCTACAAATGATCGAAGAGGGTTACTCACAATAGAGCCTGTTTAAAACTATCTTTAAGAACAACAAAATAAAGAATCTACTTCCTTTACATTAGATCTTAGAATAACACTGAGGGCGGTAGGGCCCAGCTCAAGGTGAGTGGCTGCGAAGAGCCTCATCACATGGGGGAAATGAGTGATTATCCATGCGTGCGACGAAAGGGCTGTTAGTATTTGACAGCACAAAGGGCTCTTTTACCTGTCTGGCAAAAAAAAAAGGGGATGATATGAACATTGTTGGAAGTAATCACAAACTGTGTGCCTGGGGCAGGCTTTGCACTAAACGGATGATGGGATTCAACACCTACAAGTCCACCAGCCCTCTGCTGCTAAAACAAACCTGCGAGTGAGTCAATACAGTCTGGACGTGGGGGCAAGCGGCAAAAGCACAGATGAAGCTGTCAGAACACAAAGAAAAGATGCTCAGAACATTCATCTGTAAAGGCATTTTCTCAAAGAGCGGCTTCCTTTAAGAAACACACAGAGTTACGCTTATGACTGCACAAATGATCATACATGAGGAAGGAAAACCACGTCACGTAGGCATCGTTTGAAAACCTATACATGTTAATAGTGGTTTAACATGAAAGGGACCTTACAATGAATGTTTTCCTAATTGTTCCCAAGTGTTTCTATTGGGGCTGAAAGGCCAGACCTCTGAGACTCCCAGAGCCTCTAAGAAACTCAGTAAGAGTCTGGCCGACCCCACATATGGCCAGTCTGGATTGAAATAGTCCAGAAGTGTACTCCTTACAGAGAAGAAACCAAATAGTCATTATATGTTATATTTGAGAGAACAATCTGGTGATTAGTGAAACCACATAATCAAATTTTGATCACTTTTTCTTATTGGCTACTTTCAATTATGCTCCAAGAGGCATGGGAATTTTAATCTGATGCACAAATAAGGTGGCTGATTGCTTACTGGCGTCCCCACCGCTTTCTCCATTTTGAACAGGCTTTTCATGGAATCCTATAAAATTAAATTTTAGGAGGAGGTTTACATTCTTGGGGAGTGTCTGGCAACGAAGCGCTGAATAATAAATAGTACGAATTCACACAGAGCTTCAAGCTATTAAAAATGGTGAATCAAAGTCACTTTGGTTTTTTTGTGTCTTTAAAATATGTCTGTGCCTTCAGGTTATTTCTGTCACATCAGGTTTTATGAGGAAGTATTTTCTTTCTCCTCTAAAAGAATAAAGACAATTCTTTCTGGGTTGGGAGTGTCTTCTACACCCTCCCTACCTCCTCCACAGGGCTGAACAAAGGAGTCACCTCACTTGATAGAAGCTAACGTCTGCCGTGCTGAAATAATCTCATAGATGGAAATGGATGGAGATAACATTTGACCAAGTTCACAAAATGTGCGTCTGCTGAGGTTTCAGAGAGCGGTTTCTGGGAAGTATTTTGTTTTTCTCTCATTTGGGATTAACGTAACCATGACAACCAGGGCATGCTCTTCTCCCGCAAGAGGGAAAGGCTCTCTCAAAGCCCTCGGCCCCTTTTTGCTACCACTGCTACCCATTAGAACATTGTTCAGATTTCCATAGCCCAGTAACCCTCCACACAGGCACTGTGAACACCGCACATTCTCCTCCTGCCCCTTTGGCAGGTTTTGAACAGCTGGGTGGAAGTATTAATAGCTACGGGGGCTTAAGAAGCCTGGGGTATGTTTGTCAAGTGAGTAGCCACATACAGGCACTGTGCTAGGGGCCGAGGGAATGGAGATCGATTCAACACGTCTCTCTCTCTCTCTGAGTCAAGGGTCAGACACTAAAGCGACAAAGCGACTAAATTAGAATGTATGATAAGTGCTAAGTTAGAGAGACACACACACGCAGAGTACACGCACACTCTGATGTCATTTCTTAGAAGGATACTGATCCTATGCGATCAGGGCTACAGCCTTATGACCTCATCTGGCCCAACCTACACCTCCTTATTCCAAATACAGCCCCACTGGGAGTCGGGGTGGCCATGAACGAATTACGGAAAGCGGGGACACCATTCAGCCCATGGTACATGGGGCCATGAAAAGACTGGAGATGCTGCTGACCCCTTAGGATCAATGGGAGAAAGAAAGAAAACTCTTGACTGCAAAGCATGTCGGGGAAGGCAATGGCACCCCACCCCAGTACTCTTGCCTGGAAAATCCAATGGACGGAGTAGCCTGGTGGGCTGCAGTCCATGGGGTCGCTAACAGTCGGACAGACTGAGCGACTTCACTTTCACTTTTCTCTTTCATGCATTGGAGAAGGAAATGGCAACCCACTCCAGTATTCTCGCCTGGAGAGTCCCAGGGACGGGGGAGCCTGGTGGGCTGCCGTCTATGGGGTCGCACAGAGTCGGACACGACTGAAGTGACTTAGCAGCAGCAGCAGCAGAGCATGTAGCAAAGAGCCTGGCACGGAGCACGAGTCCTCTGGTACCGTAGCTTCCACTGTGATGGGGAAATGCCAGCTGACAGAATAAAGGGCAGGGGGACGCGTTGACAGTGAGGGGGATGTCCTGTTTCCCAGCCCCACCGGCATGTCTCTGCATGGTCGCAGGATGGAAAGCCCATCTCTGTGCTGCCGGGCGTGTGACCGTGTCCCCAGGGGCAGAGTCCAGAGTCGGGTATGCGTCCCCTGCCCTAGAATTCCACTGGAAGTGACCAGGGTGGAGCCTCTCCCATCTGTGGGCCCAGCAATCACCTGAGGACCCTGGTAAGCTACAGGAGCTGATCTGGAGGGCTGGGGTGAGCCCTGAGAGTCTGCATTTCCAAGAGGCTCTCGGGGATGCTGCAAAGGCTCTGCTTTGAGAGCAAGGTGCCAGTCACATCGCTACGTGGACATGGGGCTGTTCTGGCGGTTCAGATGGAAAATAATCCGCCTAATGCAGGAGACCCGGGTTTGATCCCTGGGTTGGGAAGATTCCCTGGAGAAGGTAATGGCTACTCACTCCAGTATTCTTATCTGGAGAACCCCATAGACAGAGGAGCCTGGCAGGCTACAGCCCATGGGGCTGAAAAGAGTCAGACACGACTGAGTGAGGAACACTCACTCACTCACTCACTCACCAGGCAGGGCTGGCCTTCTTGGAGGTCTCTGGCTCCAATCTACATTTGGGGATAACTTCAAGCTTGAGACTCAACCATAGCAAAAAATACCAACTCTACTGTTATGTGCTGAAATGTGTCTCAAAATAAATAAATGAATAAATACAGTGAGCTGATGGTAAAAAATGAATAAATAAATAAATACAGTGAGCTGATGGTAAAAAAAACCAATAAAGGCAATATGTGGTTCCAGTTTGACCCTGGATAGAATCTTGAGATGAGGAGGAAAGATTGCTTTAAACAAAACAAAACAACTTTGGGACAATTAACAAATTTTGTAAATGGAATGTAAATTGTAAAATAGTATATATAGGTTAAATTTTCTGAATTTGATAACCATACTGTGTTCATGTAAGAAAATGTGCTTGTCCTTAGGAAACAGATCTGTAGTATTTAGGAATAAAGCAACAAGTGGTATCTAACTTACTTCTCAAATGGTTAAGACAAAAATAATGTTGATCTGAGTGTGTGCGTGTGTGTAAAGAGAGAGTGAGAGAGAAATACAGAGAGATTTTTTTTGTTGACAAAATATCAACAATTCGTTATTCTGGACCAAGAGTATCTGAGACATCTTTGTACTATTGCAATTCTGTAATTTTGAAGATAATAGAAATATAAAGTTAGAAATACTATTTTTTTTAAAAAAAGATATGAAGTCCTAACTCGTGGTCCCTGCGAAAGGAAGCAGGGTCTCTGCAGAGGTGACTGAGTGAAGTTGAGGTCATTAGGGGTGGGCCCTAGCCCAACATGATGAACGTCTTTATGAGATGGTGTGAAGACAGACACACAGACACGCGTGTCATGGATGAGGCAGAGACAAGCGATGCAGTGGTAAGCCAAGGCCCGCCAAGGATGGACGGCCCCCACCAGAGGCTCAGAGGGAATATGGCCCTGCAGGTACCTTGATTCTGAACTTCTAGCCTCCAGCACTGCGAGAGAAGAAATTTCTGATGTTTCAAGCCACCAGTTTGTGGTTCTTTGTTACAGCGGTACTATCCAACTCAGACGGCCACCTTCCATGGGGCTATTACTGACCTTTCAGGCATGTGGGGGCACAGATCACACAGTTACATAATGAACCGCACTGTCCCTCGTAAATGAAGAGATTACAGTGAAATAATAAAAGGATAAGTGGACTGAGGATAACATAAACATTCTGGCCTTGAACATTCCTCCAACTCAAAAAATCAAATAAACTCATTAAGTAGTAGACTAACGATGGGCGGTGGTTGATTTTTTTTCCTGCTAATTATTAAAAGGTGTTCCTCTTTTTCCTGTTGCTGTGGCGTTAGTCGCTCAGTCCTGTCCAACTCTTTGCGACATCATGGACTGTAGCCCACCAGGCTCCGCTGTCCACGGGACTCTCCAGGCAAGAATGCTGGAGTGGGCTGCCATGCCTTCCTCCAGGGGACCTTTCTGACCCAGGGATTAAACCCAGGTCTCCTGCATTGCAGGCAGATTCTTTATCGTCTGAGCCACCAAGGAAGCCCAGGGATGCTGGAGTGGGTAACCTATCCCTTCTCCAGGGCATCTTCCCAACCCAGGAATCGAACCAGGGTCTCCTTGCATTACAGGAGGATTCTTTACCAGCTGAGCTATCAGGGAAGCCCCATTGCTGCTCTAGATATGAGCTGCA